>JAPQRQ010000014.1:16206300-16228552 GCA_037367365.1 Apogon talboti | reverse complement strand
ATGTTTAACCTTTTAAATATTTTAGCATTGGGGTGTGCATACACCCCACGTGACCATTCATGTTTGAATAGGCCACGCGACCAACCAAGGGTTAAGCACCGAAAAAGGTCCCTGTCCTGTTCCTTATACTGTCTCTGTGAATAATATGGAATCTTAATTCAATTAAATAGTGTCTGGGCTCTCGGGTGAAGCTTCAAATATCTAACTATAAATAAGAAATTATGGAATATAGAAACAATACAAACTGATTTCAGTTAACAGGGCATACTATTTAGCCTAGCCTACAAGCTGGTTATTTTTATGTTGCTCATAGAGGGCTCACTGATCAGTTTTTATTGTTCTATGAACTGAACTTTACATATTTGTAACTAAAGAACTTGAACCAGTTCAGACTTTTCGTGAGATTCTGAACATTTTATGTCCAGATGCGGTTTCTGGCAGTACACAAATGTATGTGAACAACATTCATGAGATTTTTTAAATTATGGTTGAAGGTCAGACTATACAGTATTTAACATATATTTTTAAAACTCATTTCAATTATTCCTGTTAACATCTTTAATCATTACTTGTAATTAATCTGTAACCCCATCGTGTTTATACAAGTATATAAACTCTTTGATCCATTGAGGGAAATTTGTTTTCTGCATTTATCTTATCTGTGAATTAGTGACACACATACAGTGAACACGCAGTGAGCAAGGGAGTAGTGAGGGGTTAGGTGCCTTGCTCAAGGGCACCTCAGCTGTGGATGTGGGCATGAGAGAGCGATGTTCAACCACATTCCCCGCCCACATTTTTCCCACTGGTCGGGGATCGGACCAGCAACCAGTAGAAAAATGAAGCCCTAACCACAGTTGAGAATGAATGAACAAGTTGAAGTTGGTTTTCATTTGTCTTTAGCGCTGCCGTGGTTAAAAATGGTACGGTCCACAGTAGGGGTGTCTGAAATCGTTTTACGCTAAACTGTTCCTACACTAAGAATGGGAAGTCCTCTGATGACTGTGCAGTGGTTGGTTGTATTAGAGATGGACAGGAGGGGGAGTACAGGACACTGACTGCAGACTTTGTGGAGCGGTCCCAAGCTAACCACCTACTCCTGAACGTGGACAAGACCGAGGAGCTGGTGGTGGACTTCAGGAGGAAGAGGGCACTAGTAGAGCCCATCACAATCCAGGGCCAGGAGGTGGAACTTGTGGACCGCTACAAGTACCTGGGAGTCCACGGGAACAGCAGGCCGGACTGGAAGGACAACAGTGATGCAGTGTATGAGAAGGTCCTTTAATGTATGCAGTGAGATGCTGGAGATCTTCTACCAGTCTGTGGTTGCTAAGTGCCCTGCACTCTGCTGTGGTCAGCTGGGGGAGCAGCATGAGTAAGAGGGACGTCAGTCGGATCAACAAACTGATCCGAAAAGCAGGACATGTTATTGGCAGTGACATGGAGACGTTTGAGTCAGTAGGGGACAGGAGGACACTGGACAAGCTGCTCTCCGTCACGGACAATTTTTTACACCCACTTCACCAGACTATAGAGGGTCAGCGGAGGTCATTTTCCAACAGACCTATCCAGCTGTCACAGCGACCGGGACAGGACTTCATTCATACTGTCCATCCACCTGTACAACCACTCACCCATCTGTAATAGAGAACTCATACATTCACGTTACTGCACCTTAGTCACTTTCACACCTGGATGTATATACTAGTGTATATTTACTTCCATTTCCTGTAGATTTGTACATATGTAAATCTTGTATTTTTTCTGCTTTATTAGTGTATTCTATTTATATTATTTATTGCTTTTATCTCTATAGATTTAGTTTACTTTACTTTTTTTTTTTTTTCTAATGTTTTTACAAGAATGTTTTTGTATGCAACTGAGCTATTCTGTGGATCAATAAAGTTTGTCTAAGACCCCCCCAAAACTGATATTTTTGTCTCTGTAGGGCAGTGTGGGTCTTCATCCCCTCCAGTACCCCCCCGTAATTTGAAAGTGAGGTCATAACGAGGAAGTTGACTAAAAACTCTCCTTAAAGGAAGGATGTTTTTGGAAACCTTTACTTTTAGATGCCCACATGAGTGCCTATTTAAATCCTCACAATGTGTTGCATGAAATTGTGTAGGTGTGCTGCCTTCTAAATCTGGCTTGCTGCGGCTGTTTACTCTCCCCCGCAATGATCTAGAAACACAAGGAAAACCATGCAATATGTACACCAAAACTGATGCATTCCAAAGTGTAGTGGCAAATGAATCAAAGGGAGTGAGTAAAGCACTCTGCAGAGAGATCAAAAGTAGAGCGTTTCTGCACCTGCCAGTGTATGGTGGCTCACCAAGGGAAGCAAAACTACACCTTCAATCCTGAAGGGACTAATGCCAACACCAGACGACTGATTTCTCAGGTGCTGTTGCTTTACGGGGTCCGAATCGACGTGAGAAGCACAGGGACACACACGGGAATGGAAATAGGTATTATTCACGAAGGTTATATATTGAAGTGTTTCATCTAAAGGGTGTGATGTGCCTTACATCCTGACCACACAATCAGGAGATACCAAAGGGTAGAATGGGACACGTCCTTTCTATGAACCCTGACCATCTGCTTTCGTCTGTCAGAGCCAAATCATTCATGCTTATTCCCTGTGTGTGAGGAAGTACTGACAAAAATCTTTCTACATTCTGAACAGTGTGCTCATATTCGACCCCTTTCATTGACTCATAATGCTCTTCATCGGTTTTTCATTGCTTCAACGGTTTTCTTGTCTAACCTACTGTTAATAGATGCTGTGTCACTGAATACATTTAACATATTATGTATGTATCATCAATACTACAAACCATCCATATGCCTGTATCAATATTCCAATAATTCCACAAACCGGTCAGGTCTTGTCCAAATCTATTAAAAACACATCAATAAGCCACTGGATGACATGTTCATTATCATGAGCCGCTTATTGCAGTTTGACTAGGTTTTACATGAACATGATTAACCCATAAAGACCTAAACCATCTACTTATGTAAATGTTTAATCCCTGTCGATCCACTAATCCTATCAATACATGGAAATAGTTGGTGTAGAATGCAGTTTGTCGTCTTTTGATGGTCATCAGATATGACCCATTTGGACATTCAGAGGCTCCGTAGTTACCATGGAAACATCGTCATCTTCTACAATATTGATTCACCAGTAAAACCCATGGAGTTTCATAAATGATAGTGGATGGAGATGCTTGGTTTATGTTCACTTGATGATATATTTGCTGAAAAAGTCACTTTTTCTTACCTACCTACCATAACCTTTGTATTTACTATGAGTTTTCATGAGCATCTAAATTAAGTATAGGAAATGAAATATAGGAAAATATATGATTTACAGTGAAAACTGCAAAATACAGAGAATAATATTATAAAATGGTGACAAATCACTTAAGAAAGGTTAAATAGAGAAAAATGTATTTGTGAACTGACAAAAAAATTAGCACTGGGTCTTTATAGGTTAATCTATGATTTTTCTTTTTTATGGACAAACTTTTCACCTACAGCAAAGGTACAGTAAGTTAGAAATGAGAGAGACATTACTGTTTTATTTTTTCATTGGATTTGTTGACACAGAGTAATGTCAGCTTCAAGGGCTTTGATTACCCTTTATCCTCCTACTTATTTAATCTGATGAGACCTCATCTGAGGACTGTGTGGGCATGTTTGATTGACTTTGATCAAGTTTGTATCAAACCCACTCTTTATTTTATTGTTCCAGAATCTTACCTGACACGTGGTGACTCCAGGTAAATTTCCCCCATGGCTGTTTCCCACCTTTGACTGGAGCAGCAGTTGAATCCATGCAAAAAAGTGCAGACTTCCTGAGTCAAAATATTTGTGTAGCCTGTGTGGATACATTATAAACTGAGCAGAAAAAGCACAAGTGTAATCCTACATTATTAATTACCGGCTGCGTCACATTCAGGTGTTCCAGTTCTTGAACACTGGTACAGTAGTGCATACTGGCTCACTGTCAGCTTCATGTTGCACCAAAATGGAACAGAGCTATCATTGCTGTTATTGGCCCCACTTGTACTTTTCTTACTAAAGATGCTTCAGATGTTCCTTGTGTGAAGTGTGTAGAATGTAAGAAACTCAGGAGACAAATCGTTTATAACACCTCTTTTTTTTTTTTTTTTTCCAAAGTGCAATCAGTGTTTCTGAGTCTTTTGGCCTAGAGATCAGCTAATGTGGGAATTAAGGTGAGTGGTTCAATCAGATGCATCACAATCTGTTTGTGCAGATGTGTCATTTACCAGCAATTATGGTAAAAAAAAAATTAAATAAATAAATTAAAAAGAGAGAAAGAATGTATTGTGAGGTCGCAGTGATTTTGACCTTTTGCCACCAAAATCTAATCAACTGTGTGAAATTTGTGTGGGAAAAAAATCCCTAACACCCGTCCTGAGATATGATGTTTACAAGAGCTAATGTGACCTTTGTTCTTTTTTTGATATGAAATCTTAATCACATCATTGCAAATTTGTGTGAGCTTTTCTTCATTATTTAGTTATGAAGTCTTTAGTTATGACCATTTTTTTGAAGTCACTGGGACATTGATCTTTGATTTTGGCCAACCAAATCTAATCAGCTGTGTCAAATATGAAAAAAAAGATAGATAGATAGATAGATAGATAGATAGATAGATAGATAGATAGATAGATAGATAGATAGATAGATAGATAGATAGAGCATTAGAGCATATTGGATATTAAATGTTATCACATCATCATATCCTTTCACATATTTAAAATTTGTATTAATTTAGAATTACTTTGAAAAGTCTTTGCTTACAGTGTTTGTTTATAGTGAGCTTCACCTTAGACCTTCATCCACAAGATCCAAACAGTTCATCCTTGAGTCCCAGTTAATGTTTTTGCCAAAGTTGAAGAAATTCCCTGAGATATGACGTTCACCAAAATGCACTGATATGAGGGCACAGAGGCCTTGACATTTGACCTTTGGCCGCTAAAATCTTCAGTTCATCCTTGAATCCGAACATATGAAGACATTCTGTCATGTTTTAAACAGGGTCGGGCTAAATGACCGACCGATATGAAGAACCATCAGTTAACAGGGTTTTCTCATCACACTTTTCCTGGAGAAAAATCTCATTTCTGTCTGTGGATGTTCAAAAAGAAGATAAATCCAAGGCACTCTGCACAGTCACGTAAAACACCTTTATTCAGATGTCATGATGAAATTCTTAAAACACAGACAGTG
Organism: Apogon talboti; assembly: GCA_037367365.1. Taxonomy (NCBI): domain Eukaryota; kingdom Metazoa; phylum Chordata; class Actinopteri; order Kurtiformes; family Apogonidae; genus Apogon; species Apogon talboti. Next base: position 16,223,287 of record JAPQRQ010000014.1, on the reverse strand, counting down.
CTTTCACAGGTTGACAACAGAGCTGGATAACAGCCCACATCCAACAGCAAAAACAGCTTATTCTGGGGTCGGATGTCTTTTATATCTGAACTATTCCCTCCCCCTACCAAAGAGCAGCTTTATTAGACTTGTTCGAACTTCGGAGCACTCTGAATGCTCACTGTTTGAAAAGAATACTGAAAGGCGAAAGCAGTGTCTGACAAAAAAAGAAGAAAAAACTTTATATCTGTTTACATCCTGCTAGAGCTGACCTCTTTGACACTGATGCACACTCAACTCTCCAAACAGCAACACAAGGCTTGCTTTGAGGCAACACAATAGAAATATTCCTCTAAATTGTGAAGGATCATCAAAGGTCTGACTGAGGGGTTCTGATTTTAATTAGCAGAGCATGAGAATCCCACAGGACTTAATTTTCAATTTTCCGATAACTGTTCTTTAATGCATGTAATCTCTGTGATCTGATAATAACCTCTACATTTATTAATATTTCTTCCTTTTTAATATGTTACAGCAATATCAGTCATTTGCCCATAATTTCTTCTGTCTTGGGGCCTTTGATAATATATGTTCCTATTACATGTGGTGCTGATGACATTGTTCACCTTATTTTCCCCTCCTGTTTGCTAACATTGATTAATGGCACATTACATGCACACCGCCCCTCTGTCCAGACTCAGACATTTCTCCTCATGTACAATTAGGTGCCTCATGTAGGTGTCAAACACAACACATCAGAGTCTCTATTTGACTTGCTGCACTTAGTTTCACCTTTGGGGCTGTGCTAACAGAAAGAAATTCTCCTCGGCTCAACTGTGGAGCACTCAGGCGTTGATGAAAGTTGTGACCCTTTTACAATTTCAGTGCGGCGTGGTGTTACGGCTGAACAGACTTATCAATGAAACATAAAGAAACCTGTGAGGCTTCCTGTTATGAAAGCAAATGAGCGTCTGTTATGTGAAAGATATAGGGATGATTAAAACACAAACTGCAGAATGCTTTATTTCCAATCGGACAATCAGCGTTACTTGTCTGTGAGATGAGCTATTTTCCACTCAGTGTGGTGACGTCAAACTGACCCACTTGACAGTCAAAGTAGGGTTTTTGATATGTATATTCACTGAAATTATCATCCCTGTTTCACTATCTCATGATTTCATTATCTGCAATTAGATGGCAAGAGAACTTTTGTAATAATTGCTGCAATTATTGTTAGCCTGCGCCTATTTGCATTTTGCTTGTCTCATGATTTAACAGTAAACCGCCAGGAGTAACAGAGTTATGAGGAATAATTACCTTTAAAAGGATGAAAATGATAGAATAAGTAGAAAACAATCTACCTATTCCTGCAACAACAACAACACTGTCTAATCTGCATAGCTTCAAGAGGAAAGGAGGAAACATCTCATTTCCAATGTGGAAAACAACACCAAAGAAGCCTGTGTTTGAACATAAGGGTACTCACAAAGATTCTATGAATGTACCTTAAAATATCTTATCTCTGTTAAGTGAATGTCATTCACAAGCAATATACACTCTGGAGCCAGCGAAGGAATGGAGAGTCTCTCTTCTCTGACCTCTCTAACCATCAGATGAGTTGTAATCGACAGATGCGTCTGTCTGTCGATGTGTGAACCCTGCTGGAATCTGTAAAAAAGAACGGAGGGAGAGCTCGCCACAGAATTGAATATCTGCTGCCAGTCACACAGAAAAAAGTGAGCAACATCTACACGAGTCATGTTCCGGAGTGACATTCTTTGCCTCTCTGATGTATTATTTAAGCAGAGAGAATACAAGTGTTTGCTTATGTATTCCATGTCCGTGTCCCAGGGAGTTTTCAGCAGGGTCAGACTCAAATCAAGGGTTATTCAGTCACATCTCAATTACAGTCAGAGGTCTTTTTCTAAATGTCTTGGATGAGAGAAAACTGAAGGACGTACTATTGTTCTGGTGCCATAGCAACGCAGTCTTGCATCTGCTGTGAGGGGGGGAAAAAAATTGGATTTTACATTCCTTAATTGTCAAATGAGACTACTAAGCAAACAAACAATCAAAAACAGGCTGAAGACAGGTGTAAACAGGTGTTGATAGAACAACAAAAACGTGCAGATTCTCAGATACGAGTATTATTGCCTGTTGTGTGAGCGCTATCTGCTGGTGACTTCTGTGCATAGACAGCTGTGTGCTATTCCTACACTGACCACTAGGTGGACACTGTGCCACTGTATGCACTGTGCTGCTGATACACTGTGGCTGCAAACACCCTCCTGACTGAAAATGCCAATACAACTTGCTTGATAAAAACCTCTACACCAGATTGTCATTTCCTGAAGCGTCTGCTCTCACATGTGCAGATAAGTTCTTGTGTTTTGTTTCTTTTATCTCTACAGTGACAGATAAACCCACCCATGCACTAGCGCTATCACTAAACTTATCAGAAATATATCATCTGTACAGGCTGGGCTCCCTGTGGTGTCCAGTAGTAACCCCGGCTGTAACTGTCGCTTTTGATCACTGATAAAAAGTACAAAAACAACATGTACAGAAACTGATAATACATTGTGAAAGTAATAAAAGATTTATGTGAATGGGTTGAGCATGTAATAAACTCCCTGTTAATGCAATAAATTCATGGACAAAGTTGGCATAATTCCTACTTTATATCATCAGAGACACATTGGCCTAATACTACTTGATGATACAAACACTTCAAGATTTTAACTTATTTTATTACCCCATCAATAATCATTACACACTTTATATTATCCAGCTGCTTATGACAGTAGGAGCTTGTTAAATAGATGTTTAAAAATTCAGTATCGATGCTGTTTATGCTGCACATGCACTGTTGATAATAATCAGCATTTATTATTTATTATGAGTAAACATGAAAATCATTTCATTGCACTTTGCATCACACTTCTCTGTGTTGTATTTGTAGGACATTCATTGAAATGCGAGGCCTTTCAGCTGAGTCTTGATTCAGAACCATCTATTCAACAGCAGGGTGAGCGCTCTTTCAGTATTTTCTGTGCAACAATAATGTCAATGTAAAAGCACATAGGAGGTTCCATTTTTTTTTCATTATGAAACTCATTCATTTTGCAATGCAGCAGTGTGTCAGATGATGCGATTTGAAGCTTTGTGAATATAATCCTTCGAATATGGTCACTTCAAATGCTGCGTGGACTTACTTGCAAAGCGACGCAGTGATGCAAGGCTGGAGAAACTGTTTAAAACAAAAGAAAAGCACATGCTTACAACACACCAAGGCTTCATGCCTTCATGACAAGTACGAGGCAGAACAAGGACAACATGTAGAAGCAGAGTTGTATGGGACACACTGTTCAAACATCCACCCGGTCATGTGACGCCTCATGAGAGCCCCTTGATCACATGATGTTTGCAAGTTACATGCGGCACCTTCCAATGGTGAAATCAAGGTCTTGGTGGTGTGATTGAAAACACAATGATCTCAGAAAGGGCAGTTGGCAGAGAGATAAACATTTATAGGCTGACATCAGCAAAGGACTTGACTATATTTCTTTCTGTAGAAGAAACCGAAATTACACCTGATTATTAACTTTTCTTACACTATATGAGTCTAACAACTACTAACTGTCATGCATGTGAGTTTTTTTTTGGTCAGAGTCTATGGATTCGCATCATTTCACTTTATTAGATAAAGAAATTCTAATCTGTTGCGCAATGGAGCAAACGAAACTGAACAAATGTGTGCATGACATATAAAATATACAAGGCAATCTAATCCTCTCACTATCTCTCTCTTTGGCACACTCTCAGACACATGTACTGAGTGAATGAGAGGCCGGGATTGGCTGAGAGTGACACCTGAGCAGACAGCCGGTGTAACATGGGATGCTCATTGGCTGCTGGATGTGTGCTGTTCATATGCACTTCTACTGCACATCACTTCAATAGAGCTTTTGTGCAAACATGCCACTCATAGTGTGTGTGAATGTGTGTAGGTGGTATGGTTTACCTGAGCTGTTGTCTATCCCAGCCCAAAATACAAAAATAATGTCTTAGTTAATGTCACAAAGTACGGTTTTGCGACATTGGAAGAGAGTGTTTTGAGTGTCTTGTTTACACACCAAGCAGAAGAATGTGTTTACAATGCCGGTCAAAAATCATAAAGTAATTAAAAGGTCACTGCAGATACTGTTCTTATCACCGCGGTGCAATTTTGCAAGAGAAAAAGATAAAGTGAAGTATTTTCCTGAAAGAAAAATGGCTTTTAAAAGGTCAACAGCAGCAATAAGCTTAGCAGTGGGAAGCAGCAGCTGATAACAGAAGGGTTAGTTCATCATAACAGACACACAGGGAGGGAGTAGGCTTTACAGCAGCACTTACAACCTCACTTAATGCAAGGAACACTTCATAGAAATGAAATATTTGTCGGTTGAAACTGTGAAATAGCTTCTCTGTCTGAGTCGGAATATGTTTACAGAGACGTGTTTTTTGGGTTTTTTTTTTCTGTTTTGGGAAGCACAGAATAAGTATGAAACAGGGGTAGGATCTCGCTATGAAAAAGGTGAAACAATTTCCGAGCCGAGCACTAAAGAACAAAGGGGTTGGGAGATTGCATCCCAGTGCCACGCCCCCGGGCTGTGGAGTCAGGGCCTTTTTGGCACCCTTTGTTAAGATGCCTGATACACTCTATATCCCAGAATCCCCTTTCATCTCTCATGGCATGGTGAGAGACTGAGAAGACTGTGTGTGTATCCAGAGAATCAGGGCTGTTGGTGAAAGGAAGGAGATGGGGTTGGAGAATTTGGAGCAAGTTGCGGAGTGGTTATTAATCAGGTAACAAAAAGGAAGAGGTGCTGCAATTACCTTTAAATGCATTCTATCTAGGATTATATTCTAGAAAAATAGGTCAAACCATTTGAGGTTCTCATAATGTGCCGTCTCTCGGTTCTTAGAGAAGCTAAACCATTTTGACACCTGAACTAGAGAGAATAAACAGAATGAAGTTGAGACCGTTTTCATCTTAATCAAGCATCCAGGGGGATGGATTTGGATGTTTCCCTTCATAATTTCACACAGGATTGTGGGAGAAAAAAAAATTGTCAAGCTTGAGTTTGATAGATCAATTTACCCAGCTGTTCCAGCAGGCTTTTCCTTTAGCTATAATTCAATCCCTCCCAGTCTAACAGCATAATCTATGACACGCTTGATCTGCTATTCATTTGAAGTGTCGAAACATCCTGCTTTATCTTCTGATGTGGCGGAGACCTCCTCAACGCCAGCGCCAGCACTGCCAGTTGCTAGGAGCTGTTTGCTATATGCCGAGTCATTTCCATGGTTATTAAGGCTCCAAATTAGCCAACATAGGACATGTGATTTCAGCCTCTAAATTAATGCAAATGTTACTGTCAGTAGAAGCACTAAAGAGATTGAAATTCACTTCATTTCTGTCCATTTTTCACCAAATTAAACTTGTCTCTCCTCTTTTGCCGATACCATACAACATTAAGTGATGGTTGCCTTTACAGTAGCACTACTTTGTGTCAAGTCAACTCAGGTCACACATTAACAGCAGTGCATTTGACTTTTATGCATTCATGCTCAGGCAGAGAGAGATTTACACATACTGACACCCCCTTCGCAAACTCACTGCTGTAGGCTTTTATCCTCAGGCACCTGGATTGCCAAGAATTACACAGAGAGAAACGTATTCATTTGGGAAACGTACACACACGCCCTCCCAGAGACGAGTCTTCAACATGCTCATTTTGTCCTCAGGCAGAGAAGAATACCATTGTAGGATTACTGACTACTCCCCGTAGGTGCATCCATCTTTTTTTTTTTTGACCTCCTTTCCCCTTTGTGAAACTGTTAGGTCTGGTGATTTATCTATGTTAACCACATGGCCCACTGAAATTAGCAAAAGTAAATATGACTGATGTCGTTATCTATGGATTGCAGTCAAGTGAATGTGCCCGAAAGTCTGTACAGCCCCACACCAATATGTTTATAAGGAGGTCATGAGGGAGGATCTATGGCGTATTATTCAAATGTTGGTTCAGCGTCCTTAAGAAAGCTATGAAATGAGTGAGGAAGAGAAAGAAACCTGTTCAATTGGTTAAAAAAAAGCCCAATTTCCTCTTTGACACTGTTCTTATCCTGTAAGACATGCTGTATTTGTTCAGGCCTCCTATAAACCAGCCCAACTCTAAGCACTCAGAAATGAAACTGAGGGACAAATGCAAACTTTTCAACCCTCAAAATACTTTCATGCTTGACTTATTTGGTACAAAATAGTGAAACAGCTCCAGTGAAGTGCAGCTGTGACATTTATATTTAAGCATTCAGTTATCACTGCCATTTTAGAAATGGTGTTTTCTAATTCTTTTCAAGTGGAACCAATTTTAAGCTGCCCGATTTGAATGTGCACTCTGGAAACTGTGATATCTATACGATGACTTTTATATCCATATGTAATACCAACACTCAAAAACTCAGTGCTCTAACTGCTCAAGTGAGGCTAAAACAGTTTTTTAATCTTTCAAATTGTCTGATGACATGGTTAGAAACTGGTAATGTAAGTCAGCAGAATAAAATTGCTTCATCTTTACTAAAGTTGCAGGTACAAAAAGTCACGAGTACGCCTGCAATGTTTCCAAACATTTCCATTTTTTTGTATGACTCCAAGTAATTGGGGCATCATTTTCCACCATGTGGCACATCAAATCAGCCATAAAAGGAAGAGAAAAGCACAGTAGTGAAGTGAAGTCAAAGCTTTGAAGCTTAAACACTGATAACCAGCAAGCAGACCTCAAATCATACCCTCATTTATTGTGGAATTTGATTTGACTTTTTAGCATCACATAATAGCCAAATACAATGAATGCAACAACCCCGGACATCACCAAAACATGGAATTTTAATTAAACCTAACTGAAAATAAGCAATATCTGAATTTGTGCTCTGTGTACAACCAGACTACAGAGATTACTGTTTTGCAAATTCGTTGTAGGTTACGAAACATTACTCACATGTGCAACTCACCCTGCGTTTGCATTTGTTTCATCCATGGTATTTGACTTTATAAAGCCAGCGATCAGTTAGTCTTAGTTTGTGGCTTTTACAAATAGACATTAAAAGTATGTCACGTCACATAGGAATGTTTACATGATTTGCAGTATTCGGTTCTAACCTATATATGTCAGCTTCAAGGTAGGGTTTGTTTTTCCAAAGTGTATTGTGTAACCTTTTCATGCGTCTACAGGCACGCTGAAAGCATAAACATAACCCTATAGAAGTGTGTCGGGTTCTGTCTGCACGTATTCAGCAGTCTGAGGTTTGTTATCATGCTCCCATGTAGACATAAGATTCTTGCAAAACATGTTTCTGTGTTGTTGTTGTCCTTCAAAGACTGCACCATGAGGCCAGTGAACTTTTCCCATTCACATTATCTCTGACTGACGTGCAGGGGCCCTACATGTCTCCCTTACCCCGGAGCACTCCTTGCAAGCCACACCTCCTATGAACTGACAGAGTTCAACTTCACTTCCATCAACACAAAAAGTTGTGCCACTAACCTCGTTTCCCAAAAAGCTGCCTATATAAAGACTGCTAATGCTGAAGGCTGGAGGTAGACTGTGTAGGTATAGCTCACTGCTAGACACTGATTCACAGTCTTAACAGTTCTCCAACAAGGATCAACCTTTCTTTTTTGCCAGGTAAATACATTTCATTCACATTTTGATTAAAAAAATCATCAATGGGGTGGCTTTATTAGACTCTTTTTGGCCATTTTTTGCCTTTAAAGCTAATACCATTTTCAGTAATGTAATATCCCTGCATTATTTATGGCAGCTCTTTCATTGAGGGTCATATATGGAATCTACCCGACACTTTAGTTTGTTCTGTTTCCACTTTCGTTCAAGAGCCTCCAGGTTTGTGCGTCTGTCCCGGACGAGGGGGCGGTGGGGTGGCGTCACGTCATATCATCCGCCGCGCTCTGATTGGCTGCCGATTCTCACCCGACACAGCTGTGATTGTTTTCTGCAGAGGAAGCTCTCGTCTCTGGTATGAGCTCTGAGCCTGGAGAATGGAGCAGCGCTGTGTTTTTCCTCTCTCTCTCTTTCAACTAACGATGATGTGAGCAAACAACGTGATTGCAGTCCTTGTCGTTGAGAGCAGGAGGGTGTTACACGCGGCTTGATCATTTCTGTGGCGCGAATGAACAGGAGTGGAGTGTTCACTGTGGAGCAGACACTGAAGACGTCTGGAGATCAAGGTAAGGAGCAACTTATAGACAAACCAGGATCTGGATCTCCTTGAATCTGTTGTGTTTATGATCATACACTCCTTAATGTATCTGCTTTTCTTCTCCAGCTCTAAAGTGCCAAATGCCCAGACTAGAGGACCACTGCTGTAGCTGCTCCTGTGCATCTAAACACCCATCATCTGGTGCAAACTGGTTGGCATCCAAAGCTGAAGAAATGATGTCCATCATCACATCGGTCCTGAGCCAGGCCTACGGATCCCTTCACGACGTCCGGACGGCCAACCTGATCCGCAGGGGTCTGGTCCTTTTCACGGTCGGAGTGTTTCTCGCATTGGTGCTCAATCTGCTGCAAATACAAAGAAACGTCACCCTGTTTCCTGAAGAGGTGATGACAACTTTGTTTTCATCTGCCTGGTGGATCCCACCTTGCTGCGGAACAGGAGCAGGTGAGTGAGGAGAAGCTGGTCTAAAAATGTTCATTGAAGACTTTTGGAGAACACTGTGACCTGGGTTGGCTGCTAAGTTTAGGACAAAGGAACGCAGAGGATGGAGGGCATACACACACAATGAGACGATCAGTGTGACAGATAGGATTGAGTGAAATGTACTTATTTACTCTGTGTTGAAATGAATGTAACCCGAGGACAAGCTGTTGTGGGCTAACGTTAAAACATAACCCAGAAGAAGCTAGCAAAGCAAACACTTTTCTGTAATTGCTTCTTTAATCTGTAGTTTCATAATCTCGTAGGGACACATCATCACCCAGTTTTGTTTTGGTTTGCTATTATATAATCCTTTTCTCAGGATATACAAGTCTTTATGGTTTTTGTCTAGCAGCCAGTTATAACAAAAAAATACGACGTATCTCGCCCTCTGATTGGCCGCAACAGCCGAGCACGAGGTGAACTGTGAGCTGATTGGCTGTCGTCAAAACGGGTGAGCGCAGGGGGAGGTGCTTATCAGGCCAGGAACCAGGAAGTGACACAGAGGCAGAGAGAAAAAAACGACGTGCTACGAGGCAGAAAACAAATGGAACTGTGGGTGTATCTTGTGTGTTCTGTTTACATTACTTTAATCCACATTACCGTCTGTTTTTTCTGAAGGGAACGAGCAGAGACTTGTCTTATTTATTATGTGACTCATACTTGTTTTGGAGTCAGTGCCTCATTGTAGATTAGCTCTATCCTCTAACGTGTTATTTTATTAGCAGTTCCTCTTTCGTTAGTTTTTTTGACAAATAGTTAAATAATTTTTGTCTGTAAAATCCCAGAAAAAGATATAATCTCAACTACTGTCTAATTTCATTAGTAACCTGACATTTTTTTTAGGTCTGGTTTCATTTAACTGTTACATTGGTCTACAAGTAAAATGCCTCTAGAATGAAAGTAGTGAAATTTTATCAAGTTTGAGTCACTAAGAAAGAGAAGTTCAGTCTAAAATGCTGGTTGATTGTAATTTCCAAGATTCATTCTTGGGTCCAAATGTGAAAATTTATTGGGTTTTACTCAAAAGGAAGTTTGTCTCAAAGCTACTAGATTTAAGTTAAAACACTGCAATACAATACATTCACTTTACAGGTTCTTCTTAGTGGAAGATTTATAAATCTATTGTATAAATGTACATACATTCGTATATAAGATTTAGCACATTTAATCTTTGAGGTAAATAACACACACACACACACACACACACACACACACACACACACATATATATATATATATCAGTGTTGTATAACTTTTTCTCTGTGAGATGTTGCAGGGCAAATTTTTCTGTTTATAAATCAAGAAACAGAATATAGTACAAAACAAGCGTGCGTGGTATAAAATGAACAAACAGTAGAATAAAATACAAGGTGTAAAGGTTATAAATGAAAATTCACAGTTCTGTGGGATGTTAAGGGTACGTAGGTGTATAAATGAGTCACTAATCTTGGATAAGCATGGTCAGCAAACAATTCGATGTAACATGCTTTTTTCCCTGGGGTCATTTCGCAGGGTTTTTGCTTATCTCGTGTAATGTGGGTCTGTTTGTCCCTCTCTGCAGCTGTTGTCGGCCTGCTGTATCCCTGCCTCGACAGCCATTTAGGAGAGCCACACAAGTTCAAGAGGGAGTGGGCCAGCGTCATGCGATGCATCGCTGTATTCGTCGGCATTAACCACGCCAGTGTTGTATCCTTTCATAAAGTGAATGATCATAGAGCAGAAACTCTGTCATCCATAAATTTAAGTAAAAGTTTATCCTAGTGTTATAACTGTTTATGTAAATGGTGATAAATATTTACTGTTTCTGTCCTAAATTGAAGAGTACGTAAAGAATCATGTCCTGATTTACCCTTTTTTGAGAAATGATATAAACTTTGTTTAAGTAGTACATACAAATATTTGAGTTTGACTTGTTAGCATCACACTAGCCAACTTTGACCTTAACTGCTACTTGACAGAAACTAAACTTCGACAACAACGTTCAGCTCTCCCTGACGCTGGCGGCCCTGTCCTTGGGCCTCTGGTGGACCTTTGATCGGTCCAGGAGTGGTTTCGGCCTTGGGATCACCACTGCTTTCCTTGCTACTGTGATCACACAGCTGCTGGTCTACAACGGAGTCTACCAGTAAGTTCACACATTATAAGTAATGTTTTTACATTGTATGTCTTGGAGGAAAAGCTGACCTAATTTTCCCTTTTGAGGCAAAACCTTTTGAGTATGATGAACAGCTGTTTACATTCTGGTGTCCTATTAAAACCAGTATGAAAACTGTCTTGTTTATTTAAGGCGTGTGTAAGTAGCTTTAAGTAAACCCCACCCTCCTGCAAATGAAGTAGGTGAAGTCTACATCTACCTCTTACATTCCATCAACAATAAAATGCAGCAGGATACACAAGAAGTAGCAAATTGTATTTTTATTTATTTATTTTGTTGGGGGAGTCTGTGTTGCTGGGAGTCCAATTAACAAGGCCTCCTACCTGCTTCAGTGGCACATCATGAAAGTCCCACAGCTGAGGAGACGGGCTGCTGCCCACTTCAGGAACTAGGGTTCAAAGGGCAGCTGAAGATCCTGCTGACTTTACAAAACACACGTAGACATAGGAGAGTGAGGGGATCAGTATATTTCCAGAATGTTTCACCCACTTCATCCTCTTTTTAGGTTCTTGATGTGACACAAAAGACAGATTTTATTTCATATGATGTCAGATTCTTTTTCTATTTGACTCTTTTTAATGGAAGTCAAAGGTAGAAGAATAACAACAGCCATAAGAGTTGGCAGAAAGCCTTAAATCTAATAATATGCCATGAGGAGAGTCTCTGTGACTATTATTCTACTCTGTATTACTGATCATTATCTAAGCAGGTGTTTTACTTTTTACAGGTATACTTCTCCAGACTTCTTGTACGTTCGCTCCTGGCTCCCCTGTATATTCTTCTCAGGTGGCGTGACTGTGGGAAACATAGGACGTCAACTTGCTATGGTAAAGTATCTCTCTACCACTTGCACTGTTTACACAAATAACTTTATATTATGCAGATGTTTTACTAAAACATGAAGTCAGAAGCTTAGGGGAGAAGTCTGTGAACTTGTAAATAACTTGCCTTGAATAATGAATAGTTCACCGAAAACGTTGTATGTTAACCTTGTCCAAATGCAGCAGAGTAGCTTAGATGCTTTTGCTGTCTCAAAATATGAGCAGTATTACTGGTTCAGGGCCAGAAGTTGATAATAAATCTGTCTGAGGGGAAAAAGTTTCTTCTTTGGATCTCAAAGTTTGCGTTTATCTTATTTCAACATTTTAACATCAGTCAGTACTATTTAAAACTGCTTTAATAAGTTCTTGAACTTTTGTTTTAGAGGTTCAAAGCAGGTTGAACATGATTATTATTCATTTAAATGTCGTTTTTTCAGGGGAATGGTTCCCTAAAATCCCTACCAAACCGGTTTCAGGTCCTGAGTTCTGGTGAAACAATAACTGATCTATTTGATAAAGTTCTTTCCAGTTCGTTAACATCATAATCCAAAAGATAAACATGAAATCTCTGTGGTTGTTTTTAAAAGCCTGTAGAACGTCCCTGCTCCTTACATGCTTCATTTGCAATCATTTAGCCGACCACAGCGGCTGATGAATCTGTCAGATGGTTTAAAGTGCACTGGACACTTCATAATTATCCCATCAAGTTAGCTTTGATGTCTTCATTAAGCCTGTGCCCAGAAGCCTCACCTCATTCTGTCTGTAAAGTAAGAGTCCCGTCACTCCCTCAGTTTGACTCAGTGAAAGCGTGAAAGCAGATTAAGAGCTGTTGTTTTTCACAGTCGTGGCGAGACACAGAGCCAGTCAGGACTCGGCTGACCAGAGGGTCATTTGCTACTCGTTGTTTGTGTTTGTGATGAGGCCTGGAATGTTGGCACAAGTCTACACTTGTGTTTTTGTTCTCTGTTTCTCTCTTTCGCTTCAGTGCTTCATTTATGAGAAGGAACATGAGACTTTTTTTTTTTTTGCCTCAGAATTGGTATTTGTTGGCCTTTTTCTATTATTACTCTGGGTTTAAGCCAGTTACAGTCAAATAATCTGTTTCAGAGCATAAATGATGCAGAATAAAACAAGCTCTGCTCCGTGTACAGTCGCTGCCATACTCATTAGGTTTAATGTGGTGTAGCTAATCAATAAAGTGGATCTGAAGCTTTCAGCCTTCACAAATTATAAATGCAAACATTTCAGCTGATTTTAAGGTCAACTTTAAGGTTGAAGTTTAGTGTTTTTGTGATGAGTAACATGATTAATGAGAAGCACTGACTGACATGCATTTCTCATGTCAGTGCATAATAAGCAAGCCATGTGTTTTTTTTACACCTGACTGTGCAAAACGTTCAAAAATGAAGGAACTGAAAGGAACCATTTCCCTGTTTTAAATATACCTATGACACGTGAGCAAAATTAGTTTTGATTACAGTTACTACATTTCTTTCCGCACTAATTCACTGCTATTATTAGGAATATTACAGTATTCTGAATTGGATACGTATCAAGTTAACAGTATTTTCTTTAATGTAATATGCAGATATTATTTTAGTTTTACATGTATATGGTGCATTCAGAATATCTGTCTCACATACAACACATTTTTGGATGACATTCATTCAAGTAAACCATTATAACCCCTCATTTTCAATGGTGCCAAGGTAAATTAAATACAATAAATACAGACAGACCATGAGGCATAAGGAGAAAAACATGAAATAAGACATGTCAATAATAACTGCAAAAGGTGTCAAATAAATTAAAATAAAAGGTTACAGTTGTACGGTGCTTGAATAAAGGAAAAAAATGTAAGAAAAAGTTCAAATTGTCAACTTTAAGAGTAGAAATAAGAGCAAATAAAATCAATACAATTATCCATTAAACCTTGAAAATGTCTCTGTGTAGTGCACTGTGCCCAAATATCACAAGTTTGACCTTTTTCAAGACTGTTTGTTGGAAAGAGTGGAATGTCTGCTACTAAGGCAGTACCACGCAAACAGATTATTAGGATTTTTGTATATTTTGGAATAAAATCATAAAGTGTAATATTTTATGCTTGTAAATATTGTCACAGTGGAGCGACAAATCCATAACTCATTAAACTGAGGGCTACTAATCAGGAAAAAAGAGGAAAAAGTTTGGTTTCAACTGACTTTATAAACACAGAAACGCATAACAGTCTTTTTCATGTGTGAGTCTGATTCATGCCCCGAAAATGAGTCATCAGTTAAATCACAGATGATTAAGTGTTCATTATAACAGAGTTTAAAAGTGAACAGTAGAGACCTGTCTGCTGCCACTTTCAGAGAACTGTACATTCAAGTTGTTTCCTCGTATTATCTGCGCTGCGTGACTGACCGTCTCCTGTTTTCTCCCTCAGGGCGGTGTGGAAAAACTTCACAACGACTAAGAGGTGAATAGAAGAGTGAGAAGGCCAAAAAATGAGGCAACGTAAAGCCAGCATTACAATGGACAAGTTTTGTGACAAACCAGAAGAAAGCAACAAGAAAAAAAAAAAGACTTTTTACGTTGAATTTATCCTTTTTTTTTCTTGAGAAAAGGCCCTCATCTAACGTGCCATGTCCTCTGCACATCCTTATGGCCAAACAGCCCTCCCTCCTCTTTGACTCCAGTAACATTAAGGCCTCCTTCACACTAAACACAAGGACAGTGTTTGCCTTTTTGTGTGTGTGTTTTTTTAAGAGATGAGTTGCCCTGGTTTTTTTTTTTTTTTTTTTTTTTTTTTTTTTTTTTTTTTTTTGGCTGGAAGCTCGGGCTAACTCTTTCAGAAATTTCACGAGTGGAAGCGAGTGTGTGCCTTGGCGTGGCTGTATCTTGGTCTTTGCAGAGCATGTCTGGGTTTTTCTTTTTTTTTATATATATATACATATATATATATTATGATCATAAAAGGGAAATGTTGTTTGAGTGGGCAAAAAAATGTTCTCACACTCACATAGAAATGTATTCAGTGGCATCAGTATCTAACACTGAGGCACAGGGAGATGTATGTTTCCAGGCACCAAATTAAGTATTTATCCTCTAGATTTTGAATGACCCCAAACCAAATGTACTGTATATGTGATGATGAATGATGCAGCGCGTCTGAGGAGAGATAGGAAATATACACGAGTGCCAATAAGTTGATTACCAAACATAGTCCTGTATGAGGGTTTAGAACATACTACAAATGCAACAGGTGCTGTTTAAAGTTCCTTAAGCAGCAGATTTTCAGCACAAGATTTAATTCCCTAAATCTGTAAATGGCGTCAGCCTCACCTGGAGGAGTGTTTTTATTTTATTCAAACAAATGCCAACCGTGAGCACATTAACTCGTAGTCAGTATAGAAAGTTTTGAAACTATGTAAAAGGCGTCCGCAGGCATCTGCTGTTTTACTGTAAAAACCAGTTTTCAACACTTCACAGTGCGTTCTTACCTTCGTGACCAGTTGTTCAATGTCTTGTAATATACACCCACGACAAACATTTACTGTATGATTGTAAGGATTTCCCGTTTGTACCTAGAACCTAGTGATCAGAGTCTGGGAACAGAAACAGACTGAAGGAGAGGGCAGGACATTAATACTTCAGCCTCGAAGATTTGCAATCTGTGATTGCCTGTGTATTATAGAATGTAGTGCTTTTGTCACTATAACAGTTTAGTTTTATGGTTTGTACAAACATTATGACATTATTGCTTGTATGTATAATGGCTTGACTATGTAATCAGACAGGTATTACCATACTAGACCTACAGTATGTTAGTTAGTGTTTGGGGGTCTAGAGGATTAAGTGCAATCACAGTATACATGAGCCGATTATTTTTTTTTTTTCTCTTTTCCTTCTTCCTTATTTATTATTTCTGACAGTGGCTAAAAAAAATCATTGTTTATGTATATGCAGTGTGGATACATTGAAAAAGCAATAACATCTTTGTTTTTGTCAGAGATTACATGCCTTTGGAGTCAAAACCAATGACTCTCATCAGAGAGAAAACAAAACCTATAGTGTGTCAAACTGTTCTCATTTAGTAGCATTATTGAAGGAAACCTGATTTATTTTTTTAAATGCGTCTTTGTGGCAGATGTTAGAAAATCTGCATACATTCAGGTGTGCTAAACTGAAGAGGAAGCTTTATTTTTTTTTTTTTGAGGTGGTGAAGCACCTTTTTGTTTTGATGTTTAGAGGTTCTGTGTGTCTGATATTTCAGCGGTGTATCATTTTTGCTACCTTGGATTTAAGTGAAAAATAAAACACCTGATAAGTATACCTGTTCATTGTCTTTACTCATGTGGGATATTAAAACTAGTTTATTATAGGCCATATAAACTGGAGTTATACTGTGTGTTTGGTGTTTATATATGTGTAATCCTTTGAACCACAAAAATAGGGGACCTACATGCTCTACGCTTTCCCCTTCCAGCCACATTAAAGTTGATACCAGCATAATTCAGCTGAGCTTCAACATTCATTTTGCATTTGATTAGTCGACACTGGAAAGCAGACAGTAGCCTAATTACATGTCTCACGGCTCCAGCGAAAACAAAAGCCCTCAGATTTTTATTTGGGTGTCAGATGCAGCCGCGGCACCTCCATTGGACCAGAGTTTTCTGGTTTGGTGATTGTGGCATTTGTTGTGTCTGCTGTCATGGCCAAGTTGAATAGATGAGAACTCTCTTTTGTCTGGGGCTCTGTGTCAGTCTCCAGAGCCATTATAATAACCTCGGCTGCATCTTTTCCTCTCTCTTCTCTGCAAGGCTCCACCCCCCCTTAAAAAAAAAAAAAAAGAAGAAGCCCCCAAAACTACCCCCTATCCCTGCATGTCACTGGGATCATGAGGAACTGCCCCCCCCCTCTCTTCCTTTACTGTCTACCCCCCTCTCTGTACACGCCTTTCTGGAGGGCAGACTTCTATTTATACCTAGCGGGGGACTGACAGTTAACCTTTTGCACTGGGGGAAATTTCTGGGAGTGGGGCCAATATCTGTGGGCTATTCTAAATCATCCCTTCATTCTGGGAGCCTCTCTTTACATCTATGTATGAATCTATGTATATACATCTATGACCTATGTATCTATCTATCAATCTATGTGTGTATCTATGTATTTATGTATGAATCTATGTATATCTATGATCTATGTGTATCTATCTATCTATCTATCTATCTATCTATCTATCTATCTATCTATCTATCTATCTATCTATCTATCTATCTAT
>JAPQRQ010000014.1:16184867-16205660 GCA_037367365.1 Apogon talboti | reverse complement strand
ACCCTCTCTCTTCCTCTTGCTTTCTCTGTCCTTCCTCCAAGGCAAGAAGAAGTGATGGGCCTATCTGATCTATTGATTTGCGCCATCTATAGGTTAGCTTAGTAGACAGTTTATTTTCAGCTGCAGCCCCTTGGGCTCTGTGACTGTTTAGTTTGACATATTGGCACAAATGCTTCATATTCAGCCACTAATTTGATGCAGTAGTTAACTACAGAGAATGACAATAATATAGAAACAGCAGCACTAGATGACAAAAAAATATGGATATTTTCATTAAAACAAGCTGGCACCCCCTTACCAATTAGACCAATAATAACTACTTCTTCTTAGAAGTTAGCTTTAAACAGGCTCTAAATTGATAACTCCTTCTTCTTCTTATCCTTTTAGGGTTTTGTTTTCTCTGACAGTTATTTTACCAGACATGGGTTTTCTTTATTTACAGTGTCAGCCAGGCAAGTTCCAGAAAACAGGAGTGACAGGAAGGAGGAAGAGGAGGGAGGAACACATACAACAGCAGTGAACAATCAAGCACACAGAATCAAGGCAGTTTGATTGATTTGACTCAACTATGACAGAATCACCCTAGCAAGATACTGTACCAACACTGGGGAATCTACCATGGTGGTATTATATCATGGGCTTTTCTTACCCTTACCTAAGATTTATTGTTTTATCACTGAAATTACAATATGGCAAAAAAGTGTGCACCCTTAATGCCCCTTAATTTGAGCTCCACTTCAAGAATAAAATAACTATTTTGCACAGGAAGGTATTATAAAGTCATCTGAAGCCCTGACACTCCACCACCTTTATGCCCACATCAGATCCTGACTGTGTTCTTTCTGCGAGTCTCAATTGTAAGTGTCCTGGCTGAGGGAGCTGCTGTCACCATATTTAAGCCTCTCGTGGGCTCGCACATGGATATCTTGACAAGTATTTGCTTTGATTGATGCACCTAAACTCCAGAGCTGCCCTGAGTTGAACCAAAACACCTTCTTTTTGCATTTAACAGTAAAATCCAGCTGATTGTATTTAACAATACAACACACAGAGGTGACAGAGGCACATGCTGAAGGCATTAAGATGCACTTCTGCTGGGAGAGTAAGTCATGCAGCACCGTATGAAATAATAACAACGCTGTCTAGTCGGTAGTGATGGCTTTTGTTGCCACCAGATGACAGTATTTATCCTCTCTGCTTGTCTGGACATTGTTATCGTGACATCTACGGACCCCTAGTGGTGGGATAAGTAACTGCAATGTCTTTCAGGGTCTGAGTTTACAATGCAAAAAGGTTTTCAATGCTGCAGTTCAGTCTAATATGGATCATATAAGTATTATGAACAATTAGACAACATACAAAAAATATGCAGTATATGTAAGAGAAGAGACCCATCACACTTTAAATGTACATGTTAAAGCATGCCAATCCTGTCTTAATAAGCAATGAAAAGAGAGGGAGAAGATATCAAATAGCAGTAAAACATTTTTTTTTCAAATATGGATTTTCTTTAAAACCACTGATGAAAATGAAAATCAGATTCAACAAGATAATTTATTAAACAGTGACAGTAATATTATTCTTGGAATATTTATCTCACACTGCAGTGAGCAGCAGAGTCACATGCATGATAGAAAAGGTCAATGAAATGGATTTAGTGTGGAGAAAATCATTGCACACTCTTATTTCTCTGCCAAAAGGTCTTCAGTGGCATTAATGTCCTGCTCTCTGTGATATATAATAAAAGATTGTGTGTACGTGTGTGTGTGTGCTTGTGTGAGTGTGTGAGCGTGTTAGGTCTACTGAGTCTTCATTACACCAGAGCGGGGTCCACTCCTGTCCTCTTGCCCTCGCTCATTGCCTCTCCCAGTGCTGGCCAGGAATAATGAATTACAGTGGATGCCATGGGGGGGCTGAGTGAGTGGCTCAGAAGTGGACTCCATTTTAGCTCAAATTACCTCTCAGATCCCATTCAAATGGCAGTCTCAGGCTGCACCCTGCCATCCCTGTACGTGTTCCTCTTAGAGGGTGAACTGATCCGCCTGATCACACCTTTTCTTTATTTACTGCTTCAGTCATTTAGCTCTGCCTCCAGCTTTTTCAATGGCCAGTCCTTCAGCGCTCTAGGTAAAGAAAGAACAAATCACAGGTAAACCAGAAGAATAAAAGCAAATGCATTTACATAAAAACACAGGCCGATGGAAGATACAGAATCACATTTAACTGTGTAAACAACAGTTCATGTCTCGGTGGGATTTATCAGTTCAGTCAGCATGCTCAGCCTTGTGTGCCATTCCTGTTGATTCCTCCTCTTCCTCCGCAGGACAATAATAAAATGACAGCATAAACCTCAGGTGATGGCAAATTATGCATGCCATCCAAACAAATCCTTCCCAGTGTAAATTAAACACACCCAGTGCATGCATCTTACAGCCCAGATCAGACTCTGTAAATCGACCAGGGTAATAATAACCGAATCAAAGGTAATGGAATAAATCAAGGTGAGCATTTCCATCACAAAATCTGTTCTGAGAGGCACACAATGAAAAAGTCTGCGTCTTTTGGCAACTAACAAACAGACAGAGGGCTGAAATACAGTTTGTAATGTTCACACCACAGGTCAATATAAGGGTTAATCCTTATACCCACCACACTCTAAAACATACATATACACTGAAACATGAGGGTTTGGTCTGTTTAACAAGCATCTTAAAAAAAAAGCTATATGTCAATATATGGGATTTAGTAAGTAATTGATCTAAATATTAAGACTTATTTTTCAATTACTCAACCTACAGATTCCTTTTAATCCCAAACCCTCAGACACATGTGGCCATGCAGAGCAGGAGTCA
Source organism: Apogon talboti (assembly GCA_037367365.1). Lineage (NCBI taxonomy): Eukaryota > Metazoa > Chordata > Actinopteri > Kurtiformes > Apogonidae > Apogon > Apogon talboti. The sequence continues at coordinate 16,202,808 of JAPQRQ010000014.1, read as the reverse complement.
GACAGATTTAGAGCACATTTAAGACACTAATCTGATGCACATCCAAAGAGTATGTCCTATAAGAAAGGGGGACTTCATGTCGTCCCTTTTCACATTTGCATAATCCAAGTCATGCTATGAGCCTTATTTGTGATGCACTCCAGGTCGATGCTTGTTATGTTTTAATTAGTCTTCATTAGTAGGCGTATGAGACATATCTGAGAAGCAACAGGCGTGCAAGCCCATGGATCTCACTGCTGAGAGATGCACAAAGTTGGCAGGCTAAATCCATTTGGGAAAGTTATTGCGTCTAAAATGGCCTTTGACAGCCCGCCCTGATAAGTGACAAATTCACTACATAATCGCTACTGGGGGTAAAAACAACTCAGGTGCACAAAGGTGAAAGGGACTCTGTCGCACATGGCGCTTTCAGGGGAGTCCAGCACTATTTTGGCGAGTTAAACGGCACAGGGCGCGATGCCACACAGGGAGAGGGGTCGAGTAACCGCTTATGACTGACCTCTTTCCCCTATAATTAAAGTTCCGAGCTGTAAGGAAAGACATAGCATAAATTGTTTCTCCGATTTAGAAAGCTTTACGCGTCCGTCTGAAAACGGGAGCTGGATTTATTCGACTTTTTGCGCCACATATGAGCACACCTGAGTAGTTTTTTTTTTAACACCTATAAAAAAATACTAAAATAAGAAACAGGTTGGTGGGTTACATTTTTTTAAAACTGAGCTGAAAATAGGGCATTATTTCCATATGATTATAAACTTTTGGAGCGGCGCGCGCTTCTCAGACATAGTGATTTCTTCTTCATGATGGTAAAGACTTTTCCTGAGAATATCCAAATTAACTTTTAGATCGATTGTGATCTCGTATTGATGATCTGCCTGGTTTGTCGTTGAAACTTGTTCTCAGAGTCTTAAAAAATTTGTTTATTTTGCAGCAAGTGCTTTCCACCTGTCTGTGAGCCACTTGCTCCATCCTCCTCATAAACGCACGCAGGAGCTTTGGACAGGTGCATAAGACATGTGGAAAATCCAAACCCCGAAAAGCATCTAAGTTGCTGCATGGGGGACCGAAAACTTGAGGGCCACTGAGCTGAGCTAAAAGCGTGGGTGCGTGGGCATCAGGTACACGGTGGCGCACGCCTCTGCTGCTGTGGTGCGTTTTGCATTACCCTGGTTTCATCTGGAGTCTGTTTAGAGGCGAGTTTTCATTTTTATTAATAAATAAATACTCTGCAGTCCCTCTAAAGCCCCCACTCCGTCCGTTTTACACGCAATACATGTAGATTGAATGTGGATCTATTTGTTCTGTATGTCTTAGAATGTAAACCCATTAACCTTACTGAAATAGCCACCGCGTGTAGTTCATTCTTTGCAGTCACAAGTAAGACGTCCCGGCATGTGAAAAGTCCTATGGTGAGCAGCTGGAGAACCCACACTATACGTGAATAACACCGTGGGCCTGACACCAGTTGAGTGTAGGCCACGCACAAAACACCACCAAACTAAAGAATAAGCAACAGAAACTTAAAAATCCCCGTGAGGATTCTTGGACCAAATTAAAGACTTAACACATGACATATCTAACACTTTTTTTTTCTTTCCAGTTTTACAAAACTATACACGTGTCACAAAGAGGAAACTTTGAGATAAACGGATTCTAAATCTTCAGCCAATCAAAATCTGATTATCTACAATAAACTGAGTTATTCTAAAACAAGCTGCTTTTCCTTTCAATTCCCATTATCATTTGGTTTTAGGGTAGCAGATTAGGCGACATATTATCCTATTAGAGCTGAGTTTCAGACTCCATCAATAAACGGTACTGGTTGTGCTTTTATATTTCAGATGAAGTGTTCAAGGCTGACACTTTAAAATAAAACCAGTGCACGTTGGTACGCATGCTGTACAATTTATATATATAAATAAAATGTAATAACCTGTTTAAGAATGTATACATTGGAAAGTAGAGATTTCCACCATGTTTGCAGAGACTGAACAAGTTGCAGACTTATTTTATTTTATTGACTTTAAGTTGTGTAAAAAAAAAAATTTGAAAAATTAAAAAAAAAAGCTGTAAGAACTTTCCAGGACGCATGTATATTAATGTCGCTGCGTGCCGCTCTTTAAAATTGTAGTGCTATTGACATTTGCTAAATTCCAGGTTATAGAAGCTGGAGAAAAACAAGGCGTGCGCAACTCATCGTTTTTCTCCCATTATTGGAGCGCTGAAGAGTTTGCTGGTGGGAACTCAGCTGCATTCAATTAGCCTTCATCTCATTTGGCTGAGGCCTTAATTGCGCTCAGGGTGGTGCAGTTGTTTGTGCTAAGCTCTGTTTGAGACTTCTGTGGAGAGAAATACGAGCCGCTCCTTAAGAACAATCCCAATTCAAATGAGACTTATCTACGCCAGACCGATCAGACGGATTAAGAGTTATTAAAACCTATAAAGGCTCAAACCAGAATATTCAGTAGCTCCAAAGTCCGCTGCGTGGAGACTCTAGAGGATTTCTCTGTAAACACATTCACATCACAGAAAAAAAAAATATGTGGACATCACCTAATGTGATGTAAGATAAATAAACACTGGAGGGCTATATCTGTACTTACACAAGAAATATTATATATATATATATATAACTCCAGGTTTATATGACATTATAGCTCTAGCTCTATACTATAGTGTTAAGCACAATGAGCAGGAAGATGCATAATCTCCAGCAAAATATTAGGTCTTGCCACACCTTGCAAATGTGTGCAACAACAATAATACTAATACTACTACTACTACTACTACTACTACTAATAATAATAATAATAGTGGGACTCGTTTCTAATCCAAATGATCTTTTTTTTTATAAATTTCCACCGCGTTTTGCTTTCATTAAACATACTCTTTGGCTGTTTTTGTGGAAAGTGCCTTAAAAATAAAAAATGGGGGTTGAAAACTTCCGTTTCAGAATGCTAAAATATCTTAAAATGACTTTGTTGTGTGACTTTTTGCAGCGTAGACTATATGCAATTAGGCTGCCTTCTAATCTTTTCTAATTCGGTCGCCATGCTCTGGGCTGACCCGGGCTGAATAAAAGAGGGCAGCGAGCTTCCAGGCCCACAAAAGCGCAACAAAAAAAATCATACAGGATCATCAAATAGGAGAGACGGCGCTTTCAGGTTTTGAAAGGCACAGGAAGCTCGAGGATTTGGTCCGACCCCTGCATGGAGACAGAGCTGATATCTTTTAGAGACCCCCATTCATCCTGGAGGGGAGGGATGGTGACCGGGAGGAGAGGGAGGGGTGCGACTACTACTATTACTATTACTACTAGTGCTGCTGCTGCTGCTGCTGCTGAGCTGAGGGGGTGCTCAGGGTGCATCTGCAGAGGTCCCACCGCCCTCTGATCTGTGAGCTGGCACATATCACCGCGTCCATTCACAAATCCTCCTTCTGCGCGTCACCTTTTGTAGTACTCCATAGTACTGAGCGCTGGTGACGTGTAAGACAATCCTACCAAGGAAAATACAGAAGGGAAAAAAATAGGTTATAGGAACTCAAGGACAGGACACATGCGCACAATGCATGCGAGTTATTATAGTAGTAGGAGGGGGGTATGTGTATGCGTGTACCGTGCGTGTCGGTGTGTGAGGAGGAAGATGAGGAAGAGGAGGAGGAGGAGGAGGAAGAGGAGGAGGAGGGAGAGGGTGGGGTTGGGGGTATAGAGCTATAAGTGAAAATGAAATAGACCGAGTTGCTAGATTTATAGGCTGCATGGATGCAAAATCATTCATTCAAACAGTGCGCTACCAGTTTTTTTTCCCCCTCAAAAACAGGATACAGTATATTAACCCTTCCCTGCACGACGTAAAGAGACGCTCCAATGCCTTTTGAACCAAACAAGACAAAATAAACAGACTAAAGCTGAGGGATTTATTTATTTAGTAAAACCTGACAAATATGACATGTAAGATAATCGATATTTCCTGCTTCCACGAACAAGAGCGCAATATATTCATGCCAAATAATAATTTTATCTGGCCAGTGCTTTGTCAAGGGGCAGCACTTTTCCACGTATACTGCAAAAACAGTAAATCTAACGTGCTTTATCAGTCATGAGGTGGTCTCATGTTGGTATAAAAACTTCATAGCACGAGGTTTGACGTGGACCTGCCGGCTGTTGCGTGCAAGTCATGTTTAGTAAATTATAGCAAACATATTCATATATAAACTGCTCATTTTTTATGGATACACGTTTGGAAATATCCAAATCTCAGTGGTTACATTTGGGGAAAATATCCATGTGTGATTGTTTGAGCAGTAGAATAAACATGCACACGTTCAAAGTCAACTCAACTAAAAAAAAAAAATTGTCCTGAAATACAGTCAAATGTGGCTTTTGCACAATGCGCATGCACGTAAAATATATATATATTTAAAAGAGAAATAAGCCTTATGCTTAGTTGACAGCGACAGAAAAGCAAAGGCCTAGACTTCTGCATACAAAAAATAGGCTACAATTATCCGATCATAACAGCTTCCTTTGTGAAATTATGAGAATATGCATATATTGTCAAGTAAAATAAAAAAAAACACCCAAAGCTGAATAATGAGGAGATTCCCAATCTAAAACAACCCATCATCCGATACAGAGAAGGACAATGGTCTACAAAGCAAGCATGCAAAACAACCAAAATAATGCTAAGACAGCCTCATTGACTTTCTAACAGCTTAATATCACCTGAATACACTTGGTAAGAAAAAAAATAAAAAATAAAAAACATACATATCCAAAACCAACAGAATGCTACAGGATAATTTAACCCCTTTTTAACCAACGCAAACTGTCCCAGCAGATATTTTAAATTACCACCATAAATGTAAACCACAAACCCACTTTATACGCTTCGAACCGCATAAATCCACTAAGTAAAAGTAAAAATAGTGACTATTAGGATGACGACCCGACGTGTTTTCAGCAAAAACAGAACATCTTGTCCTTTCATCACAGACCAAAAACAAGTCAGACTGATCTGACAATATTGAACCAACAGCCCACAATAGTGGGATTATGTACTTGTAAGGTCGACACTGCATAAAGCACACATTTCAAGTCCCAAAAGCTTGTTTTCTGTTATAAATACTGCTTCAGAGCACGGTTACTGTTTACATGTGTTTGAGATATTTTTTTTCCAGAGTGCGTGCGCCAAAGATAAAAACTCCATTCGCCTCCACTTTTAGAAATTCAGGTTTAAAATCTTGCAGAATCTTGCATTTTAGTGACAAATCTAAGAAATTCCTTGTGTTTTATGATTGAAAGCATGCCATGTGGGGGCTCTGCAGCAGACTACGGCTTATTGAAATGTATGGTTTTTGCAGTGCACATGTGCTCTGATTATAATTCAGAGCTTGAGATGGTGTCATTTCCTCCAGACATCCCTGTTTTGCTGGGAGGTTAGAGGCCAAGCCCAGGCGGTAGCGGCCTGTCTGTGCCTCCATTGTCTGCTGCTTATTTAGCGCTCAACATTAATCTGCGCTTCCCCTCACAAGTGAGAAACAATCGCAGCATGAGAGTGGCCTGTCTAATTACATCTTTCACTCCCAACTTTCACTTCAGAAGCCGATGTGAGAGCTTGGATGGGCCCTTTATGATGGGCACATGTGAAGGAGGCAGCACAGACTGATATTCAGGTACATGCACAATGAAAATGTTGAAATCTAACCGTATTAGAAAAAAAAAAAAGAAAATCACTTTTAATTGTATTCCAAGAGGCGCCATATAAGCTTGTGATGTGGCATTATGAGAATATGTGTGCATGCAAGCTTTTAAAGCACAAACTCCAGATTAACCTCAAACAAATATTTTAGACCTGTCCATAATTGCGTTGCAATTTGCAGAGGCCTGTATTTTACAAGTGAAAAGTCAAGGATTGGTTGTTTCCCGCAGGACAATAGCTGACTTAAACTCGAGCTTAAATCACAGGGTTTTACGTGACACAAATACAAATGAAAACAACAGATTGGAGGAGGCAGAGTGTTGCCACAAACCCTGACAAAAAGACAACTTAAATGGAAAACTTATATGGAAGTGACTGGCCCACTGGATGGTATAGGGCGATAATAACATTAGAGAGAATTACGCGCTTTTGACTAAGTTTATCATGAATCTAAGTTACTCCATCTAACTAGGGAAATCCGTGATAATAGTAGCAAAGAAAGCAGCTGACTTTGTAACTGAATTGTGCAAAAGCTGCTCACTCAGTGCCGGTCCTGCTGCTCCTGGTCCTCCTCGGTGCTCCGTCCTTTTTACGCGCAGCCCGGTTCAAACGCCGCGCGCGGACCCGGCTTCGTCCATCCCTGCTGGCCCCGTGGCGTCCTGGGAGGAGAAAGACAAACTTACCGCTGGTCACCAAAGTTACTCAAAGTTTTGTCTTTGGCGCGACTCAGTATCCCGAGCACCGTGCACAAAACAGTTTGTTTGCATCACTGATTTCTTTTAAAGGGATATGGACCCAGTTCTGGGTCGACCGCAGCGTCACGACAGGCGAACATGAGAACATCAAAAAATACTTAACACGCATCCCTGCGCTTTGGAAATCAGACGGGAAACACTTTAAGGGCTGTCAGATTTCATGTTTTGCTGCATTTTGTTTGCCAAGTATGAGGCGACCGAGAGCAACATGGCACAGTGGACAAATGTGGACACGAACCAGGGGGCTTCATTTTCATCATATAACCAACAACCTCCTGCTGCAGATTAGATACAAACACGCAGATTTGTATTAAAATGTGAGCAAATACGCTTAGTCGGTTGTTAAAATGTGAGTATGTACACACCCTGTAATTCTGCTTTCCGCATTTAACCTTGGCCAGGACAAAGTGTTTTTAAGTTACTCCGAGTCCTTTTGACCTTACAGGTGTTATAAGCTTTACTTTACAGATTATTGTGCAATATTTCCAACAAACTGCAATAAATTCCTTGTTTCTTTTAACGGTGTGTTGGTTGAGTATTTTTAGCTCTATTTTGCTGCAATGAGGTCCGATTTCCATGTTAAAAACCCCTAAAATACATTCACTTAAGCCATTTTTAACTCATTTTGTTAATTTTTTGTCTCATTCACATGTTATTAACAGAGGATAGTTTGTTTTTTTTAGTAAAATTGAGTTGAAAACTGCAATTAGTTAAAAGCTGTGTTAACTGGAATGAAATTCCTGTATACATTTCTTATTTGTCTTTCTTATAGTGTAATAAAATACAGTGATAGCCTATTTCTCTTTTTGTTGGGAATCCCTCCCTGCCCTGCAAACAAGGAACCCCGGGGGTCCCCGCAACCCACTTTGACAAATAATGCTTCAATCAGCTATTGTTTTAATGAAGACTTACACTCTTGAGGGATTCGTGTTTTCCTTTCCAAACTAAAAACTCACTCAAAAAATTAAGTTACAGGTTGATAAACACAGATGAATTATGTGGAGTATGTGGGAGCATGCACTGGATTTAAATTAGGCTTCTTCTCTGTGAGTCCAGGACTCTTTCCCTTTACTAAGGCGAAGATGGGCGTTTGTGGACTGCTTTGGAGTCGACGTCACGTGGCATGGTTCCTCCCATCCTATTGGTCCAAGGCACGTGTCTGGGAGGACGGTGGGAAAACGTCACTCGGGGGGCTCGTATTGAAAATAAGAACAAAACTCCAGAGTGAGAGTATTAGAGCATCAGTTTAGGAGCCTCTTTATTTACCCTTAGTTTAGTTTAGGTGTAGCCAATACCGAATACACTGAAATCGGATAACACTAAATTGGACGGTGCGCAAATGGCAAATGTTTTAGGTCTATGATATCAGCTATAACCCGACATTGAGGGGATATATGTCCAAAAGTATGCTTTTCTCAGAGGACACTACCGCAAGGCTTTGCATGGTGTCCAAGGCACTCACTCTTATTTGAGTTGTATTTTTTTTATTTATTTTTACGCGTGCAGTTTTTTGCAGTTTAATTTCCTCGAAGTTCCTTGCGATTTTTATTGCAGCCGCGAGAGCGATAAAGGGGTTAAAAGAGCGTAAAGCGGGGGAAAGTGAATCAGTATGGAAGAAAATGATCACGGCAACAGAGACGTGGTGGAGCGGCAGGAGTCGGCGGATGAATCAAATAGAGCCATCCTTCCGCTGTTACAGGCGCCGGGGAACCTGCAGATCCCACACCGGGTCACCAATTTCTTCATCGATAACATCCTGCGGCCGGATTTCGGACGGAAAAAGGACGGAGGCGCAAACCGCGAAGAGAACAGCTTGGCATCGCGGGAGAGCCGCAGCAGCCCGGCGGCCCCTCAGACCGAGCCGGTGGGGAGCACGGTGCCGGCGGAGGGGACGTCCACTCCACACACCGTTACCGGGGCCAAGAAGCCGGCTATACCCGCCGAGGAGCCCCTGAAATCCCGCGGGGAGAACGGAGACCAGTGCCTAAGCTCAGACTCAGACAGTTCCCAAGCCAGCTCAAACCAAGCCGTGTCTAAGCCCATGCTGTGGCCAGCCTGGGTCTACTGCACCCGCTACTCGGACAGGCCTTCTTCAGGTTGGTCACACCGTGCATGCATTTTTTTTTTTTTACTATACGTATTCTTGTAACCTGAAATACCCCGTAACACTGACCCCGGATGCCTTGACCGACTTCTCCGGAGTAGAGCGAAGCAGTGCTGAGCTGCGCAAACTGCGAATGGAGCAAATACGACACATGCACAGTTAGAAATGACAATTACAAAACCCCGTGAATGCAACACAGAAACAGTGGCAAACAACAGGAACAGCTTTACGTCTTTGTAGAATGTAATAAAAAAAATACCACATTTTAAAAAAGCAATGAAATGTGACTTTTATATATATAAGGATATGCCACTTTAAAAAAATGCTAATGAGAAATACAAATATCAGCCAAATAAAATTACACTAAAAAAGGGGGATTTTAATTTGTTGGTAAATATGACTCCAATTTTTAAAAATCCAAACAGATTTTTAGAAATACTACTTTTCTAAAATACAGGCAGCCCTCTCGTATATTTCCTCGGGTTATGAATATGATAATACTGGGCTACATAATCGCGTAGGTCAGGTTGCACGTTTTTAGGGAATCTGCAAATCTGTAAATAATTTAATGCACATTGCAAACTTGCTACTTAGAAGCGAGCATGGGAGTTTAGTTTCGGATGAATTAAATACGTTTGTTTTCATAATGGACGCTTGCATATGTTTTGGTAGTAGTGACACATCTGATGAGACTTTTTGTTATTATTACCCCCTTTACGTCTCTACGAGAAAATCCAACTTTTCACATGACGGCAGGTGTATATTTAGGTTCTGTATTTTTCTTGGTCTATATCTAAAGTGGAGTACAACTTGTTCTAGTGCATTATGTAACGCAGTATGGAGTGGCGTAGGAGACTACTACGAGTTGTAGAGCTGCACAGTTTTTATATGGGCTGCTTGGGGGAAAAAAAGACACACACACGCACACACACACATACATAAGCCAAAGCTGCATCACCAGTAAAAAGCTTCGGCCTGTATGATGTGGTTTTGTTTATGTTTTTTCCACTGATGGGACAGTGTTTGGAGGGGGGAAGTCCAACACTTGAGCTAAAACTCCACCAAATACAGGCCTGTATCCGGATAGAAAATGAATGTGTAGCTTCTGCTCAAATTCAGTTCACGTTTGCTCAGTGAGTATTTGAAGTGGGCCACAAAAACAAGAATGTAAAGTAGCTGCATTGAAATGTATCCTTAGTTCAACTCTTTGGAACTAAAATGGATAAAGACTGATGTTTTTTTTTCAGTTTTGTACTTGTTGGTTCATAATTCCTTATTACTTCAGTGTGTCAGTGTGATGCGTGTGTATTTGTCTGTGTGTGTGTGTATACGTACGTGTGTGTGTGTGTGCGTCAGAAATACAGGGAGGGAGGGGAGGTTTTTGCTTCTCGGTTGTTTTCTTCAGTCAATGTGTCAACATTTTCAATCATTCCTCCTCCTCCTTTTTTTACAGTTTGGCCTATAATACTTTGGGGCACTAGAAACGCGTATTTCATTAATTCTTCGTACCCAAACGCTTACTATAAAGTGAATTAATGACAACAGCTTTTTTCGGCAGTTAATTTACATTTAATATTTTTCTTGTTTTTACGGTGAGGGATAAAGCAACTTCTAAAAAAGCTACTTTTTCTTCTACAATAGCTTTACGCATGTATTATGGATAACTCTGTGGGCTCGATACTTTATGCAAAGTAGGAAAATATTCATCCTAATAACCACAGATTGTTTTTACAGTAGAAATCTCTCAGATAAATCGGTTTTTGTTCATGAAATTGCTGTTAAAGTGTATATTTTACTATTTTAGGCTCGTGATTATGCTGATTTGATATTGACAGATCAATGTATATGTGTCTGTGACCCCTAACCCCCAATCCCCTACACTCCAGGGCCCAGATCACGCAAACCAAAGAAGAAATCGACCAGCAAAGAGGACAAGCGACCACGGACGGCCTTCACAGCAGAACAGCTGCAAAGACTAAAATCGGAGTTTCAGACAAATCGGTATCTGACCGAACAGAGGCGGCAGAACCTGGCACAGGAACTGGGCCTGAACGAGTCCCAGATCAAGATCTGGTTTCAGAACAAGAGGGCCAAAATCAAGAAGGCCAGCGGCTCTAAAAACTCTCTGGCCTTACACCTGATGGCACAGGGACTGTACAATCACGCCACCGTCACGTCGAAGGACGAAAAATCAGACAGCGATTGATTTCCAGAGATGTAAACAGCAGCCTCCAGACGAAAAAGCTCCTATAGTAATCCTATCACAGATTTTTATAGAGATATCACAGCAAATCTTTTACCTACAGGAATATTTAATGAAACCACATCAGAAAAAAAAATACCACAAAGTATTAATACTATTACTCACTGCTGACCCAGAGAAACCACAGGTCCTCCATAGAAAATCGTACAAAATAGGGACAAAGAGGTTATTGCACCACGAGTCCCTGCAGGAATATTTCTCTATAGGTTCCTATAGGAATATTATAGTGATTTTTCGTTATGTGGGAGGTTTAATCAAGCCTACAATGCAATAATTTCATCGAATAAAGGGCCAGTGTATAGAGTATACCAGCATAAATTGTTTTAAAAAATAGAGAGAGATATTTCTGCAATATCACGTCTATAAAAGATGTTGTATAAAGGTATGTTTTCATTGTTTGTCGTTCTCGCCCCCCCCCAGGAGGTACAAATGCTTACATACTTCATTTTATAGGCCTACTGCTATATCCATGATTGTCATTTTACATACAACTGGCACTGGACATTTAGATCTGTCAGTGAAGTGAGCAAAACCTAAGTCCAAAGAGTATTTTTCTGCTGCATCCAGGCTACTGTGAATTTAAATAAATGCTAACACGATTTTTATTTCCATGCTTGTTGGTTTCCTTGGTTGTGTTTGGTGTAAAATGAGCAGAGAAAGGTGTTTTTGATTGTCAGTTGCAGACCTAATTGGGCACAACATGAATTTTGATACGGATTTTTTTAAAACAAGGGGAAAAAAAACAGGAAAAGTTTATAATTCTGTACAGGCCTACGTGACTGAGAGAGGTAGCGATTTTTTTCTAACACGCCACTTAACTTAAATGCTAAGTTAGGCCTTGCTTCTATGTCTGTGGTCGTCTCATAGCCTTTAAACGAATATTATGTGCGTATTTCCTTCGTTATACCAATGCATCAGTGCAGCTATTATAGTTTTGAAGATAGCAATATAAATCATTTTTTGTAGCTAAATGAACTGAAGGCTATAAAGCTGCCTTTAAAGTCACAGAAACAACTCTGTAGCATAAAGACAATGATGACAACCATTTTACGCACTATTGAGTATAGACTATAAATGCAGGTTATTGGATGTTCTTGTTAAATCTTTCTCTATATACATTTTTTTTTATTACATATCCATATATCATAAAAGAACGCAAATCCGTCAGTGACTGTATTACAAATGTTGGAAATCTCTTATCGTTGTTGAAAGGACTTCATATGTGTATTTATATAGATTATATTGAGAAAAAAATCTATCCAATGACCAGTGTTGCTTTAGAGTAGATATCTGAGGTGTTTACACTGCTTGTTTATCTTGCAATAACTTCTTTTGTTTTTCTTTTTTTGTGAATGAAAATAGTTTATGGGGCCTTTGCATGAAAGCTGCAATTTGTTGTACTTGGGCAAATAACTGTGTTTATAAACTTTGGTCTTTATCGACGAAAGTGTGATCGAGCTAAGTTTTAGACTGTATCCATACCAAATTGTGGACTTTTTGCCTTTCAAAGTGTTTTGTTGTGTATCTGCAAAAAGTGTGTGTGAATTAAAATCCACCAAACAGAAACACACTTTGCCTTAAAGTTCAAGTGTGAACTTTTTATGAAACAGAACTGTGCCGAATCAGAGAAGCAGTATTACTTCAAATGCAGACTATTCAAGTTTAATGCCTTTATGAAAACTGCTGGTACGACATTATGAATTTACTCATCAGCGTATATCTATCTATATATGAACATGTTTAAATAAAATTACAACACAGAGTTGTAGAATACAATGCTATTTTTTATTTTATGTTGGGAGTATTCTTTGGTATAAATGTACATAATTTGTATCATGTATTAATTGTGTAATTAACTGCCTCCTGAAAACTGCAAAAGAAGAGTAAATAAACCTTGAAGATTATACACAAACAAGTCTCTACCATCTTTATGTGAAGCAAACAGTACAAAATATATTAATCTCTGTTGCAGTGTTAGCTGCTGCTGGCATTATATGTCAGAAAAAAATCTAATAGCTATTATTATTTAGAAAAAAAACAACATGCAATGATTTTAAATTCAGTCAGCAGTTTAAATAAATGCTGCCAGATGTCAAATATTCACAAATGTAATGACAAACATTATTAATTTGCATAGCATGACAATCCTTTTCCATGCAAACACCCACTCATTTATTCTATGGGCTCAGGATCAGATTCATGGAGGATCAAATTCATGGGTTTTGAGATTAAAACATGTGCAAAAGCATCCAAACATTATGCAAGGGAAAGCCTTGAACAATTCCCAGGCATGTTTCCTCAACAATGCCTTATCTGCATTTCCATACTTGCACCACTAGTCTTTGAACGCCATGTCTAACGGCCAGTGACTAGCATTAGAGCAGATCGGGGCTGCTCCCAGCACTGTCTTCAAGACGGTCAGTCTTCCTCGCCGCTTCTGAAAAGAAGCCCTGTGCTTCTATCACAAGGCAGAGATGGGAGTCGAAAGGAGAGAGTGAGAGAAGGAGGGAGGGAGGGAGAGGGGGGTGAGAAAGAGAGAGAGACAGAAAGAGAGAGAGAGCAATGAAGGTCAAAGCCTGTCATGGCTGCAGGTGGCTGGTTTCCCCCCTCCCACCCCTCAGTAACCCATTCTCCACACACAGCTTTCTCACTCACTAACTCGTACTCTCTCTCTCTCTCTCTATCTTCCCCTTCTCTCCCTCTCCACACACACACACACACACACACACACACACACACAGACACACACACACATCTTACTATCACTCGGGTTTTATTTTATTCTTGCTTGGCACGCACACATCCCTGCACACACCAACACACTTCATTCATTTCTGTCCCTCCTCGCACATCCGAGGAGCGCGCATACCCCTGTTGTTTTGGTCCTTCATTCAGTGCATCAATAGGAACCTTGATCAAAATATTCACAGGCAGAGAAGCTCCCAGAAGTTCAGATTGGGACACCAATGCATGAACAATAGGTAAAGCTGTACGGCTGCATGTGCATATTCTCATGGAACAGGAGAGGTTTTATCGGAGAATAATATGTCTCATCTCCGGAAGTGAGATTCAGGTGAAGCGATCCTTGTTCAGAACTCTTAACTTCTTTACACAACAGAAAGTCTTCCTTGATGTTACCCCATCATTCTCCATTTTATGATGCCGTCAATCAGCGGTTACTGGAAAACAATGCCGAATAAGTATCTGATAAAAAATGCAGAATATGAGAGCCATTTTCAGGAGCTGTCGTTTAGGCAGCGCTGATGATTTCAGAAAGTTCTCATGCTGTAAAATGGAAGTGTGCAGAGGATCCATCAGGAAAGTATCAATGTCTACCTCTAAACACAAAAGGGCCCCCATCCTGCTATGACCTCTCTTACCATCCTCCCCCTCCCCTACTGTGTCATTTACCCACAGTTTCTAAATGCTTCCTACGGCCAGAGTGGAATCTGCTCAGAGGTGCCTGGGCTTTGTGGCGGAAACATAATTAAAGTGGTGAAAGATGTAAAAGGTGAAGAATGGGGATGACATCAGGCCAATTTCACACTTGGCACTCGAATGGCTAGGTCCAAGCCAGGACTCTTGCCTCGCAACACAGATCAAAGCCCACTGTCACCGCACCAGTGCTGGAAAAAAGAGGCAAAAGGACACCTAACTATGCTAATCCCCAGGACGAATATATTTTAATCTTGTTAGAATACAAGTTAATGCCGTGGCTCAGTGACTGAACTTTCTGGCAAGAATGAGAGGTGGACAGAACTACTTTTACCTTTTCTACATGAGGTGGCCCTGTCTGGGACCGGATAAACAGCCAGAGTCTGAACAAACTTTCTTTTTGGCCAAACACTGCACATTATCAAGCTCCGTACTGTACAGGGAGCAGCTAGCAGTCGCAAGCCGCTGAAAAGGCAAGCAACAGTTTTCATTAAGAACAAGGATGGAAAAAAGCCCAACCCCAGTGGCTGTGTCAGTGACCCTGTCTGAAACCCCACTAGGGCACCTAACATGCAAAGGAAATGAGTATTTTGTGAACTGGTTTGTCCCCTCTCGCATTGAGCCCTTCTTCTCAAAAGCACCTTGGTAACCCTTGATCTCTCATGTATGGAAGTCAGGGCGCTGGGGCCTGCAGAAGTTGACTAGTCAGACAATAGCAAGCGGATGCTTTCTGGAAAAGTCACACCCAGGCAACTCTCATTTCACACACTGTGTTTGAGTGACCCTTGAAAAAAGATGCAAAACTTTTCAAGGAGGATCCTCTTTGTTCGCTTAACGAAATTCAGGAAAAACATGCATGTACTTTTTCCCATGTAGCGCTAAGCTTGTGTTCAGTTGGACTCAGAGTTGTTCATAAAGTGAGGCGTCAAGGGACAGGCTAAAACATGGATATAAAAATAAAGGAATAATGACACAACACTACAGGAGACATTTCAGTATTTACTATGAAGGAATAAAGGTGATGGTCACATTTAGTTCAACTCATTAATACAATGTTGCACACATTCACTAATACAAGATCAACCACAAGTTTTATTAAAACAGAGTCAAACAAATCAAACAAAAGGCCTCAGAACCTTGAAAACTAACAAAAACTTTTTGGAAACTGAACACAGCAATTTTTATTAATTTTAGCCTACGAAAATATGTTGTATTTAGTTAATTTTATATATATGTACGACAAAATGTTAATACTTTAAACATTTCTTTTGAGTTTTAAAATGTAAGAAAATATGGGAACAGCATCTCAGAGCAGGTGAGGGGGGGGCTGGAAAATTTCTTATACGATATGAACATCAAAATATCAAAATATAGTTAATTCTCACTTTTGTAAAGCTAGAATTATTAAGTGCTTGCATTTTTTGTGCAGTACAACAATAAAACTCCAATGCTTTTAACACCTTCAGTCATACACTGTTATAAAGACTAACTGTCAAATTGCATTGAATATTATAAAATTATGAGCATATTACACTAAGACTATAGTTGGTGTTAATGTGTGAAGTTCTTACATGTTCTTTCCCACGTATGAATTACACAGCAAATAAAAATGAATTCTCCTATAAATAAGTTTTATGTTAAACTGTAATTTGGGTCAGGAAAAAACAAACCAAGCAACAAGCTCTCTCTGAACTTTGAAAACCAACACAAACTTCCTTTTTGTCAGAGGTACTTAACACAAAGCAGATTTTTATTGATTTTGACCCACAACATTCTATCGTGGTGTGTTTATTTTATACTTTTTCACATCATTTATCAATTCCTAAGTTTTATATTAAACCCTACTTTTGTTTAGAAAAATTTTGAGCTTCATCTTTTAGCAAAAAATCTTTACATGTAATTTATATTCCCTAATGCTTTGGACACAGGATCACATATACATGCTTTTCAGATAATAACATTATTCATCCAGATGAGCACTTGTAGTTCTGCGGCTGCTTCACCATACATTATATGTAGAACTTCAACTGTTGTTTTTTCCACTTATGCCTTGCATCATGCAATGTTAAGCATGACTAAAAGTTTACAAAGGTAAGTTTAGGCTGAAAAACAAGACTTTCATAATAAGTAAGTTTTAAAAACACATGTTCTGATTGCACACAATGAGTTGAAAATCTCTCTCTGTCGCCACTATCTTTCTATCCAAAGTTATAGGGTTGTATTGCATATTTTTTGCTGCATTAGTCATACACAGAGCTAAACACTGGTAATGATCAACCAGAATCTCGACTGAGTTAAAGGTAGACAAGTTTGTAACAATAACAAGGAGCTTAGAGTAACAAATTCACAACTCTGGAGAAAATGCAAGGAAAAGCATCAAAGGTATGAATTGGAATGTGATGGTACATTATGAGTTCATAATTCATAAGTTAAGGGAGTCTATGTGCTCTCTTGAACAAAAAGACTCATTGTGGTTTGATTTGATTTTTTTGTTTCTACAAAAGATGTTTCTTATATTTTCTAGTTTCTCTCTCTACATACTAAATTAAGATGTACAATGTACACTCATGCCGTTTCTAGTCTTTTTTTTTTTACTGTGTTTGTGTTGCTTGTTGACACACAGCTAGACAGGGTCAAGGATACATCTGACTCACCTCAGGCCCCCTGTTGTCCCTGGAGACTGGCCTGTCACTCACTCTGTGGTTACGCATCATGGCTGACAGAGGCACAAAGTGAGAGCTCGATGCTGCATCAACAGAAGCAACATCATCACCAAAACCCATCCTAAGCATGACATCTTCCTCCTAGTCCACCACCAGCTCTCTGCACTGCGAGGAAGGCAGAAAAAAAACATATTCACACCAAGAACCAATAATAAAATGTCATCCAGGCTGAGTAGGAAGGACCTAAAAATAGAAGATTTGGACATTTACCTTAAAATTCTCCACACTGCAGCATGGATGGGGAAAGCCTTGCAATAGAGATGTTATAAAGTGGCAGCCAGCTCTGCAAAGGTTTCAAATGATGGGGTGTGATACTTAATTTAAGATGGTTAACTCAGGCTGGACGTACATCTGCACACTATGTGCCATTTTGAGTGGGTTTCTGGTTCGCTGGCGGAGGGCTGGTTGGGTCTAGCGCAGAGCCTTTAATTGATATTAGTTAGTGGATGACACATTAAGCTCCGAGAGCAAAGACTTTCAATGATCACTGATCACAGCACTTTGTTCTTCTTACATTAAAAATGAATATAGTTACAGAAATACTGTAGCCTACTGTACCGCCTCAGAATACAAATGATACTGTGGCCAACACTGACAACCTTATGGCGCATTACTACTAGGGTTTTTGTACAGTTTATGAAAATGCAGTCAGTTTTTAAATCATAAAAGTAACAGAGCATAAAATTGTGCGATAATCAAAAAGTGTGCGTTTCCTTCGTGCCAAACTGCAACCGGCAATCTGTCGAATTGAATGGCTGGCCGCCAGCGACCTGGGTAAACAATTCAGAAGATGTTTGCACTATCTATTACAATGTAGAAATGATGATACCAAAGCCCAAAACGTATAGTTAGTTTGATTGTGTATATTTGTGTTTAACTGTGTCTGCAATTCTGCAGTGGCGGAGCGGCGGTTTCCGCCCTGGCTCCATTTTGTGTAACTCCAACATTCTGAAAAAGGT
>JAPQRQ010000014.1:16166380-16184767 GCA_037367365.1 Apogon talboti | reverse complement strand
TCTGCAATTCTGCAGTGGCGGAGCGGCGGTTTCCGCCCTGGCTCCATTTTGTGTAACTCCAACATTCTGAAAAAGGTTATTCATTCTCATTTGTTTCTCTATCATGGCAAATTCTTGAATGAATACTGAGCATCAACGCCAGCCGCTGATTTTTGTAAAACAAGGAGAAATCGTTGACAAAAGCGGCTAACCCTTGACTGATTTCAGTACTATCTACCTGTCTAGACCTCTCCAGATTTCACATCGCTCTCAGACGGCCAAACACAAAAAATAATCAGATCAGTTTGAGTTGGCGTACGAGGCGGGCTACGGCTCAGTCGACCGTGTCTTAGCTCATAGTAGTGGGCGTCTCTTTCTCCCTCTCACTCATTTTGCTGCATGCTGCCATTTTAACTGTTCCTGAGTGGCAGGCGAGAGGGCGTTGTTGGTAGTGGCGGCCATGATGGTGGATTCACTACACCCTCTCCTGAGGAACAGCCTCAACATCAAAGCCAATTCACATAGTAGGCTCTGTTGTGGTTCAGGCCAACAGTGGGGGTGACTAGGTGCTGGCAATGATGTGACACGAGAAATATGAACAAAATAAACGTCCCACTACGTACATGGCGAACACAATGTCCTATTGCGGATAAAAATACTAATCACATATTCTAATTTCAAAGCAAATATGGACATTATCCTGATGTCTGCTGACAAAAAAATCTATTCATTTCTTCAAAATTATCTTAGGCAGTAAAAAAAAAAAAGTCACTAATCGCATGTTTAAGGCCAAAATACTCAGTAATCCTCGACACTGGATGTCGCAGTGTTGGTTTGCTGGTTTCAAATAGACTTGGATTAGCAGGATTATTTGTTGCAATGCACTTTAAGGTCTCTATTCCAAATATTCAGAATATTTTTGTGTCATGACTTTACTGAATATTCTCTCTTGTATAAGTAGGCTATACGTGTAGATGAGCTTAAAATTAATAAACTGCATAACAACAAAAAAAACCTGAAATGATGAAACAAAGCATACTATATAATACAGCACACTAAGTAACAATTTTCTTACAGTTTTCAAATGTATATGTATTCTTTTTTTTTTTTACCAGATTAAACAGATGTGAAACAGGAACATTACTTACTGCAAATGAGGAAAAGGTACATCCATAAAGATTTCCAATTTTTAAAAAAAGGGGAAAAAAAGCAGCATTTAAGTAAGAATATGTCAGACATTAAAAGCCAAACCAGTCCTTCTATGAGTGTCATTATGATCGAAGATGAAATAAAGCTTACAAGCCAAAAAAATATAGTAACATAGAGTCTATGTAAGAAGATTAGTCAGCAATACTATGATATATTTGGAGCAGCTGTCTAGTCATCCTTTTCTTACCTTATGTCACAAAATTATTAAAGTAATAAAATAAGTTTTGCCAACAATGTCATGCTCTTGGTCCCTTCAAGCAGATTGTGTATTATGTGGGTTACAGCCATATCCCGCCTTGTTTCCCCACCCCCAGCCCTGAAAATTAAAAGAAAAAAAAAAAAATCTTCCTTGGATGACCAAAGTGGCTTCTAACCAACTACATTTGAGGTCAAAGTTCATAATATCCCCTTGGCAACACCGGGGCAACAAGGAACAGTGTCTAGACAGGTCATGGTATCCCTCCCCATGCCCACACCACCCCACCACCCCCTGGATCCTTCCGGAAGGAGGTGTCAGCAGCAGCCAAGTGCACGGTAAACAGGGCGAGGGGGGTGGCCTTTGGCCCTTGTGAGGTCGGATCAGTACCTCCACCCTCCACTGATCAAAGATGAGGATCCTCCATGCCAGGGCCTTGGTCAAAGGGGGCAGGGTCGGAAGATGAACTCTGCATTTCTGTAATCGAGATGTGTCCAGACCCAATTGTCTTCTTTCACAGCCCAAAATGGACCCTTCCGGTGCCGCTGATTACATTAAGGAGGACAGCCTCTTTTCACAGGGGCGCCCGGACAAAAGAGGTGCTTCCGTGCCCCTCGCCATCTGGTCCCAAAATAACAGAAAAGGTCCCAGGGAAGGAAAAAAAAAAAAAAAAAACCCAGCCAGCACACAGCCTTAAATGAAAGGAACGCTGTTTGAATAGATGGGATGGCTGGACAGATAAGCAAACATACAGTAAAGCCTCACACATTTACGCAGAGATTGGAAGCCAATCTACATCAGCAAATAAAGCAGTGTGTATGGGCTCTGATGAGCACACAGGCAAATCATTGGCGGATTTAAGCAAAAATAGAATTCTGCTGTTCACCAAATAGACAATGCACCTTCAACCGCACCACACATACATCATCATTACTGCAAACTCTCAACACCCAGGGGCTCCTCCATTAGTTTACACAAATCCAGGATGTCTACCAGTGGACCACGTGGAGAGACTTATGATGGGAATAGGAGGACATGCACAAAAATATGGAATAATTTATAGATTCAGAGCTAAAAAATTTAAGGCATAACCACCACTAACAAAGCAAAAAGGATGTTTACTATGAAGCAAGTCAGCATTGTGCTACACAGGTGCATCACATTTGGTCTATTGCCTGAGATTTGTAACGACACACAGTATAGACTATGTTGACCATATTAGTCAGATGGAACTTGGGATTGGTCCTCTCGTCAAAGCACATTGTCAGTGTTTTGGCAGGTTGTTTTGAACAGTATTTTCATATATTGATGAATTTGCCATATTTTTTTATGTATGCAGCTGTGGTTTGGGTACAGAGAGTTAAGCCTAACAGGCAGACATATTACTAAAAAAAAAAAAAAAAAAATCCTGCTGCTGATTATCAGACCTCTGTTCAAGCTGAAACAAGCTGCTAAATGCTGCTTGTTACCAGCCACTCTGACACTGTTCATTAAGTATTTGTTTATTAATTTTCCCATTGTTTGTTTCCTGTGTTGCATGTATGTGCTGTAAAAGTCACATCCCAACATGTGGATAATCAAATCTGTTTCCGAAGGCATTATGGTTAAATTTAACAGTCACTTTGCTGTCAAAAACACTGATTATCTGACATAATCGCCTGTGCTTGAAGAAAACACAAGATTAATTTTAAGAAGCATTTGTCTACACATTTTAAATAATAGCCTTAAAAGTGCACACGGGATGAGACCAATTATGAAGTCATTGTAGCTTTCCTCTGAGTATGATGTCCAATTAAAAATAGGAAACAGCTTTGTTTTTTTGGACAAGCTTTTTGCTCACCTGAAATGTTCAACATTGGAAGGTTTCAGATGGGCTGCAGGGTGTTATAATGTCACAAAATGTACATCTTATGGAGCTCTTGGTGCTCTGTTTTGCTAATGCTAATTATATACTCCGCTATGCATGGCCTGTTTTTCTCTCACAGTTTAAGTCCACAAGGAAATTTAGTAAATAAACAACCTCATTAGTAGCAAAGGTGATGCTGCCCTTGATTCTGAATGGTTTTGTCAGGAGGAAAGGTGAATGGGAAGCACTGAGAAACAAAGTTAGATTGAGTAGCCTGGTCATGTGGGACAAGCTATGTTATGAAAAGTTATTTCATAAAAAAAACTAATAAAAATGTACATCCAGAGCTTGGCAGCAAAAAGTTATGTGGGTAATACTGTCTATACCTAAAATGATAGTCGTAACCAGCCAGAATCTACGGCAGTAAGTATAGGAAGACATGTTATAATCCACGTCAGGAAATTTGTGAAATTAAGTATTTTAGTATTGGAAAGGGAAATCAATGTTTCAATAAATGACATAAGTATAATATCAGTAAATAAAATGTCTTTTAAATCATCGTGTTAGTAGCTAAGAAATTATTAAAATCAAATTAAAGTACTTGATATTCTGTTGAATAAGTGTTTCAATACAATATTTCCCCACATAGTGTCAACGCATTTACATTTTCATTTTATGACTGCTCCTAATTTTCAACCTTTTTTTTCTGTCTGGTTTTCTACCTACATTCTTTTTATCCTCTTATACAACAACTGAATAAATTAGATCCAGGCTTAAAACTTTGTGTTTCAAGTTCTGATATTAACTGGCAAAAAAGAAGTGAAATGAAGGAACGCAAGTAAAACACTGATGCATATCTAAGTAGCCAAAAATTGTATGATTAACAAAGTGCTTCTTTAACGTGAGCTGAATAGGAATGACAGGTGTGATCTTTCACAACCATACCCTGAGAAGAGTGGAAAATATTGTAGGCTTCATCTAGTCTAAAAGATCTATAAACATGACAACATGCTCTTGTGATCCCTGCTGTGATGCAGTAACGTCTTTAACATCTCCGTTTTCATCTGTGTCCCTTGTAAACCAGACACTTCCTTTAAACTAATATGGAGGGAGTCAACTCATGAGAGCTGCTGCTCTTCCTGTGATTCTTGTGTGTATTGACTTGCATTCAAACCAGGACTTTTCTTGCATAAACATGTCTTGAACAATCAGTTGTCAGCCATATTAGCCATTCCAGTTAAATAATGCTGCACACTTGAAACTGTTTCTTTAGCCTCTAACACACACAAACAACAACCGGTGTAGCTGATGTTGTTTTCGTTGTTTCCTCAAAAAAAAAAAAAGTTCTTTCTGGCCTTGCAATTATTGATAAAAAAACAGTAGGAGAAAAAAAAAGAAAAAAAAGAAGCTTGTTCACCCGAAGAGAATACAAAATATCAGGGCAACTGTTGTGGAGCTGATTTGAGAACGCTTCAAGATGACAGTTTATTGTTAAATACACTTGTGACTCATGCAAAGGTAAAACAGTGCTTTGAATGTGTGGGAGTCAGTTGCACACTGTAGCTATGAGCTAATTGTTATTCACACCTCTGACACTTTCAGAAAATCAGTTAATTTATCACAACAACAACAAAGCTCAGGCACTCTTACAAAGAAGTCAGAATGCTGGATTATTACAGTCGTGATCTACTTTGGCAGTTTTTCAAACAGGGAGTGTGGAGGGGAGAGAAATACATGCAGGAAAGAAATGTGCAGCCACAACCACAGCTGAAGAAAAATCCTAAAAGAGTCTCCTATACGCTTGTACATGTTAAATGTGGGTCTATTCCCGAAAACATTTGGAGCAGATGCAACTACAGAAAACCAAAAGCGCCAGCAGGTCAAGCTACAACATCTGACAAATAATGTCCATGGAAACACATGCACAACTGCTCTGCCCCTCCCAACTTGAGGAAAGCAACACTGAAATGACTTCTCCTGCTGCTGTGTAGTGAACCTTCTTCCAAACTCTCACTTTGCAACAGTTATTTGACTGAACGGATCAGTTCTCAACTACTAAATCAATCGCCGATTATTTTGATTGTTGATTATGTCGGACTTCTTATCCAGGTTCTTAAACTTAAGTATTTTCTTGTGTCTTCGCCCAACCAGAGGAACCTGAATATCCATGGGCTGTGGACCAAACAAGACATCTGAAGGAGTATCTGTGGACTTATTGACATTTTCATCCTTTTATATAGCAAATAACTAACTCACTGACGGTGAAAATAATCAACAGATCGCGCTGGAATGAGAATAATAGTTGCAGCCCTACACGTTTCATTTACCTCTAGATGTTTTCTTGTTGGCAAAGTGGATCTAAACAACAACAGCATCATGAAGTCCATCCCACCACTGGGTTATTGCATGTGTCTTCTGGGGGTTGCATATAACTGGCAGGCACCAGCTTGATTTCACAACTGTGGGATAAGTGAAGTGAGTGTGACATATAGAGGGCAGGTGGTGCCAGTCAAGTGAAGTACATGAGCAGAATGCCAATCTGTAGTTTCTGAGCTCCATAATTAGTTCTTTTTCCATAGCAATCTCCAAATTATGTCATCAGGCCTTACAGAGTACTCATTATTCAGTGCAACAAACAAGCTGGAAACAACACTCAATCCTATGGAGACCTGAGAACTGCGTTCCAGGGAGGGACTTGAGTCGCTGTGTGAAACCAACAAGAACCAACACGACACCTGGCATTTTCCAGCTAAAGTGGGCTGTTGCACACTGCTGAGCACAATGAAAGAGCTGGATCTTAATTGTACAGGTTTGGGTGTAAGAAGGAAAAAAAAAATAATAAAAAATCACGCATATAGTTTTCCTTAAAGGCTTGAAAATCTGCACCTTTGTGATAAACATGTATACGTGAGGAAATTGACTGACCTTTAGACTTCTTTTCACTAAATTTACTACAAGTTAATGCGCTCAGGGGCAAAGCTAATATGTGAATATGTGAGTGATGCCCTTTTAGAGCAGGTACCTGGCCTTCATATCAGTATATTTCTCATTTTAAGGAAATGCCCAACACCATTTAATGAAAAAACAGAGAAAATTGACTCCGAAGTAGAAAAAGGGGAACGTCAAAGTCAAACATAAATATAAGACCCAAAGCCAGAAGATATGCAAAGGGTTAAAATTGAATAATTCTTGACTTTTTGGTATAATTTGCTCCATAAACACAAATCAAGTTATCTATAACTTGCTCTTTGAGAGGATATATATTTCTGCTGTAAGAGAGAAATAAAATACCTCTACACCTTGCTGTAATGGAGTGTGGAGGTAAAATATGACAATCCAGGTTTTAAAAGCACCACTGTAGTGGAAAAACACACATTTACAGGATCTGCTAAGGTATAAACATGGCAAATGGGACCTACCTGTCATGTCTTTAAAAAGCTACCAACTGACTGTTTACTTAGATCTTTTCCTCTTAAGACTTCATCGACTAAAAGCAGTCCTCATACACTAAACACTTATTACATTAACAATCAGCCAATTTTAAACAAAATATTTACACAGTAAAAAAAAAAAACTTGGAAAATGGTTGGAAGCAGAATTAAAACTACTTACAATTAGTACTTTAAATGCTGGCGATTAAGGATTAACAATGTTAAAATGAAGGGGTGTTTTGAAATAATACTTTGATCAAACTTTAATGATAAAATCAACTACTGCATTACCTTGATATAGTTTGTAATAATTAGTATTTTTGCCTAAAATGACTAATAAGGTGTCATCTCCATGAAGCAATGCGGAGGTTTTATAAAGTGTCTCTAAACTGTCAGTATCAACTGTGATTTATTTTGTGTCTTAACTCCGAGTAATCGTTTAATTAATGGCACACTGGATTTGGACAGTGAACAAAATAATCCTTAAGAAATAAGATAGAAAAAAAATGTAGAATTTTAAGTCCACATGGATGTGAACAACACCTGTACTGCAAACCTTGCAGTGGGTGTAAAGCAGCCCTGACTTAAAGTCGGTCCAAACATTTCAAAGAGGGTAATTAGTCAACAGTTAAAGGCAGTAATCACTTAGCGATGAAGATAAAAGGACTCGGAGGAAAACAAACTGGAAATGGGCTGCTACCATTCACATCACAGTCGGATTCTAGGGGTCATGTGCTAAGTCCTGTTAAGAACCTCAAAGGCAAACACTGAACATTGAGCACTTTTGTGTGAGTGTTTAGAAACACAGCCAGATTTTAAGCACACAAACACGAAAAATATCAATTTCACATTTGGTTTAACGCTTTCACACTTTGTGTCACTGACACCCAGAGAGAAGGGCTGTGGAAGACAAAACACAGCTCCTGGATAAGGATCATGTTAATGCCTATCAATTAGGATCAAAAAGGGATTAACCGGCATGGTTGCAGCGTTGGGATGGGGGCCCATGCAAAGTCACTGAATACTAGGGGTCACTCCCCCGACTTCATTAGGGCTGACCTTTCCACGCCATTGTGTGACAGGAAAGAGACCCCACGGTCTGCGTTTCCCCTTTACCCATCTAAGATGGCTTATAGAGAGCCAAGTATGAGACATGCAGAAAAGCTGTTAGTGATCAGTGAAATATGAAATATTCACCTTCAAAGTCCAGTGAGACTTATTAGGTTACTGCAACTTGGTAGACGCGGGTATTTACTAATCACCCCCTCCGCCCTGCAAAGGAAATAATTTTTTTACCTTAGAGAAAAGTGAGATTTACTAATTAGTCATGGAGCCTCCCCTTTCTATGATGTTCCACAGGGTCGACCAGCTCCAACTTCGCCTTTCCATCTTAATTCACAAAAGGTCAAATGGCAAAGTGAAAGCAGGTACTCCAGGTGTGTCAAAATAAGCCCCAATTAGGGAAAAATGCAAGCACACCCTCAAGTCTCACATATCTGACTTGGAAGGAAACTTGGTAAATCCCCTGCATTGGGTCCATTTTAATGTTCTGACATATTTGAGTGTGTTTTACATTCATTTACAAAAACAGAGAGAAATGAGACAATGGAGGGGGAGATTTCATACAGCCTGCTGATTTTTAGACCTGATCGATCACATAAATACAAGTCAAGTTGTTTGTACAAGACTAAGTCTGCATCTGTATTCTGTGCCTGTAACTGCTAATCAACCTGATATTCAGCAAGGTGAGAGTGGAACACGCACAGCTACACATTACTTGTTGCTTTATGTCTTTGTGAAAGAAACACCATAGTCCTGTTTAATGATCTAAAAAGGAAAAAAGAGAGAATTTCAAACTTGAGCGTGAGGCATTTTCAATGAATTACCAAAATTTATAAAACAGAATTAATTCAGATACATTAAGGAGCACAGGGCTGCAAGAACAGCCTGCTACACTGTCGATTATTTTCTTGATCAATGGATTAATAATGTAGTCTATAAAATGCTAAATGTAAACAGCTGAAAATTTTTCCTATAACCTACAGAGGTATCTACAAAGTTCATATTTTTGCCATTCAACAGTCAGTCTGAAACAAATCTTCAGACTTGAGAATCTAAAACTTGCCAATGTTTAACATTTTTACATTAAAAAAATCAATGGTGCTTTAAATTAATTATCAAACTACACGGCAATTATTTTTATTGTATTGGATTAATAGTAGCAGCTGTAAATGGTACTTCCATAGTTCTTAGTCTACTCAGATGATTTTGTTAACTCTAGTAATAAAAATCATTGTATTCATTAACTATTTTACAATCAATATGGAGATTGTCAACAGAAGTAATACTACACCTGTTCACCCTTTCACCAAGGATGATCAGTGTGTGATCTGTATAAAACTGTGGCTGTGATAGAAGCAGAATACGATCAGTAAATCGCAAAAATAAAAATACATGTTGATCTCATGTTGATCAGTTCCAACAGCTGCCCCCAGCTGTGCAAGAACGGCAAGATCAAGTTAAATATAATCTTATAATTCATAATTGTATTCCAAAATACACATACAGCGCGATGATAATTTCACTATATTGATGATTTGATTTAAAACAGTGGATCCTTCATCGAACAATATGTATGACATTGAATATGTGAGTATATTAACTATGTTATAGAATAAAAATAGCAGAGATAACATGACTACTATAACATACATGGCCTTAACCCAGCAATGTGTGTTTACTTTCCCCTGTCTGGAGAACTCGGTGAAAGTTAAGAGTTAAATAAAATAGCAGGAGTTCATCTCAGGCCAAAAGTTTCCTTAAGTGTTTGCTCAGGCTGCTGGTTCAGTTAAAGCAGGCATGCAGCCTTGTACTGCAGTCAAACAGTGGTCATCCAGGCCTATAGCCTTCTTTGTACCGTTTATGAGAGTGTTATAGATGAGCACACTCCATTTAAAAAGCACTGGTGGATTTGCAGTCAAATGAAAACAGGAAGTATTGCTGAAGCTGTCAGTGCTACGCAGCAGAGTGGGAACGGACATGCTACATGTGTGCATCTGAAGACAGGTTGGATCACAAACATTGGGAAAAACACAGGAAAACACAAGTCATTCACAGTGCAAACTGCAGTCAGTGAAAGCAGGTTATTTACTTACCTTTCATGAAGTTCAAAAATAATGAAGTTTCCAAAATACTGCAATTGAGTACTATCAGAAAATGATTTCAGCAAGGCAGCCTTCTTCTAACGAGCATCTACTAATCATGTAAGGGTGATTCTGCTGTACTTCAGTTTCCAAATATATACTCACAACAGAAATGCGATTATTTTTTAAGATTATAGGTAAATAATTTCCTTTTGATCCCAGATCCCTTTAATACTTCAGACAGACCGTAAATAAATATAATATTATCTACACAAGTATCAATAATAGGACACATATTTTATCATTGCTAATTAGCAAGAATATGAGATGTGAACAAATGTAATAAGTTCATTATCAAATGTGGGGACTTTGGTTGGTGCAGTGAACTTTACCTCCGTTGTCCCATGCAGTAAGGTCAACAGGTTTAAGTGTTTGAACATTTTTAAAAAATAATTAGTCTAATACGCCTCGGTCCATCATGACACCACAACACAAGCATGAACCCAAAGTGTGTTTCTCTTTCTCTCTGTTTATGTGACCACAGGGCTGCGGTTCAGCTTAATGTGTTCCCACTGATGTGTTTCCAGCATTAGAACACAGTTCAGCTTTCACATGAGACCTTAACAGTGAACGAAAACAAGCATTCGAGAGGTTAAAGGTCACTTAAAGCATGCAGTGTGTCCTGTTAGTAGATTGAACATCACCATACACTGTGTTTTAAATAAACGCTATTTGTGAACTTCAATTTAAAGTATTTAAATCCTGTGAAATGTCACGAAAAATGTACATATAAGATTGCAATTAAAATCGACACAATGAACAAATAATTCTGCCCGAGCCTGCTTAAATTATATTGCTTTTTTGCCGAAACGCAATATAGACAATTAAAATATTTTAATGTATTATAAAAATTAATTACGCATCGACATTTAAGTACATAATTCACTTTGCAGTAATTATAATAGTATTCTTGATAATTAGACTATATGTATGAACTGAAATAATATTAAAATACCTGCATATAAATTGGGCATAAAATAGATAATGATCATTTTATTTTGCTTATTACTAATTAAGCACCGAATTGCTTTCGTTAACAGTTTACAATGCGATATTTTAAAATAAACAGCATTTTATTTTGTGCATAAAAATTATTGGACGCATCTTTTGAGAAAATAAATTATTTACGTCGCAAAAACATAATTGTTTGTAATTAAAGAAAAATTTGACATCCCAAAAATGGTAACGAATACAAGATCAACCACACTTCTTAAAAAACGTATGCTGTCCTTGTTTTGAAAAATATTTCTAATTCAAGAACGATGCATGATTTAATCTCCATCTTGTGTTCCTGATGGATTTGAAGCTTGAAAATACTAAATAACATAAACTACGCACCATAAGCAATGTCGTAAAAATAATTTTACTTTATATTTCTAATATCGTGTTCATGCAGGATACTTTTGTACATGTGGAATATAATTTCTGATGTCTTACATCGAGATGTGTATTTGTATAAAATCATATTAAATACTGTCTCAAAACCATTTGTCTTATGTGTAAAAATGATCACAAATATTTGATGCTTAAATTGAAACATTCGTCCTAAAAGCAATGATCGCATATCATTTTTCTAAAAGAAAATATATTAATTACATATTTTTATAATTCGAAATTCAACAGATAAAATTCGGCATGTATCCGTTGATTTTCAACACTGTGAAGATATTTCTTGGAGTTTGTTTCACCTACAGTGTTTTCTATCAGGACGTGCGATATGATTTTAGATTCCGTTTTCTACAAGCTACATAATATTTCATCTCTTCTGCCACTGCCTAAACCCAAAATGGACGCTGCTTTTAGTTATCGAAGGCTAGGACCAGCTGAGGGTCACAGCTGTGCAGTTGTGATTGTATGAGAGAGAAGGCAAATGGTCCCATGCCTTGGCAGGCTGCCAGAAGACTCCTTAAAATACAGTGAAGGCCTTGATTTAAAATATGCCACACCAATGTCAAAGGAAACTGCGTCATTACGCAGCAGAGGCTGGTGGGATAAACAACCCACCACTTACAACAGACAATAGCAGGTGCTGCTGTTATACACAGAAATGCTTTGAAACGTGCTCAAATTTGACTCTACGTGCACAGAAATAACCCAGGAAATCTTTTCATTATAGCTCAAGCAGCATTAGAGCCTAGATGAAAGCCTGTTTTCTCTAGACATCATCATGATGTTAGACCTCGTGACTGCAATGTGGGTGGAGACAAAGAGCCAATAGCAAAACAGGATGAAGATTCTGAGCCGTCGTTGCATCAGCATTTTCCAGCTAAGCCTCAAGTGAAAGTTACGAGATCCATATCCATGATTATCTTATGAAGAGATCAAAAATCAGTGTTAATAAAAAATGATTGCTGCTGACGAGTGAATGACAGCGCTGGATTTGATTACCCATTTCTCAGCATCGTATCATCTAGATTTGGCAAGAAAGCCAGAGCTCACACTCTGTAAACACTGGTTTGTGCAGCAGACTGATATTTCCCCCAGGCAATCACATCCACCTACTGCAGCACCTTCAAGCATTCCTTGAATTGCTTTCCTCAACTTTAAACGTGCTTAAATGTGCAGCAGGTCAACAGGCCAACACAGATCCTACCATGCGGGCAGACACACTCCAGTACTGAAGACACGAAGGCACAACAGGCTGCAAGAAGACAGGGATGTCCTGCGAAGACAAAAGAGAAAAAGAAAATCATCAAACAACTGTGACTGAGGAATCCTCCAGATACACACTGCCTTGTCCCAGACAAGAGAATACATAAAGAACATGAAGCAACAGGACTAGATTTGTTTTGTTTAAAGACAATTAAGTAAATTTACAATTAAAAACTTACCACATATAAATAAACAGAATGCATGTAATGTTGAAAAAACTTGTTAGAGTGTGAACAGTATTTTTTTAAAAACATCTTGCATTCTAAACAACGAAAACGTTATAGTTAATTAATAGAATATTCACGGCGAGATCATTTAAAATAGTGTAAATTAGTGAGGTCGAATCATTGCTTTAGTTTCTATATACATTTAAGCTGTAGTAAAATTTAATTCTTAGATCGATACTTTCACTTTTACAAAAAATAATCATTCATATAATGCGTTACGTATGCACAACACATTATACATCCATTTGTTTTACACATAAATTTGAAAAACACAGTAATTAGGAGTACACTTAAAAAACTAGTGAGTATAATTCGTAGAGTTAAAAAAAATACACCGGTTTAGAGCAATAACTGGAACTTACAAGTTACCACAAAGGGAATGTGTGGACCTAATTCTCTGCTTTCTGTGTCCTCCTTACCTTTCCAATTGCAATTCCAGTCATTTTTGTCAGACACTGGTTCAGGTGTGGAACAGGCCTGCAAAAATACTGCATGTTTAAGAGTGGCTGTGTGCGCTTCAGTGAAAACATAAACACAAGCACTCAAAAACCATTAGGGATTATGACAAGGCAAGACTAAAGGAGCTGTCTGACAGCGGAGGAGTATGCACTAAGAAGGTGATAATGAAGAGATCTGTCCAGGCTGGTCACTGATATGGCAAACAGATAAACATCACAGACTCACGCACTGAAAGTAACTTGTAATGTCAAAATGAGCTTGGAGCGCTTTGGAGAGCCTAAGTTAATATTACCTCTGCTCTGACAGAAAACGTGGAAGGAGCAGTGCAGCTGCTTCGACATACTTTAAACACATCTAAGTACTGAATGAGTAAGTTGAAAAAAAAAATAGATTAAAGAACAAACTTTTTCTTCTGACTGTCTTATAAATTTCTAAGATGTGCGACTTTACTTTTAGTTACACCAACAAATGCACCAATAAAGTGATTATTTATATGTAGAAATATATATAGTGCAGTTCTTATAAATATATATACTATAAATATATAGCATGTATAGTTCTTTATAACGATTTTCTATTTCAACAATGACACATTTTTCCAAGTTGGATAACATGATCCTTTTTCCACACAATTACCTCTACAAAATGTTCAGAAACGAGTTTTTATGTTAATCCTTTCTCTTTTAACTTAGAGCAAATTCTTGAGTTAATAATATACTAAAGTACATTTGTTTGACACAGCAAATTCTACAATCATAAGATGCAGTAAAGCATAACGCCACTTTTTGGGATACTCTGGAAAGCCTTTGGCAGAGCTGAATCAAACAAAATGGCTACCAAATATGCCAATAACAGAAAGATGAATACCGGTAAAAAAAAAAATTGAATAAGGGAAATGAATGACACTTATTACACTAAGACATATCAAACTATACAGCTACTGCGTTGTAACCAGAGTAAGTCAAGTAGTAATTAACAACAAACCATTAAACAGAACAAAGCTGAGTTAAACAAATCTCTTACACAGATAACGGTCATCGTTCCCCATGTGTGTAATATAGGCTTTGGTGCATTTTATATAACACCAACCTGTTTGCTCTCATCAATAAATTCCCCATATGTCATAGTAACAATAATTCTATAGCAGCCATCTTGCCCCAAAAGAGCAGACATGAGGGGAGGGAGGAAGCTTCCCCAAGTCATATGACTGCACTGTCTGCAGACAACTGCAGTGACAGAGCAAAAGCGTCTAGACAAGTCTGAGGCAGCAGCATATCAGGTAATATGTGCACTGCTGCCCTCAACTTACTTCAATTTACACATTATTTTAGTTCAAAATGTCTGTTTTCCATTTCCGCAACATGAAACGCAAAAATGTGTGTCTTTAAGCAGCAAAATAGTGATTAATCTCTCCATATGGACAGAGGAGTGAATTAGTTCAACACTGAAAGACTTCTGTGTACGTATGTACGTACGTATTAATATTTTTATTATAATTATAATTCTTATAATAATAGTAGTATTAGTAAGTACATATGCACTGTACGATAAAAGCCTGTTAAGATGGACTGCGCACAAAAAAATATTAAATTTGCCATTTGACGTAATGATATGGATAGAATTCTAATTACCTTTAAATATTTGTTATTTATTCATTTATATTCAAATAAGCTGTAAATCCAATATACTATAGTTACATGTATATGTTTTCCATGCTATTTATCTGATAGGCAGCATGTACAATATGTATATATTGTACTTTTAATTAGGATATTCAAAACAAATATAGAATAAATGAAGTAATGTTAACAAGGAACAAAAAAAACATGCTGTATCATGTACCCTATATATACCATGTATGTACATTTGCCAAGGTAAATAGGCAGAGCTGCTTATGTACCATGTAAAGCCTGGCCCTTCAGTCTAAAACTGAACCTTTTTCAACACATAATGTGCACAACAACCAACCTTTCTGTGCTGGTCCACGCTGTTTTGTGAACAGTGCACTCTTCTTGAACTCTAGAGCAAAAGGCTGCTCCTCTCTAAAACATAAACAAGGACAGAAAAGGGAGAAAAAAAATATTTCAGCCCAAATTCACACTGCTTCACTCCACCAGCACACAGGTAACATGAGGTAATAAAGGGGAAAGGGACTGCTCTGTGTTTTGTAATGTTAAACTGTAGAACCGAGGTGGATAAAAGGGGGAAATTTGAGATGATGAGTCCACACATCCAGTCTCCATTCAGGTGTCTGCTGAGTAACAGGTAGCTTAAGCGCGCGTGGGGTTAATCAACAACGTCAGCAAAGGTGCGTCACCTGCGCATCCTCCAGAAGTGGAGTGAATGAGGTCAAGACTCCAAAACAAATTAGCTACAGTGCGGATTTCACAAGGAATTAAACATGTCATACGCATTAGGGTATATTAACAGCAAAATATTTAGCAGCTACACTTAGGAGTTTGTTACGGAACAAGTGCATTATTAAAATTCGGAGACGAGATGCCGTTTGCCCCCAAATACACGCCGCTAATGTTCACAATTAAAAGGCTATCTTACTTTGCAGTCGGGTAATAGCCTACTGCGGTATCCACTGTACGTTAGACAACTTGCACTCTGGCGCTCTCCTCACCTACCTGTGCATAAAGAGCTGTCTGCTGATAGACTGCAGAAGAAAAAACTTTCACAGCATTTATCTAAAAAACATTTTGGCTGAGCCTGGCGGCTCACCGGCGAAGGCGTTTCAGGAGGAGAGCAAAATTCCCATTTCCCATCGGTGGCTTTCTTATAAATGAGCAAAGACATGTAAAACTCCATCTCCAATTTTATCAATTTCAGACAGACTCCAGACAGTCTCCAAACGGTTACGTGCCTGGTTGTCTTGCGCGTGCACGTCGAATGGCGCGGAAAGCGGCGATAACATATCCAGAGTGACAGAGGATACAGCCAATAGTGATGCGAAACACAATCTGGCATCCAATCAGAATGAGCGATACGTATATTTCAACCACCCATCCTCCTCCGCACCCGTCTGTTGACAGTGCACTGAATAAAACAACAGTCTGAGTTAAGCAGTTCATTGCACTGAGATGTGGGTCACTGACTGCATCCTATTCATTCTGGGAAAATGGAGCAGATGCTTGTTTGGTATGTTAAAGAAATATGGTCAAATATTGATCTCTATGTGCATAAATGAATGGAGTAATTAATAAATAGCCTATGCATTGCATATCAGTGTATACATGGTTGCAATTAACCACAATTGGATTCTTCCTTGTTTAATTAAATAGATTTAATAATGCAACACTATTATGACCTTTGTTTCAAGAATAACTTGGCAGATCATATTGATGGCATTTTTTTCTGTGAGTACAGTAGCAGAGTACTGAGGGTCCATTTGGTTAAAATATTCAATAGGTAACTACTTTTTTGCATGTGACTACAATTGCCTACAATTTCTACCATGATCCCACTATTTACATCAAGTCTCCTCTAATACAAGCTCTGGATAAAGCTAGATGATTACACACAACTTCTAGCTCACTTGCTCCCACTTGGGACACCAGATCAGGTTGAAATTGCATCTTCTTATTGACAGCAAAGCAATATTTTGAAGGTCGTAGAAAACACTAGCCTTCACCCTTAAGACAATGCATAAAGAATTTAGAAATTATTAGATATTTTCTCATGTAAAACAGAATCTGTTGCAGTCCTCCATCTACAGTGACTCCAAAGCTGTTGCTGATGCTTATGAATTGACATTAAAAAAAAAAAAAAGCATTGTCTCAAAACAACCTCCAAGTTACCATTTCAATTCTAAATGTCTACACAAGGCGTACAGACAAAGTTTGTTGTAAAGAACCTCTGTCCTTTGGCTGGAAAATAAGTCTTGTCTCCTTCAGCTTTGCCCCCTTTAATTTGCATTGTTATGGAAAACCGCTGGATTTGGATAGGGCACAGAATCATTGAGGTCACCATAATAGAGTGTGACAGCTCCCCTTTTCACATCTATTTGGAAGTAAAATCTAAATTCCTGGGAAAGTGAATCCAAGCAGCATAGAAATATATTTTACAGCTTTGGAAACAGCTGTTTAGACTGAATATCAATAAGCTGTACAATACATATTGATATGAGTTTCACCTTCATTCATTAGAAGATGTACGCAGGATGACAAAGGTCTGAGTTTGAGAAGCTAAAAAAAATCAATGAGAGTATTTTTATCTTGCAATTTTTATTTGCTATTGTATAAAATATTTCTTACAAAGTATAGACTGAATAGTTCATTGGTATTGCATGTAATTTCTTCTGGACTCAATACATATCTGCCAACCTATACAGCAGTTACTTGTACGGCATGCTGCAACACAGAAGTGTCTGGAAGCTTTCAATACTGTGAATAAATTACATTTCATATTACTTTAAAAGAGAGGAAGAAAAACATATGCCAACTCAACATCTTGTCTGTACAATCTCCACAGTCCATTAGAATTCACAGACGGTCTTTCACAAGGAAAGTCCCTTTACACTTTCTCAAATTAAAAATCTCACGGCTGATCCCCTCCATCGCCCTGGCTTTCAGATATTGACCTTGTGGTGCTACAAAATAGCTTCTTCCTCACTGCGGGACCCCATAATGAGCCAATACAATGAGGCTTCAGTTCACTGCTCACCTCTCTTTGGTGTCTCTCGGGGTCTTTGTTGACGTTTGTCAGCCCAGGAGGAATTTGGGGGTTCGAATTCTGCTGCAGTCTATCTGTAGACTCAGACAACAACTCTGACTCCCAGACTTAAGCACGAAAGAGGAAAAAATTTGGTCAGAGATAAAAAGGATTTGACCTTACAGGGAAGAAAAATCAAAGGAGTGACTTGAATAAAGATTAAGCACAATTTTGAAATCCAGCCAAAGTGGCCATTAATCCAAAAGGGCAAGCATTTATGTAAACTTGGATGGAGCATGAAAATTTGAAATCAAGAAGGGCATATTTTTACTTTTAAATGCAACCAATTTTTGGAAAGTGAGAATAGTGAGGACAGAGGTGGGAGTAATGTCAGTAGGTTACCGTTTCAATGTGAAATCAGAAATGCCTAGTCCAGTTAGTTACTCTGCAGAGCCACTAAATAGACATAATTAAAACAAGGGCCATGTAAGGAGAATGTTTTAATCAAATATATTTGTTTTTTAACATC
>JAPQRQ010000014.1:16152256-16166280 GCA_037367365.1 Apogon talboti | reverse complement strand
GCCACTAAATAGACATAATTAAAACAAGGGCCATGTAAGGAGAATGTTTTAATCAAATATATTTGTTTTTTAACATCATAGAAGGAGGTGTTCCGGTCTATATAACCATATTCATAACATTTGTCTACCAGCCCAAAATATTGATGTTAGGTACTGTAAGTGCACCAAACAGTGTTTTTTTTACAGTCGCAACTACGTGCACTACTGTGATGATTCAAACACAGGTTTTTTTTTGTATATAAACATAAAAAACATGATGAGAATATGAACTTTATACACAATATTCAATTTCTAGATTTATCAACTGTTTTGTAAGCTAATATATATCCTCTTATGTTAATTAATGTCCTGTAGTTTAAAGCAGCGTATGACTTTCATCACAAGTTTTTCTTCAGATTTGTAAAACCCCAGTGATATACTAATTATCACTAATCCATTAGTCTTTCCATGCTTACGCACCTGAATCACTTTCCTCACAGTGAACAACTTCAAAGATGACTCCATCATAAACACAGTCTGCTTGTTTACATAACTGAAACGTCACTTGGGCCTTTACAGAAATTTTGTCGTGAAGTGCATTGTGGTAATGGGAATTCCACGCAGTAGCAATTTCGCTGTGTCTTTGTGAGTGCTGAACCCAAATGTGGCCTTTACCTCCATCCACCAACTATACTCATTCTTGAAAACAACCCTGGTGGACTGTATAGTTTTACGTTGTAGCGATCTGGCTCATTTTCTTGCCGAATCTGTGAGAAACCACTTTCACGTGGTCGCAATTTACACAATGCACTTCGTGACAAAATTTCTGACAAGGCCCGAGTGACGTTTCGGTTTGTTATGTAAACAAGAGGACTGTGTTTATGATGGAGTCATCTTCGAAGCTGTTCACCACGAGGGAAGTGAGGGTGCGTAAGCACGGAAAGACTAATGGATTAGTGATAATTAGGATATCACTGGGGTTTTACAAGTTTGAAAAAAATTTGTGATTTAAGTCATACCCTGCTTTAACCTCTTAAGATCCACTGTCCACGTATGAGGACAAGAAATTCACAGCTTTATACAAAAAAAACAAAAAAAAGAAACAACTGTCCACCACAAATGACAGTCCATAAAAAATTTTAAGAATGCATCTGAAAAACTCTTGCATCACGAGGTTTCCAATATAAGCAATTATTTAATCAAAAAAGCCAAAACTCAAAATCCTGTGGGGCTCCCGAGTCTTAGGAGGTTAAAGCCTTATATTTGCACAAAGGAAGTTATTATCTGCAACAAATACCTACATTACATACTGTAGATGCCCAGCCAGTGTCTTGTGCAGCAAACCAACCAGGGGAACTGGGCCCTGTTCCAGAAATCAGGTTCAACAAACTCCAAGTTGACTTATTCTGAGCTGAGAAACTCTGAGTATCCAGTTCCAGAAAAGCGGCTTTGAATTAGGTCAATCAACTCTTGAGTATGTTTACCCAGAGTTAGGTGCGTGCACTGACCACAACAAAAAACCATCATCAATGGAGCCTTGATACTTGGATTCACCATGGCAACCGCTGACAACAAACATGCCAGTTATTTCACTCCACTCAAATAAGAGGTTCTAATTCAAGCGTATGGGGAATTCAGTAGAAAAGGCAATACTGTTGCTGCTGCTAAGGAGAGAGAAGCATCATGGGAGAAAACTGAAGCCTGAGTCAATGTGTAAGTTGGAATACACTAGTCCACTGACTTAATATTTGACTTTATTAAAACTATAGCATGTAGGTTAAATCATTATTGGATTGAATGAAAATAGTGGATAGACTAAAATGTGAGTTGTTTTTAGGTCCAGTCCCACTGGAGAAAAACACACATGGAGGAAACTGAATATGAAATATAAAACATTATTCAGAAAGGTAAAGGCATATTATTCTAGGCCTTGATTGTACGTCATTTATTTCTGTTTGACACTGGCTAATATACAAAGCGAATAATCAGTGGCTATTTAAACCCCCAACAAAAGCTGTTTTAACATATATATGACCTCTGACCTCATATCCTGGCTAGTAGATTAATATTTCATTTCCACTCAGTCAACAGGAAGAGGACAGAGGCCGTAGAAAACCCTTCTGGTGTAAGTAACCTACTCAATACTCAGATCCTATATGGTAGTTTAAAATATACTGAAGCAGATTGTTCTCCTTCATTACAGGAGGAGGAGGATCATTGTGAGGAGGCACTGTCCGCTGCCTCGGAGGGATCTAGAGGCTGACAGAGGTCAGAAAAGTTTTTTTTATTTTTTTTTATATATGGCTAAGAATGAATCTATACCCATTCACATTGCATTCTTTTATGAAGAAGGGTCCATCATCTTCAACAGCACAGTAGGTCAAAGGGAGATTTACAATAAATGTCAGGTTAAGTCTTCATGCACAACTGTGGATTTTAAATACTATATGTTATATGCTATATGTTTTCCAAGTTATCAGTTAAAGAGCTGCATGGGAGGCATTTCCTAAAATGATGCAAAAAATGGACAAAGATATGTTGTATTTGGATGGGCAGATTAGGAAGGCCGACCTAGGAATTCAATTAGTGGAACGCCAGTTGACGCGGTGCATTGTCACAGGTGATAGTTGTTAATTATTGGAACAATATTATAGATAGTTGTATTTTTACTGTTAAGGAATGAAGAAGAAAAAACAAATGTTAATGTTTTGTCTTTATTTGACTGGTGATGATTGTGGCAGTGGCTTAATCTGAAAAGTAATTCCTGCAAATGAAATCTGACACCCTTCCATCCTGTACATCTGTAGGGTCAATAGGATGGTCATCCTCAGGGTCATTCATCTGTAGGTCAATAGGATGGTCATCCTCAAGGTCATTCGCCTGTAGGTCAATAGGATGGTCATCCTCAGGGTCATTCATCTGTAGGCCAATACGATGGTCATCCTCAGGGTCATTCACTGTAGGCCAATAGGATGGTCATGCTCAGGGTCATTCATCTGTAGGCCAGTAGGATGGTCAACCTCAGGGTCATTCATCTGTAGGTCAATAGGATGGTTATCCTCAAGGTCATTTGCCTGTAGGTCAATAGGATGGTCATCCTCAGGGTCATTCATCTATAGGTCAATAGGATGTCATCCTCAAGGTCATTCGCCTGTAGGTCAATAGGATGGTCATCCTCAGGGTCATTCGCCTGTAGGGTGTGGCTCTCCTCTCAATATAATGGAGAACAGCACATGCCACAGTGATGTCACCTGCCCTCTCTGGGGTCACCCTGAGCTGACACAGTCACTGGAACTGGGATTTGAGCATGACTATGGTCATCTGAACTTGTGCTCTAGTCCTGCAGTGGACCACATTAAACCACTTTTGGGGCCCTGTCTCAGGGTCAGGGGTCAGCATGGATATCCTCTGTCTCCCAGTAGGTACCCATCAATCTGTCCAGTAAGTAAAGTAGATACATGTCAGTGTGTTTATATAAGGGAGACAAAATTGATAATTGCACAAAGCGCTCAGTTACTTACCACGTGCAAATCTGTGGCTCAGGCTACACTGTAGATGTATGTGGAGTCATGTACAGAGCCAGGACACTTGGCTTCTACATTTGTAATGATGTGTGACGGATCACAAATGAGCTTGATAGTGCAGAGAATGGCATTATCATTATTAGCTGCTGTATATTGTGAAGTATACTGTCATTTTCAACATATTAGTGACAATACCTGGACGTTGATGCTGTGGCAGGAGTTCCTATTAACATATAGTTCCCTTTGTTTTGTGCAGGGGCAGTAATAGGAAAGGGCATTCCATCAACACACACGATTACATTTGGAAGATCAGCAAAATGAAGCTTATCACTGATCTTAGTCTGAGCAGAGTGTGTCTAACATTATTTACATTTATTATTTTATTCTATGTTTTATTTCGTGTTTGTTTTAGTGTGTTAATATTATTCTAATTTTTTAATTGTTTTTATGTGTTATTATCATTTTATATTATATAGCTGTTTTATGTTTATGTCTTTATTGACTCTGTACAGCACTTTGATCCACTGTGGTTGCTGTAAAGTGCTTTACAAATAAAGTTGGATTGGATTGGATTGGATTATTTAAAACATAATTTAGGATTTAATATAGAGTGTAAGATTGAAATGATAATAATAAACTTTATTTCGAACATAAGTAGGAATAAAATATAAAGATGAACGACAGACAAAAATAAATTACAAATTTGAACAGAACGCTCCAAAATATTGAAGGTAATAACATAAAAGAAAAAAAGTCACACGCTGTACAACTATTTCAGTGTGGCTCTTAAACAACACTTTATGTTTTTTTTAAATAGAGTAGGAAGATGCCGTGCTAATAGTGTCCTACCCAAATAGTTAGAAATACATACATAGATCAGTCATCAGGAAATGATAGCGCATCTATTCGAGGTCTGAAAGTCCCCCCCACATTAACTGTGTTTCTAAATCAATGGGATCGATACGTGAATAGTGTGTATCACGTGGGAGGAGTCAGGCGAAACTCAGTTTCTTAAAGAAAACAGGCAGGTTATATGTTCACGGAGTAAGTTACCATAGTGACAGACTCACGGTTTGATTTACCTCTCTTTGTGAAACGGAAAACTGCGAGTTTCCCCCTCATCTCAGGGTTAACTCGGAGTTTTCACATTACCCGCTCTCTGCAACAGGCCCCTGGTGTTTCCCACCCACAATGCATCATCGCTGCATACACAGATCTGCCATGTTTGGACTCTG
This sequence comes from Apogon talboti, assembly GCA_037367365.1. Classification (NCBI taxonomy): domain Eukaryota; kingdom Metazoa; phylum Chordata; class Actinopteri; order Kurtiformes; family Apogonidae; genus Apogon; species Apogon talboti. The sequence continues at coordinate 16,161,542 of JAPQRQ010000014.1, read as the reverse complement.
GTCGTAGATAGATGTCGTTGCCGCATAGAAGCTGTTACTTAGCTTGTCGCACGTTTTATCTAGTCATAACGGCGATATACTGAAGATTAAATGCAGTTTCCAGATTTGTAGTGAAACTCCAGCGTTAAGTGGGAGGCGTTTTGCATCATGACAGCCAAAGCTCAGGGTAAGTAATGTCAACAGCCTTTGTCGAGAATACTAAGTTAGCTATGTAGCTAATGAGCTAGCAGGCAAACTAAGGCATGGGTAACAGTAGGCCCAAATTGGATACACTCCTTAGTTAGCTAAAGTTAGCTTGAGCTACCTTTAACAAACATAAATATATAACGATGCTGGTGCAAGATACGCTAAGTTTGGTATCAATAATAACTTAAAATCGACGGCGGGCTTGCTAAGTGGCGGATGTTAGCTGGGCGCAATTAGCTCTTGTGGTGAAGTTTATCCTTTGGATGATCGAATTATCTGCAAACACAGCAAATGAAATAATGACCAAGCAGCGTGGGGAATGCTGATCACCAAAGCCATTTTAATCATTGTTGTACAAGTTTCATGTTTCTGTCTGAGGTTGTTGGCCGTGGCGTTGCAAAAATAGTTAGCCACTGAGCTAGCGCCCAGCTAAAGCTAACTGGTAGCCAACTAGCTAGGAAAACATTAAACTCGCTTTCACATTTGATTGATTAACAGAGATTTATGTTGGTTCAATGTTTGTTAATTGACGCCTGATTGTGTTGATTTAATGCCGTCTTAAATCAGTACTGTCTCCTAAGTATTAGGTGGAATTGGTCTTAACATTAGCTGCGGTAATGTTGATAGAAGTTGTCCCCAATTTACGCAAGAACACAGTGTTATTTGGCAGCAGCGTTTTGACTATTGCTTAAGCTTCTCAAACTAATATGGTTCCTGGGTTTTTGTGTCCATATAGCGTTGACACAGTGCTCTTGATTTAAAGTAAGATAGCAAAAAATAATGTGTTGAAGTTATTTTTATAGATTCAGCAGTTGTAAACTAGATTAGACACGATATAAACAATTCATTACAAAATATGGACGTAACGCAGACATGTTCTTGTGTGTACATGTACCACAGTACAGTTCACTGAGGGGACTGCAGTGTCTGGACTGCAGATAATTGTCATGTCAGTTTTCACCAGAGTCTGTTCAGTTGATTTGAAAAAGTGGAATACATGTGAAGGGCCTGTGAACATACTTTATGAAAACAAGACCTCTGGAGTAAAGTTGATTCTTTTCTCAGCAGTTGCATGAATAATTTTTCTAAGGTTTGATTTGTTGAAAAGCTACTTGTTGACATAAGCTACATTGGAAATTTATACAACAATTTAAACTGTATCTCTATTGCATTGTTAGGACCATTAAGCAGAGGTGACTATGTATGCATCATTATCTTGAACTTTTATATGCTGGTTTATTCTATCACTCTATCTTAAAAGCAGATGTTTATGGTGCATAGATGGGACATACTTTTTTGACATTGACATTTATCGTTTAAAAGCAGGTCAAATAAAACCATAACTTTTTTTTGTTTGCATATGTGCCATATTATACATGTGCATTTTCCCTGGTGTATATTCTTGTGCCTCTGCTTTTTCATTGGCATAACTGAAGGCAATATGCAATGCATTTGATATGATGCCTACAGAGTATGTTTGGCAATAAGGTCTATAGGTAATTCAATGGCTACCTTCAGCTAATATTGCTATGGATAAACTGGAAATTGTTATCAGGTTAGATAATTGATGTCAAACTAACCTAATAGTTGTATTTACATTACATTTGGATCTTGGATTTGTTTAGATTTTTTGGCTTGTAGATTAACTCTCTCTGACTTGATTGCTTATGGAACAGAAATGATATACGGTGGAAACCGTTTGTAGTGCTCACATCTACTCTGGTCAAATTGATCACTATACCAATATTGGTCACATAGTTGAGTGTTATAGCCAAACCTTCCATTTGTCTTCTCTCAGAAAGTCTGTTAAAAAAGATAAAAGGCTGATAATGTGATTAATTACGTTATACAGTTGGTAGTGTTAAATAAAAGCAAATGTGAATAAATATTCAATTTTGTACCTGTTCTGTATGCATGTATGTATGTATGTATGTATGTTGAAATACCCAAGAAATACCTGATGGACTCTGAATGAAAGTGCTTTTTCCTCCTTACCTGGTCATAGGCAGTGACATGAGTGCAGGGTTAGTTTGATTGTTGCTTCAGCAGCCTCACTGTGCAGTTTCTTAAACACAGCAAGTCAGTGGAAACCTTAAGTGTTGTCTTTCCTGTTTGTCGTCAACTCTTCTGGTTTCTTCCTACAGCACAAAGACATTGTGTGATCTCACATTATTGAACCGCTAAAAAAAACACGCAATTGCACATTCATTATCTGTAATTTTTCACAAAGAGAAAATAGTTAGGATGTGCATATGCACTAGCTTCAGGTATGAAAAGAGACTAAATGAATACTGTAAGTAGACTATTTAATTACTGTAAATAAAATATTTTAACAGCATTTGTCCAAGAATGTTTCTGTCCCAGGGATTTTGTTCCATATAAGAAGGTGATCTTATATCAGTTATAATTGGCTTCCACTGTATTAACTTACTTCAATAATTGTAATAAGATGCTGTAAGTCAGTTGTTGTTTCTTTCACACTACAGCTGTTCCCACCTATCTTCAGATCCTCTGTCATCATGACAATGTATGATTGTATCAGTTACACCAGACGGTAAATTCCAGCACTGGGTCTGCAAGTGAGTGAATTGTCCTCCTAAGTTTGAGGCAGTTTTCAGAGTCACAGAGACACAAATGCACATCTCTCAGGTTTACAATCAAATCAGATAAAGAATAACAGATGCAACAAAAAACAGAAGTATAAGAATATTCAGCTGGTTTAAAAACAAAATAAATATGAAGCAACAGAAAAAAAAGACTTAAATTTTCATTTGCACACACGGTCAATACAGGTTTTAAAAATGTGTCAGTCTTTGCTGTTGGAATTTACCAGCAAGAACAGTACCTGCTGTTAGGAAAAACTGTGTTAGAATTGGAAGGTGTTTGATTGTTAAACTGTGGCATTTGTTGTTTCTGGGTACACACATATGTATTACTCTGTACCTAATATGCTGCAGTACTGTGTCCCAGAGTCCAAAAAATACATTCAATTGTCATTCTGCCACTTTCCATGTGATGAGAGGCAGCAAAGAAAGTGGATGGTAAGTTGGTAAGCGGTTATGATTTGAAAACAAATGGGGGGGGGAAAAACAAGTTTGTTATTGGGTAACTAAAGGTCATTTGCTAAGTAACATTAGTTCCACCTGCATCTGCCAAATCAGATCATTATGGATCCCCTTGATATAGAATATAGCTTTAATGAGGCATTTCACATCTTTACACCTTGTGTTTCTGTTGTCAACTCTTTATCTGTGTTGGCCTGTTCAGGTGAAGATAAATTAGCGATTTACATAATATGGTTGAAATTAGGGGACAAACACAGCAGTGCATGAAGTGATGCACTGCTGTAAACAGACCACTAGTTCAAATGATATTTTAGATGCCTACAAATGATCAACTAAAAACATTACCAGTTTAACTACCCAATATTTACTGTATTTACATTTTTTTGTTTAGTAGGGCTTTTCCTGTGTCTGTCTTCTAAATGTGGCTGTATGAGCCAAGATATAATAGCGGCTAAAACACAGACTGTGGAAAATTACAGTAATTACTGTATTTGTTTTAAATAAATGAATTAAACTCCTTCTGAACCTGAACTGGTACCTCCCTAAAAGAGGGCGTTATAATGAACAATCAAACAGGCTCTGCCACTGTTGACTATTTCAGCCAGAATTTGGGCTGACCCCTAGGAAATTAACTGGCTTATGCCATAGGAAGAAGTGGCTATCCATTAGCTGCTCTTCAATTATTTGAAGAAAATTGTTCTTGAAACGTTGCTTATAATTTTGTATTCTCATGACTTTAGGTTTCTTTTGTGTCACCAAGTCCCGCAAAGTTGCCTGGGTTCTCTTCACCATTCCAACACTACTGTTTCTTCCATACTTTGCATACCTTTCAACTCCTATACATTGCAGTACTATGTAATCCACTCTGTGACACTGTATTTAACAAGATCCTTTTTAGCTGTGTTTTTAAAATAGAGTTAGATTAAGAGACTGCTGTTTCTCCCTTTCTTGTTGATCGGTCCTATTCAGACCAACACAGTGACCTGTGTTAAATGTGCAGGGCAATACAAACAATGTGGACCTTTGAGAGCGTTGGATTCAATGCTTTTGTGGGCAGAGTTGTATGCGGAAATGCTGTAAGTACGTACAGACCAGTCTGTCACTGGGACAAATGTGTGGGACCACACAGTGCAGTTTTTAGCTTGAGAACAGATAAAATGACATGTTTGCTTTATATGTAAAAGCAAACACTGGCTACTGAGTAGTTGGCATGTAAACATTTGCAGTAGCATCAAAATTTGTGATGTTTACATTAATTCTAAGCTTATCTTTTTTGGGTTCCGGCTGCATTCTTGTAGTTTCAGAGGCTCATGGTTCAAAGTTAAGTGAGACTATAGGGTTTGGCAATTTGGCCAGAACAACGTATGACTTAAGATAGAATCACGATCTACAATCTGAATCACTATTTTCTCACTTGTAAAATGTAGGTGAGTTACAGACAAACTACACACCCATTTTCCTGTAGTTTCTGCATTCTTAGGTTCTGCGTAATAATTATTTGTTGTTGTTATCGCACTAGAAACTGCATTTTTGTGTTATTTTGGACAATTATTATTATACTACTGTGACAATATGTAGATGAGGTTAAGACAATGAAATTTTTGTGTACATACTGCTGCTGAGTTTACATTAATAACATAGGCTGAGGTGGCCCCATTTGTCCCACCATAATTTTATACCGAATAAAAAAAAAACAAAAACTTTTTTGACTCTTAGTGTAACTCTAAAGCATCACCAAGTAATTATGTATGTATGGATGGGGGCATTGTCATCGTAGGAGAGAGGCAGAGAGGTTTGCATTTAATGTGTCCCCCATTTTTTCATGTGTCTCTGGTTTGGTCACTTTCAACAAATGTAACTTTATTCGCCTCTTTGTTATACCACAATGTCTCTGACTGGCAAAGACAGACTCGACTTCTCTTATTTGAGCAGCTACACATGGAATTAAGGAAAAGAAGCCTTTTCTCTCTTAAAAGTGTTCTGCGAATATCTAAAGTCTTCTCTGTCATTCAAATACCTATCTTAATTTTCCCACTTTCTTTCTCATTTGCCTTTGTAATACTTTTTTCCAACCCTGTCAAGTGGCAAATGTTTTAACCTCTGTGAATGGCCACAGTGGAAGGCAGGTTAACGGTGGTGATAGAAAGAGGAGAGATGTTATTGTTGGAATATGAGGATAGACTTTGGTTCTGTCTTTGAGTCAGTCTTTGAAGGTGAACAAGGAATGAAAGCACATGTGAAGGAGGGCAACTACATGAATCTGCGTGTTACGGATCTATCCCATCTCTGCAGCTTTATCAATTAGACCACACTTTAATTTTGTTCCGTTGCATGATATTACCCAATAGAGTGAACTGAATATATACTAGCTTCTACCGTGTCTTAGAGTGTCAGTGAGTTTGGCATTTTTAACTGACATACAAGGATCGTGGTGTTGTGTGATTTGTTAGCATAGACCTTTGTGTAGTTGAAAACAATTGTACTAAATGAATTATCTGTTCCCTTGCAGATTACGACTTTGACGAATATGATAAACCCGGTGCTGAGCGCTCACGCAGGAAAAGGGGTGAAAATGATGATATCGAAAGGTAAATAATTCTGTCATGTTCACCTGTCTCTTCAACAACAGAATGAAATATGCAAACTGTGAAAATTGAAATAAAATCTAATTTCGGTCAGAAATTAAATTGTATAAAAAGTTCCTAACTTTTGGGGAATTGAATAACCTGTGATCTTTTGATGTGCTTTGATTTACAATGTTTACGTTGCAGAGATGTTTGGTTTTGCTACTGTTCTTTGCCTGTTAATATTATTGTGCAAACAAGAGTTTTCTTGAATCTAGGTGGAAGGATAGGGCATGAGCCAAGGATGAACCTACCATATGTTGGAACAAAACCAGTAGAAGGGGCACTTCCTGTGTTTTTCTTTCCCTTTTTAACATTTCTTGATAAGTTGTTTACTTGAATAACAGATGCCATGGCAAATGTATGCATTCCTGGAGTAGTCTTCTAAGTTAATTTATTGTAAAGTTGCAAAAGTATGCATCTTCAACTTACAAATATATCAGTACTCTATAAAGTCAACACTTGAAACACCACACAGGGAATTGCACCAAAAAACACTGACAGTGTATACATGGATATTCATTTATTTTTGTATATGATGTTCTTGACTCCTCTCACCACTGCGAGGAGTCAGGGTTTTCCAGTTTACCAGTTTTTTCTGATGATGGAATGGAGAGCTTGATGTTTTCACAGCAGAAAGGCACTCAGTAGAGCATATACATCTGCCGAGGCCCCACAGTATTGTAAATCTATCAAACACTTGATCTCACACTGCTAGAAGAAGTGGAGAGAAAGAAAAAAAAAATCCAACCTCTGCCCCTTTTTATGGATCTGCTCCAAGATTTAATGGGTTCCCCCTTGGCCCATGCCCTACTCCTCCACCACTTGCTACCACTGCACTTGAAAATCTGTGGAGTTTTTTTTGCGTAATCCTGCCGATAGTCAGATAAACCAAAAACCAGACACGGGCAATTACATTACATATTTGGCAGAAGTAACATAGCAGCATGTAATCATTTATGAGCAAATAAAACCGTCTCAACTTTTATCTGCCTTTGCTCACCTTTTATTTTTTAGTGATTTGGAAGAGGAATTGTTGGAGGAGGATTGGCTGTCATGTAAAAAGGTAAGATTGAAGAATACTATTTAAATCTTTGATATTAAGCGCCCGAAATACACATTACTTTCATATAGGAAGGAGGAATACATTAGACATCAAACATTTAGAAAACAGAAGTGAACAGTGGAAATGTAGCAGGTGGCACCTCCACAGGGGGAACTGTTGATGTGAACCAGGAGGAAGTACAGTGGACAAAAAAGAACTGTGTTGACCTGCCCAGATTGCCTTCTCCACATGGGAATTGAGCATCCTTTGGGGTTGGAGGTGGTCCCCTGCCCCCACGCCTTCCACACGGACACAAACACAACTGAGACGGAGTGGAATGAGATTTTCTAAAAGGCAAAACTGAACATTTGTTCTTACCGTGACCACTTGTTTTTCATACAGAATCCTTCAGAAATGTCAGATGAAGAGCTAAATGATGACCTTCTACAAAGTGATGATGAAGATCATAATATGAGGTAATGTAGTTACATCACTGCCGTTTGTAAAGCAGATTCAGCGTCCATATTTAACAACATAATATAAAATCTTGTACAAAAATATTTTTTAGTGGGATTTGTGTTTATTCTTTTGGTCAAAAGGTTAATATTCTGTTTGCTTTTCAGTGGCCAGGATTTGAGCTTAAATGCCACATACACCTTGGGCACATCCTATGACCAGCAGGACGACTTGCAGGAAGCGGACTACCCAGATGACGTGGTGAACCTGGGTGCAGAGGGCTGCGAGGAAGGGGATGTAGAAGGGGAGGGGTATGAGCAGGGGGTGGGAGAGTACACAGGGGAATACGGCCAGGGCGATAACACCGAGATGCCTGAAGACCAAATGGATTACGCTGAAGAGCCAGCTGAGGGTGATGATGGCTACCAGGATGAAGTGCTAGACATCCAAATCAATGAGCCCATAGATAGCGAATTTCAAGTGAGTTCTCACATTTGCTTCCTCACATGTAAAAGCCTGCACATGCACACACACAGTCACACATCCTCCCACTCCCTTTTCTGTCTAACTCTATTGTGTCCAAGAGATAATGTCAGTTTTCTTGTCTCGGTAAGGGGACAGCGAGGATTGGAAATCTATTCAGAAGAAGGAGATGTAGGTTGGCGTTTTGGGCCAGGGGAGGATTAGATTCATTATCACTCCCTGCCAGTTAATTTCTCCATCTTGCTGACAAAGTTTGTGTTGACAGCTTGTTTGGCGTGAGGTAATGCTCTGCTGTCGCCTCCAAATCCCTGTGCCATTGTGACCTTGGGGCCTGTATCATTGGGGGAGTAAGAAGCTGCTTTGTGTTGGAGATGTGCTGCCAATCGACGGAGGTTAATGTGGGGGGCTTTTATCTCGGGCTTTAGACTGGATCTGATAAAGTCTCATGCAGGTGAAAAGATTATTGACCTTCCTGAGGACACCCCATACAGTTTTCTAATGATTGATGCGAGTTCCCCTTTTATTCGTTTCCGTTCCCTCTCAGCACACATCCAAGAGGATCAAAGATAAGAGCAGATCCATGTGCAAATGTCCCTTACAGACCATTTACTACGGTGTGATGGTGTTTGGCACCTGACAGAGATATATTGGCCTACCTCCTATTACCAGACAAAGATAAGTTTTTGACCTTCTTACTCGGGGTGCACGGCACAAATGGGTGCCTGTTTTGAATTTTCGGAAATATCTGCAGGTGTTAATGTGTATTTGTATTATGTTCCAAACTGCCCAGCCTTGACATTTTGCTCACTATGGTTTTCATTTACTACTACGTGGAACAGTTTAACGGATTAAGCTGTTGTGTTCCCTTGGGGCATCGTGTCCATCCGTCTGGTTTGCTGAGAGGGTTTTTCTTTTCTGCATTAATATGTGCTGCTGTTTGGCAAGTTAATGGAGCGCAACGTCAAACACTGCTGTGTGACCTACAGTCTGACCTTATTTTACAAAGATTTTTTTTTTTTTTTTGAAGCTGTCATGTGGTTAGCATGTTTTTACTTTCTATCAAATCCTGTTGAAGCTATAGGAGCTTGACTTTACAATCACTATTGGGACTTATATTTAATGACTGCGTCAGAAGTGAAACGGAAATTCTGTTGTGGGGTAGTAAAAAATGATTTGTCAACTCTCACTACCTTTGCATCTGGTTGATGTTTTTGCCATGGAGTCATGAGCTTACAGTGCAGCCAATAAAGGCGCGATTTGCGAGGAGTCAGTCAATGATATTTTCACCATCACTGAACCGGGGAGGAGTGTTTTTATCTGCGCCTGCATTTCTGTATATCATGTCAAACATTTACATCTCATTGAATTTCAAATGCTGTCAGGAATAGTAATGAAGCCTTACTCCCACTGTTATGGTAATTTGTGTT
>JAPQRQ010000014.1:16140093-16152156 GCA_037367365.1 Apogon talboti | reverse complement strand
TATATATGTACTTTTTTTCAGTTTAAAGGCTGATTTTTCTTCATGATGGAGAGTTGAAGAGATTAGACAGCTACTTGTGATTTGAAATAATTATTTATGGCAATTTATGACAATTATTTCAGGAATCTAGATTCAGAGCATTTAAAACAATTCCATTGATTTAAAAAAAATACATTTGGGTAAAATTATGTAAAAATGAACTGTGAATCGTTTTGTAAATGTAAATGATAATGTAAACAAAATCAGCCCTAAAGACATAATGACCATTGCAATGATATTTATTGCGTTATAAAATTATATTATGACATTTGTGTTTATTATTCTGTAGCTCCGCCCCCTGTTGGCAGTGAAACGCCTGAATTACATTTGCCCCAATATATTTGTCCCTATGGTGTAAGCATATCACATGTATTTCATGTAAAAAGTAATAATTGTTCAGTTAAAAGCTGAGGGAAAAAAATACAATTTTGATTAGAATTTAGTGCAAAACAACTTAAAAGTAGCATAAAATGGAAATACTAGGGTATGTTTGTACTTCATTTGGTAAAAGTTACAAGCAAATACTAAGGTTGTACTTTATTAAAGACAGTGGATAGTGAAGGATTATGTTTATTTAATTTATGTTTTACTTCCTTAGCTATCTTTAGACTGAGGATAATTACAATGTTAAACAAGTAACACTTGTCTTGGTGACAATACATACACCATAATACACATGCATGGTCACTTTTCTTTCGTTACAAAACAGTAAGATCAGCAGTAGTATCTTCTTTGTAGTATATGTAATAGTTGTGGAACCTGCATTAAACCTTCTATATTTACTGTAGAGAAGACGTTGAAGTTACAAAGACAAATCAGTATTTTTTAAGTATATGTACCTTCCTTTTTGAATATGTTTTATATGTATCTGTTCTTCTACTGGAGTAAAGAATGTGTGTTTTTTCGCCACCTCTGCTCTGGATGAACCAACACATGACAAAATCAAACTTATTTAATAGTTTGAAACTTTAGCTTATTTCCAAAAACATAGGGGGAAAACTTTAACACTCATTTAACTTCCTGAATTTAAAATGTATAAAGATGCTATGCTTATGTTGGAATTAAAGTTATTGCAAATCTAGTGTGAAGCATTTTTGAGACGTAGCCATTTCTGTCTGCTCTCATTCACGGTTTCTCATCTTGTCATTTTTCACAAGAACCCAAGTAGATTTACATGTTAAAGTCTATAATGTCAGAGTATTATTATTACCGTACACTGCACTCGGTGGCTTTAAGCTCATACGGACTTTGCTGAAAAGCTTGAAAACTATTAACAAGATTGTTCAGAAAGTAATAAAGCAATTTATAATTCAGTCCTCAGTTTACAAATCCTTTCTAGATTTCCTTCAATGTAGTCAGAGGATGAACAATATACTTTGTCAGTCCACCAGTCTCATGGCTGGCTTCCCCGCAGGTTTCTTTTCAGTGACAGGTTAGCCACCAGGGCAGATTAAGCCTTCTCCCCTCCCCAATCATCCAGTAATACCAGCAGGCTGTATAGAGCCCATGTCGGGTTTTGCCTGTTGAATGGTGGCTTATGGCAGCTAAAGACCTCTAGAGGGGGAATCCTGAGGGGATTACTCTCACGTTCTCCATGAAGTGGGAAATCAAAACAGTCTTGAGCATCTGGGGATGATCTCAAACATCCAGCATTCCCCTACCTGCAAACACACAACCAAACGCACAACCGCACACAGATACACACACCTACTCTCATTTACAAACATGCACAAACAACAGACACACACGTAAACTTTAGGCATATTGGACACTCCTATCCCTCTTACCCATTGACACCCAGGGTTTTTGATACCCAAGTATAGACATCTAACAAGGGCCAACTCCACTCTGAGAGGATTAGTGTAAGTCGGACTGATAATGAAATCATGGGCTGAGTAGCTCTTGGGAGGATTTTATACAAAAGAGGCCTGAATTACTTTGTCTTTTCTTTTTCCAAATCCTTTATTCTCTATGGTGAGAACATTAAGAACAGTATGAATTCTGCATGTCACCCAGAGCCCCCCCACCCCCCGTCCTTCCCCATCCCGTCCCTCTGTGCAGGGAACCCCGACATTTCCCCCGTCCAGAAAGAAACTGCTTAAACTGCTCTCATCAGCAGCGGAACACATCGTCATGGCATTAATCTGCTGTAAGGCCTGCATCCTCTTTCACCGCAAGAATTTAGACCGGGATTACACACATGATAAGCGTTCTCTCGCATAAATAGATTATTGCTCCAACAAGGTACAAAAGTAGGCCGTGCTATGGTGAATAATCAAGTGTCATCATGAATTTCTAAATTATCATAGGAACGCAGTAAGCCGGAGTGCATTTCCTGCCCAGGTGTCAGAGCTGCTCTGGGAGTTGAGAGGATTTCACATACATCAAAAATCATTTTCTCTTATAATTGCCAAAGTTGTAAAACAGATGACATTTTCTCCTGTGGAAATTGTCAAGTTTTCAATACAATGAAAGCTTAAGTTTTGACATAAGTATGACCTGCAGTAATTTGTACAAAGGTTTGTTTACTTTTATCACTGTCATGATTAGTTTTTATTTGACTATAAGAGAATTAACACAGAAATGACATTTTATTTTGCTTTGGACACTTCCTCATCTCTGAACTTGACCTTTTACCTTTGTGCTGATTTGGACAAAATGAAGTTTAATCACAAAAATGAGACTTTGTCATGAAATAAACCATTTGAAGCTCCAGTCTGACTTTCTTTATTGTCATTGGACAGAGATGCCATAATTACCTTTCAACATAACAAAGCTTCCACACCTCCTCTTGACTCCGTTTACAGGCTTGAGATGCAAGATTTCATCTAATCACAGCTGTTTTAAAACAGGTACGGAGGCTAAATATTTGATTGACAGCTTTATTTACCAATCACTGCTAAGATTTCAGTCTACTTATAACACAATTGAAATATCACAAATATGAGAGCTGAAATGTTGCTCAGCTCTGTGAACATAATGGTATGAAACGCCATCTTTATATTTAGATTTGAACAAATCAAATCCTGACACTTTTTTTGTCTGTTATCTGCCTACGGACTTAACAGTTAACTGAAAATCTACTTTTTTAACCTATATCATGAAAAGTTCATGCATGTTGAGTTGACGTCATGCCATAGAATGTCATGTCATGTAACTGTCATGTTACGTGTTGTATTATACATACAGATAATATTTCATGTGTCATAATGGAATGTAACATGTTGCCTTATTCAGTCAAATGTACTTTCATGTCACACAAGTTGATGGATGTTTTATCATGGATGTTTCTGGTAATACACTTCACTGTGGTGCATTGTGTACATCATTACATGTGTAGTGCATGCATTTCACAGTGTAGTTTTGTTTCATATCAAACGCAGATGTTACGTTGCACATTATTCTTTTTAATGAATTGGAACTGAGTGGTGCATCATTCCTAACATTTGACCACAACTGATACCTGACAAACTATTTCCTGGCTGGTTTTCCAACTTGTTATCAATTTAAAAAGAAAAAATGAATGTCCTTTTAGTATTACTTACCGGTATGTGTCTGCTGTTGTATCTCGTCTTCCCTTATTGGATGTCCTCCAGGTTTACTGTCCTCCACACAGACGTATTTACGTAGACAGAACACTGGTCAGTAGTGGGTTTGTTATTGTTGTATGTCAACGTTCCCCACCATCAAAACACATACAACTAAACAGAGCCAAATGTATTGGAATTTTATGCGCAGATCATGAACTACTGACTATAAAAACAACTAATTAAAATGAGTTAAGAAATGTAAAAGCTATAGAGCTTGTAATATATGAGAACCGCACTGACGTATGATCCAATAATCAAAGTGCCAACTAGAAACGTAATATACTGTACTGTGCAAAAGTCTTAAAGTACATTTAGTTTTGTTGTTTTTGCGGGGCTTAAGTGAGCATACATGTTTATGTCTCATTGTCTTGTCTTCCAATACAACCAGAAAATACAGGCGATATGTCCACGGCCTTAAAAGACACACAAAACCTGAACTAAATGGGTTTTAAAGGTTTAAGTGAATATTTAGTGTGACCCCTGACCCCATGACAGGAAGCAGCCAAAACATCTGACATGTGCTGAATGAAACCTGGGATAAAACATCAGAAAAATGATGCAATAAACCACATATTGTCCAAACAAAAGGGTTAAAGACACGTTAAGTACAAAGGCTGCTGTACATATGTCCTTTATATCCTAATTATATCTTATTACAAGGACTGAGACATATGTGTGGTCATTATAACTTCACAAAACTAACAAACCTAGTGTTGGCTGAAGACTTTTGTACAGTACTGCATTGATCTATGAGTTCCAATTTTTTTGAGCATTATAGGTAGATTTTCCTGGTCCTAATAGTATATTGCATTTTGCCATCATCCTCTATGTGAACACACAAAATTGCTTGAAATAATGCAAACTGATGTAAAGGGTTTAGACCAAGACGTGCCACATTAGATCTCATTATTGTACATTACATTACATTACCTTTCATGTTACATTATCTGATGTCGTGCTGTGACTTTAAGAGGGTTTAAGAAGGTTGTGTTGTGTTGCGTTATTCGGTGTGTTTACAGAGGAAGCAGATTTTCACACACCTTGTCAGACTTCAAAGTACACAGAGAAGCTCACCATTCAGCAGACCTGTCCACCTACACCATCACATCATCAAAGAAGACTTTTTACTATGTACAGTGGTAATGAGTCATCCTTTCAACTCACTTCATGTTAACACAGCCATTAACAGCTGTTAATAAAATTGAAAGATATAGTTTTGTCCGGTAAACAGCATCAGGCCGAGAGTATAGGTTTATTAAAGAGGAGAGTCAGAGTGTGAGTGAAACTGACCTGTAGTGTATGTACAAAAAAAAAAAAAGCTTTGGCACAAATGTAGGTCAAAAGCTAATTACGTGGTCTGGCAAGTGGGGCTTATATCAAGATATTTCACAAGGACTACCACAGCTCTGCCCGCACATGCTCACTCAAGACGTGTATCATGGGATTGGCCGGGCTATTATTTGTTTGGGTATTGGATACAGTCACACCTTCACCTCATGAACTTAAAGGTCTTCAAAAGCTTAAGTCCAAATGTCAGTGCGAGCTGTCATGCTGCTTTTGTAGTCGTAAATCAAACAGAGAATACAACAATGACAATCATATTTGTCAAACCCATCCCTCATTGAGGGTCTCACAGCAGAGCAGTAATTTAAGGATCAGGAAGAAGAGCCACCTGTTGAGAGATAGAGGGTAAAAGGTTTCTGTGGGCCTTTACCCAGCCTGCCTCTGTTCATATTCAGGAAGTACAGTTTCAGGGCTTAAAGTTGCATTCCACAAGTTGCCTCGACTGTGATCGCACAGGAATGCTGCTCTAAAGTGTGTGAGATTAATATTTAACACAACATTGGTTAAAAATGCTGCATAGAATCTGTACTTGTGTGGTTGTGTTTTCTTAAGAGCTCTGCTGCCACCGTTATCAGTTTCTTGTTCATAACAAAGCATTTATGGGTTGTCTCAGATGATTGATGCATAGGTGGGTGTGCTGTTGTTGTCCAGGCATACAAGGATGACTTTTAAGGTCACAGACAGATACTGGGCTTTGTGGGAGTGCTGCAAATTCTGTTTTTTCCAGTGTGAGAAATAAGGATGACATAAACATAAAACATTGAATCATTTATTTGTCATCAGTAAACTCAAAATTGTTAATTATATGAAAACATGTGGCATTATGTAGACCAGTTTCTGTTCTTTATATACACCTGATTATATGACCATTGATGGAAAAAACAGGCTGTATATTTAAGTTCAGGGTATTTGTCAATCTGAAATAAATTGTATTCTTTTATAGCGTACATGTTTTAGGGTTTAGATTATATGATTTTAAATATTCATTGAAAATTTCTTCAAGACTGAACCCTGGGAACAATGAACAATGATTGAATGACTGAAAACAAATTAGCGGAATGGGAAATGAAAGGGGAGTGATGCTTTTGTCCTCTTTACGTGTGGTTTATGATGTTTAGGAGGAATGACATGGGTGATAATTATCATAAAAGCACAGTATTTTACTAAACAATAATTGCCATTTAATTTATGCATAGCACTATATTGCTTTATACAAATAATATTTTGTGATGGAATACTACTAACTATAAAAACATGGCTGTTTTTCCATTATAATCACTGCAGGTCTCTCAATTGACAATCCTCTGATTTCTGATTTCACAAAATGTTATTAGTCTTAGTGAACACTGTGCAAAATTTCAGCCTCATATCTTCATGAATTTTTCAGATATTGGGGCTTTGTGGAGTGTAACACTGATTTTACTGTAAAAACAAGTGATACAGAAAAAGATGAGCTCAATAAATCCTTTACTTTTGAACTATGATAGACACATGACATTTTCAGAAGTTGCTCCAAGGTATAATATGTCTTTAATTTCTGTAAAAGATACATTGTAGATACTTTGTTCTTTGTCAAATTGCAGTTTGCTGACAAATGAAAAAAAAATGAATTTGCTTCAGAGCAAATTTGTCCCAGGATGTCTGCACTGTAAATCAAAGATGGTCAGTTGGAAACAAATTCTACCTCAGCCAAGTGATTTAAGGTGGAATTACCCAAAAGACTACAAAATAAACTGAATGTTGTGGGATTACAATAAATAGAAACCATAGACTCTATGAATTTCCACATGTTATTAAGATCATTGTTCTTCCTCTTTCCAATTAATTTGAGTAATCTAGAATGACATTATCTGCTTGTTCACATAACACTTTTAAATAGCACTATTATCCGGCGACATAGTATAAAGGCAGGAAATGGATAGTGTGAATAATTTCCAATAATACCACAAATATATAATCAATTCTAACCTGAATATAAGATTTAGCATTAACATGAGAAAAGCACTATAAAAGCAGTTTGTAGTTGAAGAATGCAGTAGGAGTCTCGAGAAATAGAAAAAAATCCTGCAAACATAACTCCCTCAGAGTGATCATTGCACTGATTGGGTGACAAAGATGAAAAAGGCCTTTTCAATAACTCAGACTAATGTTGTGCCTTTACTCAGACCGGCTGTTGCCCCGGGTGCGTGTGAAATGCTTGGCGTGGACAAAGTAAACCACGGCCGGTGCCCATGCTCCATTGTCCTCAAAGCCTCCTAAAGAGGTCTCTTCACAGGTCCAGCAAACACACTCTCCAGACTCTTGGCATATCTCTGAAGATCCTCCTTTTGTGTGTGGAAACACATTACTCTCTCAAGGAGAGGAACAGGGGAAACAAGGCAGCACTAGTGAAAAGGCTTAAGTATCTCACCCCCCACCCCTGTCAGACTGCCTCTCTTCCTTGCCAGATGATAATTGGGACTGAAACACTTTTTTTGGTGCAGGCCTAATTCAGTGAGTAAATTGCAACATGGGAAAAACATGAATGGGGCCCAAGCTGTGTGGTGACTCAGCCACAGAGACGCTAAGAGTCGCTCTTTGTGGTTGGCTACAAAAGGGAAATGTTCTGTTAATCAGCATTGTTATAGAAGTGAGTGTGCTTTCCTACAAAACTACATGATTGAACGTCTCCCCCAGAGAATGAATGCAAAATATTGATACTGAGAGATGAGTATGAGCATTGCAAATAATATAATGTTGGGAAAGTAAACTTAAGTGAACTCCCAGTGCAACATCTGTCTGCCTGCCTTGTCTTTTTATTTCTGTGTAAATGTGTGTCCGGTATATCCGTGTGTAGCTTTTCCGATAAAACTGAACAGAAAACGCTCTGAGTTTGTCGTGTAATTGCATCCATTAGTCATTTCTCACAGGAGTTTAAATCCTTGCACTTGGCATGGAAAACAAACCACAATGCTGACCTGACCAGCTTAAAGAGAATTGTTTCCCACTCCTTGTATGAAAAAAATGCAAAGCAGATTAAAATTCAACAAGGAATGCAAAAAATGCCTCTGCAAGGATCAGCTAAACTATGCTACACGAATGTTTACTTCCCAACACTGACATAAAGCAGTCAGACAGACCATATTAAATAATAATATTTGCCTTTATGCCGCGCTGAGTTGGACGCCAGGATATTTTTAAGTAGCAGAGTAAAATTAACAACAGTCTTTATGGAGATAGAATGGGTGACTTCCTGACATTCAAAGATGCTAAATAACAGGTGCATAAAGTGCAAAGGTTTATGTGAACCATCTAAGAAAACTCAGCAGTTTTTTTCCCCTTAGAATGAAAACGAGATGGCTTCTCATGCCTCGAAGGGGTAAAACATCAGTGAGGTTTAATGGAAAGTTTTGGACTACAATCTTTCATCACTCAAGTAATTGAAGACTTTCTATCTTGAATCTTCAAATTCATTCCCTTAAATTACAATATAGCATTACAGTTAACAAAAAACGGAAAATATGACCTCACTAAGGAGCAGAGAAGCGCTATATAACTTAAGAAAATTAATCGAAAGCAGGAGATACTGATATTAATTGTCAACAAGACCAACATGTGTATTCTAAGGCTTATTTTTCTGTTTGAGATACATTTTTAAGCATGAACAGCCTGTAGAGCGAGCACAGCATATGCTTTTACATCTATATCATTAAGCTAATTAACCCCCCCCCCCAAAAAAAAAAAAAAAAAAAAGTTATGAATGAAACAACCTCCGACAGTAGTCACTATTTACTATTTCCCTAAAACCCTGGGCAGGCCCTGCTTATACCAGGAAATAGGGTGAAAATAAGAACAAGAATATACAAAAGTATAGCTTGAGGCAATCACAAGTGATAATTTTCCAAATTGCTAGTCTCCCCTTTCTTCTGTCTCACTGTACAAGTTCAAATCCCTCACTCAGACAGACGACTCTCTCATTACCACTCAGCGCATACATATAGTGTGAACAGGTAAACAGCAGGCGTACAGTAGAAAGCTGAATGTGCGTTATTATGCGCTAATATTACAAAGAGGTGGATTTTACGCCAATCAGTATGGGCCCATTATTTATTTGTAAGGGTACGCATCTGTGAAACCGCTTTAAACCAGCACTTCAGCTGAGCCAAAATGTAAATTTTCAGATTCAACTCTTACACTATACCATACATTAGGTTGCATAAGTTTCTGTTGATGTTTGTATCTTCTGAGTAACCGAGTACTTGAGCAGAACACTGTGTTCTCTCCCTCTGTGCAAAGATCCTGGGAATGCGAACAGCGTTTCCTGGCGTATTCTGTATGTTCGCCGCTTGAAATGGGTAGCAAACCAAGGGACATAAAGGATGATAATCTCCTTGGAATTCCACTGCAGTTTCTTATAGAGAGGAGGGGAGCGCTGGACAGTGGGGTTGAAAGGTCAACGGGACCAGTTTGCTGAGGCCCATCTGTCGGCCCCTGCTCTGTTTACGCACTATCTCAGGAGTGAAAGGCGAGCGTCTCAAGAGCTATCCTGTTCTCATAACACACCAAGGCGCTTCATATTGGTAGAGAGGCAGAGGCGGCCTGTAGTGGTCTGCGCCCGGTTACCAGTACTGTTCCGCTTCTATTCATTATCTGCTCGTCGGATGAGACCCGCAGACAAAACCTGACAGAAAAGGCTTCAACTCAAGAGTGTCTTTATTTTAGAGGTTCTGTGCTTTTAGCTTTGATGCCACCACTCTAAGAAGATAAAGGCTAGAAAGACATGAAAGCTTGTAAACCGGTTATTTTGAGACAAACTGTGTCAAAACAGGTGTATTTATAGACTCAATTTAAGTTTATGTATTGAAACAGAGGTAAAAATAGAGACAAAACCGAACCAGTTATTGCATGTGAGCTTATCTGCACTTTTTCTTTAAGCCTATTCCAAAAACTTACAGTATAATTACAAATATCAGCTATCAAAATGTGAAAATGTGTGGTTAGTGCAATTAAAGAGCACGGGCTTGGTTCCTATTAGCCGTATATCAGCTTGTTGATCACAGTGTTTGTTTTTTCTGTGCTCTGTCATGTCAAAGTGAACCTATGTTCATATCCTGTCTGAAAGAAAACACTCTGCTTTCTAAATAACACACTCACTCCTGGAGGCTTGTCGGTTCTATAACACTGTAAGTGCTTCATACCTGCCATTTTGACTCAACAGTGAGTCGTTTCATTCACAAAATCTATGATTATACGTTTTAATAACTCGATGAGAGAAAGGATGGCTGCCGCTGCTGCTGCTTCTCACAGAATATCAAATGATATATACAAAATGAGATGGTTATCCCAGCCATTTGAAACTATGATACTGTACTTAGAGTGCATTTCGCCTTAACTTGTAAAAATTACAGTTCTGACTATGTATTTAAGAGGAGCTGAGTGCAGTCAGAAGGCAATATAGGAACACCTCATGACCACATTAAACAGCACTTTAATATTTGACTTCAAAGTGGCAGAGTTAGATCACCAGGAGCAAGCACCAACAGCAAAAACAATAATTTCATACATCATTATAAATATTAGTTACATTTCAGATCAGCTTTTTGGTGAGATTCTAGTGTTTTTTTTACCTCATGTAATCACAGGTTTGGACCATGACCTTTTCTTTTTGTGTAATTGTATTATTTCATGTTTTCTTTTGACTTAATTTTATATTTAGTATCATTATTTACTCAGAGACAACAAGGTAAATGTTGTACATAATGCACAAAAAGGTATAGAAAAAAAACAACGGAGGTTTTATGAGTCATGCCATAAGTTTACAATATTATTTTTCTGTATGAAAGGGGATGTAATTACAAAACAGCATGGTGAATTATGTTCATTACATTAATCACTGCAGATTAAGTTGGTTTAGTTAATAGATTCTGAGGTAGCAGCAGTCAAACAGTTCACTAGCATGAACCCTGCAAAAAGGAAACAATGAGGCTAAATCTTTAGAGATAACCCAGCTTTGTGTTGGAGTTGTGTAAACTGGGGAAATTCCTATTGTTGGCAGATGTACCAGCAGGCCTACAAAGTCCTTTAGGCATCTGCTGTGCAAGTCTTGGCTATACGAGACACAGCCCGAGGAGCTCAGACAAACTATTCAAACCCCAGATCCAAATAAAGCCATCACACAGGTGAAAGAAACAGAAATTGTCCTGTCAACTCTACATGTTACAAAAAAAAAAAATACACAATTATGTCACCTTAATTTCATAAGCAGCTAGTATAAAATAATGACGGGGGCTGTGACAAATAGGAACATCAAAGTGAGACTTCTTTTAAAACATTTAGACTTGCTTTGAGTAGACAGACTTGCGCATGCCCGGGCAAGCCTGCATGAACATTTAATAAATCTTACATTGAAGGAGGAAAACCCTTAACAGATTGATTAACTGCTGACAGCTTTATGACAAAATTACTATTGTTGCACTCAGAGCACTCATCATTAGTTAAATCAATGGTAAGGCATGATCATTTATAGTATACCGCACTTCTAGTGTCTCTGTCAGCCCTTTCATTTGGTCCTAATCTATCAGCAGTCCCCACCAGTACAACACAGACACTCGCCTAATAGCCAGTAGTTATGACAACAACTGTCATGTGACACCTATTAATCGGATTTTATATCTCAACAAAAGGGTGAAATAAAATTAGTACGGCATTATGCAGTGTATTTTTTCACTTTGACACAGCTATTACGCTATTATAACTCATTAAATGATTTCAGTCTAAATAAACCACATATAAAGTGAATGGCTGAATTTAGCAGTTATCTGGACTATTTTTCCTGCACTAAAATGCTCTATGCATATTATAAAGCATCATAACATTTTCAAGGTGGTAGCAAAAGGGTGAGAAAACACACTAAAGGGTGTTCGGTGTGAGTATTTTTATATTTACGTAACAATGAAATTAAAGTTTTGATAAGAAGGTGTTAAAACTATCAATATGAACATTAATAGTGAGCTGGTGCTAATAGAAGCCAATGACTATTATAGATAGATAGATAGATAGATAGATAGATAGATAGATAGATAGATAGATAGATAGATAGATAGATAGATAG
>JAPQRQ010000014.1:16122022-16138028 GCA_037367365.1 Apogon talboti | reverse complement strand
GGTGGGGGGTGGGGTGGGTGTTAAAGCCTTGGCCGAGGTTGGGCTAGCATTCATTCCTGTTTGATACACTTTGATATGTGCACTCCACCTGAGCTCAGACTGTGAGTGTGAGGGGCGATGAGCAGGGACTTGTCAGACACTTTTTGGGATGCGCCGTTTGTTTATTAATCACTAGGTTCTGTGATGTGTCTCTCATCACCCCAACAGGTATAATTAAGCTTTAAAGGGCATGGGAGGCTTGATGTGTCTGCAATTCATTTTGTTTTATCTCCTTGTTCCTTTTGAAGTCACTGCTGCATGGGTAGGTCTATGAGTGTACTGAGTGTGTGTGTGTGTGTGTGTGTGCATGTGCACGTGGGCACATGTACAGTAGGTGAGCGTGGGTAAATCTGTGTATGGTCAGAGAGCGTCTTAATAAAGAATTTGTCTGTGGCCTTCCAAACGTCTGCTTACACGCCAGCTTGTTTAGCCTGACACGTCTTGTTTAGCCGCGGCGGATTCAGTCGCTTCAAGGAGTGACAGTTCAAAGGTTGTCAGTTTCTGATGGCCAGGTATTGTGTGCTGCTTATATCACATCTTAGGTTCCCAGAAGGCAGCTGCGCCGGCGTATTTTTCAGCACAAGTATGTGACAAATGTTGGGGGAAAATAAACACCAAGCGATCGAGTTGTGACTGACGTAGCGCTGTTGACCCTATCAAAAGGTCAAGCCAATTGGAATATACACCAGAGAAATGTTTGAATTTCATGAGTTCCTTCCCACTTCATCTCTCCTAATATTGATTTGTGGTGTCAAATGAAATATGTTGAGTGGGACATCATGTAGGAATGTAAACAAGGAGGCGGTCTGCTTTAACCAGCCTTGATCTTTTTTTTTTTTTTTTTTTTTTTGCAGCTCTTGCCAGAAGTTCAGATCCCCACATTAACCTTAACAACTTGAAAACAATTTTACAAAGCTGTGAATTCGCATAGAAGTTGTGTTTGAAATATCGGGTTAGGTAGTGCAGCGAAGGCTATCAAAACACCTTTTCTACCTGTAAGTAGGCCAAACTAGTCCACGGTGTCTGATGTGCTTCTTCTTGGTCCTGTTCCATGTGATTCTCTGTCAGGAGCAGGCAGAGGTGTGAAAAGATGAGAAGCTCACCTGTTTACTTTGGCAGAGGAGGCTGAGCAGGCAAACAGCCAGTAGCCTGTCACGTCTCCCAATGGATCCTCCGGTAATGTCCCCTCACATGTGACTGACTCAGTGTAACTCATGCAGAAATGTTACCTGGCGTTGTAGTTAACATGACGAACACGGGTCAGGGGAACGTTTCAGGATCAACCCCACCTGGAGAGCTTATGTAAATTAAAAGACGGATTTTTACTGTTACATAAATCCCGTTCAAGTGAATTAACTGATTGCATTTGATTGTAATACTGGCTAATTCATCGTAGGTGAACATACTTTGATGGATGACAAAATGACACGTTGTCAGGATCTTGTTTCCTTTGTGATCTCGGAATACGAGCCACAACCTTTATTTTTCCAATATCAAACTTTCCTATCCCCCAACAGTTTGCAACCTGTCTTTCAAAGTCTTCTCCACTGAGTGCACCATGGGAAATGCAATTAAGTGGTGACAGTCAAACATCACCTCAGCAACATAAAGCTTACAAATTCTTCTCCGCTGCAGGCATTTAATATACGTATTTTATTACTGGAAGGAAATCTTGATTATAGGTAAACACATGGCTGGTTATTTTAGGTAAAAGGTTACGTCATTAGAATGGAGTTATATGATATGCCCTTTCAAACTGTGCCATTAGATGTGGAACTCATAAATAAACATTTATCAGATGATCGGAGGCACAGATTCAATGAGACAGATAATGGAAACAAAAACATCTGTGGCTGCACCGTTGGCACATTGAGTAACAAGTAAATAACTGTTGCTACTTTACCTTTCATCATACACTACAATTACAACAGAAAACCAACAGACTCCTTTTGGCAGAACGTTAGCACGCTTTGAAGTCAGCGGTCAATGCTGAAAAACTTGTTTTCCGAATGGCAAAGTAACATGCGTCATTTAGAATATGGACCGATGCGATGTTTTTTAATGATTGGCTTTTGACATTCAAGTAGTTTGGGTTTGCTTTACTCGAGCAGATGCTTGACAACTTAATACTAAATGCGTTGAAACATGACACAAGCTAAATGCATCATGTATGTGTTATTGCAATACAATTTTAACATTGTATGCAGTAAAATTAAAATATACAGACTTACATTTACATAAGGATAAAATGCACACATATGTCTCAGCTTTCATTTATATTTTGGTTAATTCAGTTTTATCTTAAATGTGCAGTATGTATTTCTACTATTGTTAGGGGTTTCTCCATCAAAACAGTCAGTCTCCCAGATCCAGTCCTATCTCTGCACTTCATTAACACAGTGCCAGTGCTGTAGATAGGTCCAGCATCTCCAATACTGTTTTGGAAAAGGGGAGTGAGTTATGAGGTTTTTTTGGGCAGCACGAAGTGAAGGATGTTACAATAGTATATCCGCAAAAGGCTGTCACAGAGAAATTATTTTGGTGGAACATGTACATGATGGAGAGCTTCACAGTATTAAAAAAAATGACTTAATCCCCTTACAAGTGGTGGTATATATAAAAAGTCATGTGTCTTTGTCAAAATTTGTCATTTTCAGGGTGATTTTACTCCTTGGAAGGTGTGGTTCTTTCATGGTGAGTGGGAGACTTTCACATCAGAGAACGTCCAGCAAGCCAGACTACAAAATAGTAACAAAAGATGTGCAGTAATAAGACAATGTTGTAAAGGAGCATGGGATCATGGGAAATGGAGTTTTCATCACTATTACACATAAGAACCTGGTGTCACTCATTTTTACAGTCTAGTTCAGATATGTTGTGACATTCATATTATGTGTTAGATGATGTTGTGAAAGAGCACAGGATCATGGGAATTGGAGTTTTCTCTACTGTTGCACATATTGGTGTTGCTCATTTTTACAAACAGGTTTATACATTTTGTGGCTTATGTTCACATTATAAAAATTTTATTCAGTGTAAATGTCAGTTCCATTTGGTTGCCTCCATTGGCATAAAACCCCCTTTTTCTACAATATTACAGCTATTTCACTGCAATCAACAAAATTCTCTTCATTTGAACTTGGTTGGTAACATTTGATAAAAGGAAAGCATGCAATTCAATGAAAAACGTAACACAAGCCTGGTCATTTTTTACACATTTTATTACAAAAATTTTACATATTGTATCTTTAAACTATAACTGTGAACTGGACTTCTTGTGTGTTTTTGCATAAACAGCCTCAGGTGTTATTATAAGCTCTAAGACTGGATCCAACTGTACAGAGCCGTTTTATTTTATGCATTTGTAGAGATTTCTTTTATTTTGTACTTTTATTTATGGATGAACCGTGAGAAATGGCAGGAATTGAGGGTAAGAGGAGATGAGGAAAGGCAGGCAACAAAGGTCAGATGGACTACATGTTGAATAAGAGACTCTGTGGTTTATGCTTGGCATCCTAAACCATGCAGCTTCAAGGCCAAGAGCTATTTTATCTTAAGAGTTGCTTAAACTTTGCAATGAAAAAGCAACTTTATTCATCTATATATATCTTCATATGCGGATTTATTTTCTGATTTTGAAAATGTTTCAGGAGCTGTCTCTCTATTGTGTTTGTATTGTCATTTTTTCCAGTTGGGAGCAGTACGTAATTTCCACTGTGAAACGGAATGATAACGTCTGTCAACAGTTCACTTGAAGCATTTAGTATTGGTACTGACGCTTTTGGTTGTTCATTGTTGTGTGATTTTTACTTTGCAGAATTACTGTGTAATTTGGGATTGTGGCATTTATCTTTGAAAACAGTAAATCAATTATGGAGCTCGCTTGCGAGATTTTTTGTTGTTGTTGTTGTTGTCTGCTACTAGTCTTAAATTGTGTGTGATGACGGGCTAAATATGGCTCTTCCCACCATGTTCACGCCCCTTATCACCTAAATATGGACTCATCCGTTGTAGTACATGTAGGTTAGGAGGAGGAGACAGCAGGGTCCTGTGCAGACGCGGAAAGTCCCCAATTATGTGGTAATTCTAGAGAGTGGTTGTGATATTTATTCTTATTGCCCAAAGAACTTGGCATTTATGAGACTCACCACAAACACATTCCCCACAGCAGAGGCAAACTTCAGGCTCTTTGCACTCTGTTCAATCAGATGAAATAGCTACTGCTGCTGCTGCTACTGCTGCCGCTGTTGATTTACGGTGGAGTTTTGAAGGAAGTCTCCAGCCCTTTTCATTTAATTCAGGTGCTCCTTTAAAAAATGAAATAATTTAATTACCTTTAGTGTACCTCCTCCTTTGGACAGTTGATAAATACGTCTGTAAATCTCCACACGGCCATGGCGATGAGTACTTCCAGTTCAAAATGTATATATCGCCTTATAAATATCAGCAAAATTATTCGCTTTTTACTAATAGATGTTGAATTTACATCAAATGGATTTTATGTCAAAACTAGAATTCAATCAAGCATCTTTTATTCAGCAACGTTACTGCCATACATCACGCACATAAACTCTGCAAAGGTCGATTTGCCTGCACTTTGAGCTCAAAAGGTATGATTTGCCTCAAGTGGGTGTGCATTGTATGTAATCAGCATGGAGTCAAAAGGTAAGCATGAAAGGGAATATGTAGAAGTTGCAATGCCTCTCAGACACAGCGGGGGCAGCTGGATTTTCTGTCTCTCATGCCTTTACAGGGCACAATTTATGGCCATTATGGTGGTCTATTTCTAGCTATAGTGATGGATTCTGCTCAATTATTGTCCATTATGGAGAAAGATGGCTGCGCAACCATGCCTTGGCAGTAATACACTGACATTACATAGAACTCATGCTGTATGTTCAGTTCAGTCAAAAGTAACCTGGACTGAAATTGATGTGTGAGTTTTGCAGTATTGTCTAACACTTTCACTTTCATTTTAAGTTAAAACTCCAAATGTTACTTAGCAACTGCTGTAGTAAGAATACAATACATAATAATAGTTTAAGGCTGTATCTAATAAATTTTCATAGTTCTATTTTTATTCATTTTATTTTTCTATACGAGAGCATTGTGTTAATGAAAGTGGTGTCATCTTAATCAGAACGCTCTGACAGAGAGAATCTTGTATCTCAATAAGACTTTCCTGTTTACATAAAGCATAAATTTAAAAAAATGAAAATAGATTAATATCCTTTTTGTCAAGTTCTGCCACTGTTCAGGACTTTTCTCATTTCAACTGTTACCGATGATGGTTAAGAGACAAGATGGTCCGTGTGGAGTAATTTCCCGTTGCTGTATCATATGGGTTTCTCTGCTGTTCCAGCCCTTTAGGGGACAACTGATTCTTTTGTAAATACTGGATCCATTTTTAACAAAGCCACATAGTAACTTCTCAGCATTCTGACATAAAAATCACATTTCTGAGACACATAGATCAGGACAAAACTGACTATGACTCCATCTCAGCACTACACTCTCAAACACCCTTGCAACACAAATCTGTTTTAACTGATGTAAAAACAAGCATGAAAATACGGAAAATGGAATAAAATAATGTCTGGTACTGGTAAAAAAACAAAAAAAAAACAGAATTGGCTGCTTTCATCCATCCTTACAATGGTTTCAACCATTCGGGCCATGGCCACATAAGAGACAAGAAGTAATATGTCATTGATGAAGTGTATGCTGCCCTTTGACCCAAAATAAATGGAGTAGTCTTTGCATTTGGGAGTTGATCACACAACCAACTTGGCCAAAAAATAAACTTACATTGCAGAAAGCTCTCTCAGAGGACAGGATATTTGTAAATAATAATAATAATAATAATGATAATCATAATAATAATAATAATAATAATAATAATAATAATAAATTTAATTTATAAGCACCTTTCAAGTCACCCAAGGACACTGTACAACAGTAGTTAAAAAGGTAATACATAGAATACAAAAGAAATAAATAATAAAAAAAGGTGAGAGAGAGTTGGTACTGCTATGTTTTTCGGTTAGCACCACTTTGAATGAGTCTTTAGTATTAAATACTGTTACGCATAAAAATGGTAGATAAAATGTACCTGGGACTCAGTATGTAATCATTGCACCAGGTCAAAGGCGGTTATTGATGTGTATAGGTAGGAATAAAAAAGAGGAATGTGTCTGAGAACAAAAATATTTCAACTTTATGGGCAACAGTGTAATTGGGCATTAATAGTGGTTGAAATAATTTGTTTTCTCTTAAAACCCCAAACTGGTAGATTCATTGTTTGCTTGGAGGGCTCCAGTCTTAATTGTGATTACAGTGTCTTCCACTGATAGGAATTATGATCCTAATTGAAAGTGCATCTCACAGCAATATCCAGTCCAGAACCTCTGAGATAGTTTCTGGCCTTTCACTGTTTGCAGAAGATTGATCATTATCTAACAATTTTCCTGCACTGATACTGACCCAACAGTAGTATATCAATGCAGAGTCACGCTGTTGCTTTCAATATGTTTGTTCTGAATACTTTAAAAGAACTGGGAGATAGATGATGAGTTACGACTATTTATTCCTGGCAGTGGGACATTGCAGTGACTATCGTCTCGCCAGGGCTCAAGCTGGCAGTCAGCACAAACTGGAGGTAATTGAGAAGAGAAGTCCCAGCCAGTTGCACAGGGGGGCCTCCATGGGCCTCTTAATGCCACCGTAGCCCCCGGCGGACATTAATCAAAACGCCCGATCAATAAATTCTCAAGTGCTAATAAGCACTGGCACATTTTGTGATATGTGAGCCCCTTCATCATTTCAACTACCCAGAGATTTATTGGAAATCCATTGTTAGGTCCAAAGTATGAGGTAATGTAGCACTTAGTAAATGAAGTAAAACCAAAAGCCTAGGGTGATTTGTATTTCATTTACAAAGGACATGTCTAATCATTAGGAGCTCCATCTCTCTGAAAAGCAACCAAACGGCTGTAATGATGGCTGTGTTCCTTTATAGCTTACTTACTCAGCAATGACGCAGGAGATAACAGCAAATACTAAGGCCTTGCTGTGCTCTTCCCCTAACTGGTTCACTCCCAGATAGTCATGGGGGACTCCTATGCACCACGGAGTGATTAAAGTCATGTTAGGGAAGCATTATGGGTCAAGTCATAAAATAATTAGATTTCTGTCCCCCTCCACTGTCTCCTATCAAAGTGATTGGTCTCCTGGTCATCTCACTGGCTGACATAATTGTTAATTAACCATTATGGGCTGCCCTTTCTCATCTATATCTCACAGCAATTACTCATTTGACAACAATGCAATATATCACTGTAATGATATATGGATGCAGACCTGTTTTATGAGTACGGACTAACTCATCATGATTGTGCATTTATTGGCATGTTGAGATGCTTTGAAGTATTGATTATCATCACAGTGTTTGTTGCATGATGTTTTCTACAGGCAGCAAGTGTTGATCACTTCTAGTTAGATTTGTTTAAAGTCCCACCGTATATGCGTGAGAATAGAGTATTTTCCCTTCTAACTGATGTCCAAAATCTTTCTTTCTTTCTTTCTTTCTTTCTTTCTTTCTTTCTTTCTTTCTTTCTTTCTTTCTTTCTTTCCCTTTTGCTTAAGTCATCAGCTCTTTGCACGTCAAGGTGAGTTTTCTTTTCAAAAATACCACAGATCAGGTAAAGAGGTCCAGGGAGAAGAAAGTTAAATAAAAAGCTCTTTAAAATGGTATTCATAAAGAAAAAGACAAACAGTGTCCCTGTTGAAAATAAAAGCGCAGGCTGAAATCCACTCTGATGACAGTTGGAAGAATGCAGGCTTTATGGGGGACTTGAGCCCCATCTTTGCCGTATCTTTTAAGCATGATTATTTACTTAAAAAAACAAACCAAAGCTCCAAGTCTGGCATTGTGGATGTCAGGCCTTTGATTGAGCTCTGAGCTTGAATTCTTAACTAATAAATTGTTCCACGCCTTTGTCTGGGGCATTAACAGCAGTGGTCTGCGTTTTTCTTGCTCTAATCTCAAGAATGCGGCAGCCTCTTGAGAAGCTCAGGGGTTTCCTCCTCTCCCAGAGCCAGGTCTTCACTTTGTTTTCTTAGAGGACTCCCTGGATTGACAGGCCTCACCGTTAGCCCACTCCTCGGCCATCTGTTTTCACCGATTCTGACTGAACACATCAAAGTCAATCAAGGCTGCAAAGCATTTTAAAAGTCATACACTCTCACGCTGTGTGTGAGAAATAAAGAAAACTTTTCATCAGGCTCACAAAAAGAGATGGTTTGGACTGTGTTTGTGTGTATGGTTTTCCATGTAAGGGTGACCTGGGAGGGATCCCTTAGCTCACAGCACAGGTATGAGCAGCTTAGCTTTGTTCAGAACCTTCTCTGACGACAGCTTGGTGAGTCACAGAGACACATAGACTAACCTCCTTTGGTCAGGTTCCAACTATTCACTGACAACTCCCTGACAATAAAATAATCATTAGTGAGATTGAGACATTACACAAAGTTCTCAAAGAGTTATTTAAATATAGAATCACGTCTCATGGTGATAGAAGGGGATCGACATTGAAAACTTTGCAACTGTAAAGCTATTAACGGTGATGGAGGAAGTATCTTTTATGTTGTTACTAAAGCCACACACTGTAGAAATACTGAAAAATAAGCATGTTTTTTAGGAAAATCTACAAAAGATAAAGGTGTAAAGTGCTAAATGTTTGCACTGTAGCTTATTGTTATTATCTAATATTGATAAATCGAAATTCAGGCAGACATTTAATTGACTGTCAGTGGGGGGGGGGTTATATTAGTATACCCAACTATATGAAGGTTTAACGAAAAATTATACGTATGTAAGTACATAATTTGATCTGTAACTGGCAGTGATGTCTCTAAAAAAGTAAGTTTAAATGTAGTTGACAAAAGTACTAAATTCTTAATGTCATAAAAATAAACCCACTGCGCATATAAGTATTTCTGTGATTTACACACGTATAACACTATTTATTTCATTTGATGTTATTTTTTATGGTATTTTAAACAGTTGATCAGCTGACTCAGAGGTCTCCGGAAGAGATGGGCGGGGTCTGTTGCTCGGTAACCACACCAAGATAGTCTAATGGAATGGCAATGCGAAAGGTTTGCGGCTTTGTTCCTTTTCATCCACTTTGCTAATTGTTTATTCACGGAAAAGTTGAAAGTTTTTGCCATGGTGTTCACACTTTTATTACACTAGGCTACTGGTTGTTAGAGTCGTTAATCATTGTCATTTGATCCGTCAGTTTGCTAGCTTAATTAATGACAACAGCTAACACCTGTGAGAGCTAACAGCTAATTTTATACTCCATACGTTTGTTCACGGTAAATATAACATAATGTTGTGTTGCTAGCCTGCTACATTAAAGTTTAAGCCATATCCTAGGTTTATGTCCGTTTTTAAAGAGCTAATTCTTGTAGCTCTTTTCAGCAGTTGTTGATATAAGCGTAGTAAATTCTATATTTTACAGGGTTTAGCACCTAAACCTAGCAACAGGTTGACGCTCATCTCAGCTGCCTTTCAAGACCACATCATCCGGAGCTTGGAACTGCCAAATTTCTCAGTTTCTGACTCTTTGCTGAGATGCAGCAGAAAACCCACAGACAGCAGATATCGTCAAGCAAAATGTGGAGTGAAAGAGAAGAGTCTGCAGAAAGGAGATGAGCAAGATGAGAGAGAATATGTAATTGGTCCAACTACGCTGACATTAGGTAAAATGTCCTGGAAATTGTGGAAATGTTGATGTAAGTCCTTAATTAATATGTCACAGTCTCAATTAATTTTATCTCTCAGCTCAGAAGATGGGTTTGGTGCCCTGCCCAGCAGAGAGACTGACTGAGGACCAGTGGGCACAGGTCAAAGTGAGGTCTGTTGAACAGGGGGAATCAGCTCAGCCCTGTGCGATATGCAGGGAGGAGTTTCGACTTAAGCCACAGGTATTCCCCAACACAGCTGTTAATATTAATAGCTTTGTCTTTTCCCGTGTTCTGTGTCTGTCCTCCTGTGTTTCCGTACACATGCACAAGCACACACACCCATACAAAGCCCCCCAGTGGCCCCCTACAGTTCCTGTATGTTCTAATCTGTGTAGACAACTGTACAAATTTACCCATACTGCCTTGGAACTCAACTGTGACGTGATGATGTAGCAATCAGTGTGTTACTGTGAGGGTCATTCAGTCTTTTACACCTTTCCGATCCCCCTTTTAAGATGCCAATCTCCTCAAGAATGCAGCACTAGAAAAGGCGGTCTCTCAAAGAACAGTTGCCATAGATGCACGTGTAAATATTAGTTTGACTCAGGAAAAAAAAAAGTTAATTAGAGGCTGCTAACAAGGGAAAGTGACAAGAGGGAATCTTTTTGTTGATTTGGCATTTTCTTACAAGCCTTCATATTGTAACAATGCGTTTATGTGCTGCAATTTTCTGTTGCATTAATGTGACAATTAAAAGTGCTTACAACAGCACTTGTTCAATTCAATGTTCCATAGTATGTTGCATTTTTATCATTCAATGAGTTTACAGTGAAAAGGCAGTAGTTCTTATATTTTCCATTCCTCCTATTTTAATATTGCATGTATGACTATAAAATGTAGCTTGTTGCCTTAAAGCTTAGTAAGAAGTGAAATTTCTCTCTTGTCTAATGGCTTGTCAAGCTTCTAGAAATTGTACACTGCAGGGTGCCCTTTCACTGGTGATGGAGTGTGTTGGTCAGGCCAAAAACAATGGGAAATCAATATGTTCCCCCCTGGAGATCTGAGTAAACTGGTTTGTGTGCCAAGCCCCTTAGCCGTGGCTGTCTCCTTTCAGACGATAAAAGCGTCCCTCTCACAGGTAGAGGAGACTATAGTCAACATCCTAGCCAGCCCAATGGGGGTCCCACTGACTCCTTCTATCCTCTTGGCAAATAACACTTAGAAGTGGACACACACATTCACATAAGTGTGTGAATACACACAGGTTTAGCATGGCATAAAGCTCACATACACCCACACATGTATAGACTGTATATTTGGTCTTCTAAAGCACTAAAAGAAACCTGAAAGGCAATATGCAGGCAGCGGTGGCCTTATGAGACATGACAACCATATATAAAATGTGGTCATTGCAAGTATGGCACTATAGTGGATTCATGAGCAAATTATATCCTTTGTTCCTTTTAGGTGTTGCTTTCTTGCACCCATGTGTTTCACAGAGCATGTCTGCAGGCATTTGAGAGGTTTTCAGGGAAGAAGTGCTGCCCGATGTGCAGAAGGCAGCAATATGAGACACGGGTGATCCATGATGCAGCTCGCCTCTTCAGACACCAGTGTGCAGCCAGGTAAATGCACTAAAAACATACACTGAAAATTATCTGTAGGACATTCCAGTGCAAATGTAGAGAACACATCTCCATTCAAAGTACAGGAAATACATATATTAAACAAATTTATATCAATATGAAATAAAATATAGAAATATGCTCAAATGAAAATACTGTAGTTGCATGTATACATGTCAAATATATATTATATACATGCATTTCTTATTGTTTTGGGACCCCTTTCTAGTTTGAAACTATTTTTCCTATTAAAAAGCCAATGTATTTACACAAACACTTAAGACCAGTGATTCACCCTTTAATTTTATCACATACATTACTTTTTTGAGCTTCATATGATGAAAAGTTTGATAGCATTAGATTTTACGTTCTTTGTACCCATTTGTGTTTTTTTGTGTTTTAAACAGAATTCAGGCTTGCTGGCGAGGCTACATTGTTCGAAAGTGGTACAGAAATGCAAGGAAAACCGTCTGCCCAAAAGATAAACAGCTGCGACGCAAATTCTTTGAAGCAAAGGTTGGTTTGGACATAAGCTTCATAAAGATCAATTTAAGGATATTTACTAAACTCCCTTTTCAACCCACAAAGAACTTACCACAGTGAACAAACAGAAGGTCACACTGGCCAGCTTCTGTCTCCTCAGAGACTAGATTTACTTTTCGAAGGGGTCTTTGGAACGCTTAGGGTTGAGGCATGGGTTTCAGGGACTCACTGACCCCATTGCTAACCTGTATACGCACATGAGCACACACATGCACGCACACCTTCACCTGCCCTCTGCCTCTTAAGGTCTTTGATGCTTTGTCAATCACACACTGTTTGCCTGCTAATCTGGACAGAGTTTTGTGTTTTCGTCAAACAATCTGCACATTCCAGGGTCACCACAAAAGCACAGCGTCCCCCTCGTGTTTAGGGTCTGGTATTTCTTTAACTATCTGTGTGTGTAGCGTTGTGCCTGGCTCGGATGAAGAGGGTGAGGTGAGGTGAGATTGGCCAGAGTGTTTGAATACCTGACACAGGTTGTCATTTCAGTCTTTGCTCTTTTGTCCCATTTTGAGGCTATTAATCATGTGCGACTTGACTTGACGAAGGGAATATTGAAAAAAAAAGTGCTGAGTGTCTGAAGTGTAGCCAGTGGATGGGGTCTTTCTGATTCTGAGACTATGTTGCCTTCACGGTGGCTCTCAGGAAAAGGGAACATTGCCACCTAGTGAACCTCCCCCAGTTGAGGTCTTGGACATGTAAAGATGACAGTGGTCACCATTTTTCATGACTTTTTTTTTTTTTTTTTTTCACGAAAGGACTTTGAGACTCTTTTCTTCACTTCAATCCAGTCACCCTGCTTCAACACATTCATGTCCACTGGTAAGAATAGGCTGCGTCCCTTTCTCTGCCGAGCGTTGTAATCACGCAGAGTGCCCCTGTGCTTCAAAAAGGCTGATTAAGCAAAAGTGACAAACGCGTGAGGGCCACACTTATAACATGCTGCAACTGTCGGCATGTCCTACCCATCCCCCTGTCAGTCTACATCATTGTGCCTATAAACCAGGCCTTAACATGTCACGTAAACAGAGACACGGCATTTACAGAACCAATTAACTCTGTTCTGACACATTAGGCCATGTCCAGCTCCATACACTCAGACTGAAGTCATAGATGCACTGTGAGCCGCTTTACATTCAGGACGTGTGAATCAGTAGTCGTGGGTGGTCATGAGATTGTCTCATATCTTTTGTCACACTGAGGATGATCTTCAAGAGCTGCGAGCTGTGCAACGCAGCGCTGACAGGTCTGATTGACTTGATTTTCAAGGGGAAGACTTATTTGCTTAGCTGACTGTAATGCAAACAGGCGTGTTAGTGCCGGGCTGGAACCTGCGCGAGACAGAGAAAAACCTTTTCTTTTCGTTTTGCTCGTGATAGCAGGGAGGCAATAAAGCATCTTTGTACCATGAAGCCACAGGTGTTTCCCAGAAGAAGAAAAAAATCGACATAATCGCGTCAGTTTCAGAAAATCTTATCAGCTGATCCCGATGCCCAGCTTTCCATTTTTATTCGCTCCAGAGGTCCGACCCTGAGTCAACACATTAAGGGGGACACTACCGACATCTAGATGGATTGCCGTGAGATAACGATTGTGCACTCCGCCTCCTCTTCCCCCTCATGTGTCCCTCTCCCGTTCACATCCACTGCAGAGCAAGGCAAAGTTCACCAGAGGCTGTACTGTTTGCCTTGACTGTCGAAAAGTCAGCCAGGCTCATAAAAGCCTCCATCCAAATGGTTAACAGTTGTTTAATTAGTGATAAAAGCCAAGCTGTAAAGCAATTCTGATGTCACTGTGACTAAGAGAAAGACTTTGTATATGTGTGTGTGTGTGTGTGTGTGTGTGCCAGAGACAGAAAACAAACGCAAGCAGATGCTAAATATAAAGTTACCATAATTACATGAATTTTTACTGGTTCAGTCTATCACATCCATGTCTAATTTTCCATAACTGCAAACACTGAATGAGTGTAAAAATGTCACCACAAGATCTAGCTACCTGTTTGGTTCTTTTAGGACTTTCATCCACATTGTGCTGCCTTATATACTGTTATATAAATAGCCTATTCTTTGACTTTTCAATACTTTTTGATATAAACATTAATATTCATTGGCGGGCGTGAATTGTTGCCTAGCAACAGGTGCTGTAAATGGAGGAAGACAGACAAGTTCTAGAGGGATAGTCACTGGAAAGAACTGTTTAAAAATGGTATTTAAGAATGGAGACTTTATTTAATGTTAACAAGAGAGATTAGTACAATCAAATGAAAGTTATGGTGAAGTTACGATTAACCTGGCTAAAATGGTACAGAAATATTCTTTCCATTTTGCTGAACATGTTATTGAATTGATTAGTTCTGCCCACAGTAGTGTGTATGAGACAGAAGATGTGTCAGAGACGTGTGTGTCTTTGTGTTTCCCACCACTGTCCTCCTTTTTTAGTGGTTTCCATTAATTCTCCATGTTAGTAGGAGACATGACTGTATTGATCTGGCTGTTTAACAACTGCACCCTGTCAGCATGCCTCAGTCATTA
The DNA here is from genome assembly GCA_037367365.1 of Apogon talboti. Classification (NCBI taxonomy): domain Eukaryota; kingdom Metazoa; phylum Chordata; class Actinopteri; order Kurtiformes; family Apogonidae; genus Apogon; species Apogon talboti. Next base: position 16,123,534 of record JAPQRQ010000014.1, on the reverse strand, counting down.
CAATACACACGCGCAATTAGCCTTCACTGAAAACAAGACTCTATTGTATATCTGAATGAAACGTGCCTCTTTTGTGCCACTAAAATGTTTTTCTAATTAGTTGCAGGAGTTGAATGACAGCTTTGTCCGATACTGTCACACCGACATGGAGGCTTTTCTGAGTGATATCGACCACTCCCTGTCATCAAGCAGACGAGTGTTCCAGGAGCTGGAGAGAAAGCACATCTCTGAACCTCAGGAGGACGCCTGGGACCGAATACAGAGCCAGGTAAGGAAGACGACACACTCTACTGAACCAGAAGCTTGGCGTATTATTAAACAAGGCCCCATGAAAATATCTAATCTTAGTCTAATTCTTCTCCCAGCCTTCCCTTTCCCTTGACATGTTAATGCTTGCATGAGAACGACAGCATTTACAGCTGTGATATAGAAAGTACACATCTCTCCAGAGGTCATCATTCACTTTACCAAATGAATGGCAGTCGGTAGGCTAATAATCCTCTGTGTTTACAAAAACACGACCCAGTCTGATAGTGCACGGCAGGCTTTTCATCACCTGAAATGCTGCGGAGGAACTGAAAGACATTAAGATTTGCTGTTCCATAGGGCTCCATTGTTGTGCATGAGGCTTTCATAGCAGCCAGTACCATTTTCCATAGAAGGGGTGGGGTGTGTGCAAAGAAGATGTCTTTTTTTTTTTTTTTTTTTTCTTTATCTGGTGTGAAAAGGTTGTGCACAAGGCAGGAGTGGCTCAGCCTTGACATGGAGTATCAAACAGTGAATGTGCTTTCAACACATACCTTGCACCTTTTTCACGGGTGCAAACTCTATAAAGCAGACTGCAGCTCGTTATGAAACATTTAATGGTGGGGTTTGTTGGCCCTAAATACAGGAAGCTGTCTGTGGTTAATCATTGGCAGAGCTGTGTGTGTGTTGCTTTGTTTTTATAAGGATCACTGATAAACATGTTATAACCTTGTGTGTTTGGTTGTTGCCAGCGCTCTTTTTTATAATGAAATGGCCTTTACTTGAGCAGAGGAGATCTCAAAGTGACTGATGTTAGCGCCTAATCAGGTTACATTTGCATAACTTTTCTCTGTATCCGTCAGTGCATCTCTGCAGGTAGGAGTTATGAATATTCTTATGTGGTCAAAGAGCTCACATTTCTGTTTGTGACAGGTTATCCAGAGAGGTTTCTGGGACTGTCCCATCTGTCTGACACCACTGCACAGCCCCAACCTGACAACAGAAGCACAGGGATCACAGCATCCACAGCGGAGGCACACCGTGCTGCTGTCCTGCTCCCACCTCTACCACCAGCTCTGTCTGGAGGCCTTCGAGAGCTTCACTGCAGACAGCAGACCTTCATGTCCACTGTGCAGATCTGCCTACCACAAAAAAATCATCTAAACCAGGTACATATTTGCTCAAGATAACATTTTGGATCACCCCCATGAACTAATAATAATAATTATCATTATAGTAGTAATAATAATGATAATAATGATAATA
>JAPQRQ010000014.1:16106585-16121922 GCA_037367365.1 Apogon talboti | reverse complement strand
ATAATAATGATAATAATGATAATAGTAATAATAATACCCTTTATTATATGTAGAGATGAAACTATTATGAATCAAAATAAATGTATTTGAAAACCTTCAGTTGTTTGATACAGGTTTTCTACTCACTCTTAAAAAGTCTATGAATCAATTATCTGATTTTTAGGCCTTTAAAATGTTAATAAAATAATTTTGATTAATCTTTAAAATTTCTAGGGTATGAAGATAATGTTACACTTTTAAAAGATGTGTTTTAGTTGTGTTTTGTACAAAAGAAAAAAAATAGTATTGCTAACATTGTAACAAAAGTACAAAAGGAAACCAGCATGACCCAAAAAAGAGCACACCCAGCTGTGTTGAACTGTTGTGTGTGGGTGAACATGGGATATTCTCATCAGTAATAGTTACTTGAATGTACATGTCAGATGCAATTAAATTCTTTGACTTTGCAAGTTGTTCAGAGACTTTGATTTTTATTCATTTCCCTTCTATTTTTTTTCCATTATTAATATGAAACTGCATTCATAACAGTTTTTAAAGTAACTTTTAGAAACAGTTATGAACTATAATTATTTAACAAAGGCCAAATATTTGCTCCTCATTGGTTCACATCATACATTAATCTGAACATTTTTTGATGCATTACTTGAAAATATCACCCTGGACTATGGAAGAATCGTGCGATTGTCAGTCAATAATTAACAAATGATGAAAAATCTGACCGAAGCCCTGTTCATAAATGAAATTAACACAAAACACGACAATGTAAATTCTCATTCAGCATTAATGATCACTGGCACACCGACCAGACACTTACAAAGCATTTTTCTACGTTTATTTGCAAACACACGGACATCAAAAAATAACGAAAACATACATATCGCAAACTCAGAAAATGTAAAAAAATACATTCACAAAACATGTACCAAAAGTTACATGCAGAGATCAACTGACAAAGACAGAAAAAGAAGAGCTGCTTTACCTACAGTCCAGGCCAACTGTCACCTTTTACACCCCTCACAAAACACGGAGATGTACTGGAAAGGCAACCAGGAAAAGCTCGCTTGAATAGAAAATGGCCTGTCACTTCTCACTGCGGACGCTACTGTGAGCAGTAAGGTTATTATATTTCACTACGGGGTTCTGCACAACTTATCCTCCCAGAGCAGTTTTAGTTAACAATTAAATTTGGTTTTACTTCCATCCAAAAGGTCCAATTATCTCTGACCTCTTTACGCTATTATTATTTGTTTTACAATGGAATTTCGGGCCATTTTAATTTTTCACAGTACACAAATAATCAACATGGGTCTGAGGTCAATAAAACAGAAAAATGGCTGTAAGAAAAAAACATAAAGCATGTCAAAAGTCAAGAGAACAAAAGTTTCTGCCAGTGGGTACATTTTTTGTTGGAAGTAACATAATTCTAAATCAATCTTGATGAAAATGTATCTATAGATTACCGAAAAAACATACCAAAGCCCAAAAAAAGGCCCTGCTTTGATTTAATTAAGTTATTTTATGTCAGGGATAAAAACAAAACATTCTTAGTCCAAACTGTTTACTTAAGATGGATCCAACAGAATTCTTGATGGATATTTTCTCTAAATTTGCTCTTATGTTGTCAACCAATGGCTAAACAGCGTACTTTTTTGGAGGAAAAAGGTGTATAAGTTTTGCTTTTACAAATGTATCGAATGCATATATAAATTAAAATGTTCTTACATCCTTTTCGGTATCATCATCATCATGTCTTATTATTCACCGTGAGAACACAACATCAACAACACGCCGTTAAAATAGCATCATCAGGTCACGCAACTATCCTAGCAAGTGTTCAAGTTTCACGGGTAATGAATGATTCTCAAAGCGAAGGCCCTCACTAGATGAGCGCTACCGTGACAACATTCATGGAAAAACAAGAAACATGTCCGCTATATCCAGCCGGCTTTAGACTTTAAACTCGGTGGCGTACGGAGGGATCACAGTTGAACTGTCTAGAGACTCACAACGTACATGTTCATACACTGTACATGTACAGAAACAACGAGGAACAAGAAACAACCTTAACATTAAGCCTGCGAGACGCTTGTCGTATAAGGCATTTCAGGTGGTTCTGGAGACAGAAAACATCACAGTTCAGAAGATTATGCAGCAATACAACATAGAAACGGGGCCTGAGTCACCAAGTCTTTGCAAAGTTGTACATTTTTCTCTGGTGTGTAAATGAAGACTGTTACAGGTTTGCATTAGATTTAGATGTAAAAAAAAAAAAAAATGAAAAAAAAATATGTACAACAAAATGGGTTGATTGCTCAGTGAGTCAGACCCTCAGTGGACTTATAAAAGCCCAATATTTACACCCAAATAATGCAAAAGAGGTATGAAACACTATATGTACATGCAAATACAACATTTACAAAAATGAAGAAAAGACCATTTTTTCTGTGCCCTGTGAATTTAATTTTTTGGATGAGCAAATATTTATTTACCATGTGCATATTCAATTTTAACCTTCCACAGGATCAGTTACAGATGTGTAAAACAGTGCAACTGAAGTGGATATAACTCTTGTACAATTTCCCATCTGTGGAGTCCCTCAAGTCTTATCTAGAGCACCTAAAAATTTCTTACCCAACCTTAAACAGACCAATGACATCATCTATGAAGTTAAAGCGCACTTGAGTAAAGCCAAATTAAAAACAAATGACAGAATGAATGTTAAACCTGCAGTCTAATACATACATATTAAACTGTATTCACTACTGTTATACAGATAAATGTACTGGCTGTGATGAGTGAGTAAATGACTTTATGCTTCACAAAGCACATTTTATTATTTTAGCATATTAAGTTTAAACAAATCAAAATGAAGGTTTGACACCATGTCATGCCAGTATCTGTTCACATTTCAAAGACCCACAATTATAGACCATGAACTGCAAGCACTCTATGGAAGCTCATATCCTGCCATTATATATAAGACTGTCTATATACAGTATGAATAGACCCGAGAAGCAATTTGACAACAGAAACCATTTAGTGGGATGTAAGACTTAGAAAAAAAAAAAAAAAGAAAAAGTAAGTGCTTAATCCGCCACAGAAGGTGCATCATTTCACCTGCTATACCCGCTTGCTAGTGCAGGGAGGTTGTAGAAGAAAAAGGGGAAGAGTATTCCTGAAGCAGGGATGGGTGGTTTAAAGTCACAGTCACTGTTGAGGTCAACATCAAGGTCACTGCAGTGATGCCAGTCTATTTCACTCCTCAGTCTCATCCCTGGCTCTGTCCCAGCTTCCATCCGAGACGCAGAGGATGGAATGTCATGAAGCTAAATTGCTCTCAGCCTCCATTTGCAGCATCCGTCAGACACTGCCCGGGTTTATTAAGTTCCTTCCAATCCCTTTCACCTTTCAGCAGTCAGGCAGTACTGTCGAAATCTCCCTTTGGCTGTGCTAAGGTGTGTGTATGTCTGTGAGTGCACATGTGTGTTGATCTATCGTCCCTTTCACAGAGTTTTCTGATGCCCGTTGGCCGAGAGCTTCCCAGATTCAGGGTCTGTGGGGCTGTTTGACAGTTGCAATTTATCCAGACCTGGGCGGGGGGAGATAAGGGAGAGAAATCTCATTAAAAAGCCTCAGACTTTCACTTAGACAGAGGTATTGATGTGCTTTTTTTCCCCTCAGTGCCTCTGACATTTTCTAACCCTATCCCACCCTGTGTATCAAACATCCAGGGCCTGTCACCACAAGCCTTTGAGACTAGCTCCATTCTCTGTCACATGTCAGTCCCGCAGCACATTGAATCTTACTTCAATTTCTTCCATTTTGTCACTCCAGGTCCTGCTGTCTGAGAGAAGTAAACACTATCTCCCTCAAAAGCCACAGACTTAAATGTGTTTCAGACCAAAACACTGAATGTAGAATTAGGATGAAAATAGTCATTTAAAATATACCACTTCCTATTGTGAATAAGATACAGCATCCATGTCACCTTTAGAACATGTGGTGGTGATTAAACGGATTATGACACGTCGATAATAAACGGGTCAGTTCATAAACGTACCTAAGGCCTTTAGGAGCTCCTCCCGTACTGCTGAGGTAAATTTTCTCACAAGACAGAGCGTTGTCACGACCGCAAACAGCAGGTTGTATGAAAGGACGATGTAAAAGTTTCCCAGCCAATTAAATCTCCCAAAGTCTCCCAAGAGGTCGAACCGGGTGATACCTGGGAAGGAAACAGAGGAGGAGGGGGGAAAAAAAAAAAAGGAAAAAAGCAAATTTAGAATGACTGGACAGAAATTGTTCATTTCTCCAGATTCCACATTGGCAAGATAAATATTGTTCATAGTTAAAATTCTTCCTCACAAAAAAAGCACTGGAGAACAAAACAAAAGGGTTCTGCATTTTCCTCACCTTCCTTGACCGTAAACAAGGAAGTGGATAAAAGTAGGTACACTTTTACTGAAAAAGGTACGAGTGAACCTTGATCTGATTTTGATAGACGGTCCAAATCTGTGTCCTGTGGATGTGTCCTTAAATGCTGTTTACGGTCTAGAAAAAAAGACATGCCCTACACTTCCCATACTCACCCACATCAACACATTTAGTCATTTTTGTTTGCAGTCACTTTAACTGGCAGAAAAACACATTGCACATCAGTTTGGGGTTTCATATGTTGATTTAGAATTACTGTTTGTTTTCCATGCCATGTATCTTTATTAAGTATATTTAACTGACCAGGTAGTACGTACATACATTAAATCCTTAATCTCATTCAGTTAGATCTGTTATTTGAGTTGACATCTGTTTTAATGTTTTATTTAGCTGGACTCATATTTGGTTTGTACTGTCAATCCTCTGTCCTGTGTATATCTGCTCCGTCGCTGACATACCTGTACATAGATTACACCCTCCTTCCTCACTGGGCTTTATCTTTTTAAAACAATAAACAAGCACGATCATTTGTTTCCTGCCGATGACCTGCATAATTCAACCGCATTTTAACAAAAGCTGGAAGAGCTGACAATTTTAACCTTTAACTATAAAAATAGTGTCACTGAAACAGCAGTTTGTGGATATTTTTGATAGGAATAGCAATCATAAGTCAAATCGGGCTTAGACAACCACCAATTTATTACCCTGCAAACGTGGACTTATTTTCATCACTTGACTGCACCTTGGTTAGCAGTTCTGTAAGGACTGTTCCCTGTGGTGTAGAAAAGGATGGGTGACTAAGTATAGAAGCAAAGGTGGTATGCAGGTGGACTTCATCTCTCTTAAGACCTTCACACAAAGATAAAGGAGAGGTGTCTCCTGTGAGGTACTCTTACTGTAGCTCCATGTGGCTAAAAGTGGCAACACAAGTTTAAGACCATTCGTCATAGCACGTCGCCTGGTGAAACAGCAACACCCTATTGTTTTCCTTTGTCCCTACTCCTGACATGCCAGCGCACTCAATGAGAAATAGCTAAAAGTGCGATTTACAAAGTAATGCTATTGTATTTAACATTTTACACGTCTTTTGTGATAACTTGCATCCCACCTTGACCTACAACAGCATCAATATCTCAAGTCTAAGTACCACAACAAAGCTGAAGAGGCCACGGTCTTTGGATTTCTTGTACAACATCTTCACAGCCTCTGTCGTCAATTTCATTGGGTAATCAATTCAGTGTCTAAAGAGATGTATTTACAGCCGCGGTAAGCAGTTTGCAACCATCAGAGACCTTTAACAAAATTGCCTGTGAAGAGACGGGGAGAGAGATGACGGAGGCTGTAGTCCACACAGCTTGCCACTGTGGTCTGGCTAAACTCATTTCTAATGCCAAAGGTTTTGATCTCGGTTTGGTAATTTGAGAAAATCTAATCTAAAAGATACTTGGCATTTAAAACGTCCGGGGTGCAGTGGCAGAGCAGCCGACATTAGCATGCAGCTGGCCATGCATCTATGAAGCAATGGCATCTCATCAGTCAGATTTTCATTCCCTGTACATACTCAATAAATGAATCTCCTGTCATTTGTGTCACGCCTGCTTATCATCATCACACCTATGAGCTATCATTCTTTAACGAACAAATCACAAGACACTTCCTGGAAACAAATCACTACAAAAAGCTATTATTTTACAGCAACATATACAGTATTTCTACAATAAAAGCAGAAATTCAACAACTATTACCTACATTCAGTACATTAAAATAGTCTGTGGCATTCTCTCTGCTGGGTATGTACTCCTGTTTCCCACACTGACGTACACAAAAAACACCTCGGCTCAACACACAAAACCCCTTCTTGTCTTGTAACATCTCACTTTGTCACACTCAGCTCTATATGTCTTTTTTTTCCTCTTTTGCTGGGAGGCCTTTTTTTCTTCAGCTGTCTCATGCATTTATTCCTTTTCATCTATTCAGCGTCACAAAGCAGAACCTGTTGATATTTTGTAAAGCTCCCAGTGAGTCACTGTATGCTCTCTCCGTCCCATTCTCCCACTCTGTTGGTCTGTCTCACAATCACACAGTCACATACACACAGAGTAGGGCTATTTGAACAGCTGTGCTCTGCACTCTGCATGTTTATTAGTGCCATTGTGATGGTGCTACTCCTGTCATTTTTACCCCTTCTTCCTGCACTGCTTTCTAAAGTCACTAAGGGAAACTATAGGAGAATTCAACTTGCTAACCTTAATGGTCTGGTGTTGGCGGTGGCAATAAGACTCCTTATGGGGGAGGGCCATTTATTCTTTCTGGACTTTAGCAATTAAGGTGTTAAGGAGTTCAATTTAATTTACATGTCTCCTAAATATTTGGTCTGTACACAAGGGCTAGGTGCAAATGATTTAATAACTACACCCATACTCCAAAGAAACAAACACAAATACTCACCTAATGTTCTGGACATCACTGGCAAGGCTGAACTCAGGACCAAGATCGACACACAGCAACCAATAATCTATAAATCAGAGCAAGCAAAGTAAAAAAATTAAAGATCACATTTCAGATCACAAAAGCCACAATCTAAGGAAGAAAACCAAGATACATGGAAAAAGCCCATGGTGCACAGACAGATTCGGCAGTGACATGCCCACACATAAACACACGCCACTTAATGTTAAATTGGTTCCACGGATTGTACAATTAGTACCTCTGAAGCGGCTCATTACCAGGTTCCCTCCATTGTCCTTTCAAGTCCTTTCACTGGAGCGTCATGGCTGGTTAACAAGCCTCACCACTCCCAAACTCATTACCAAGTGAATAGGTGCCACTATGGGCCAACAGAGCACACATCCTCCACCTCCCCAAAACCCCACTCTCCCTCTGATGTTCAAGAAAGGAGCTTGCACTTTGCCAGTGTTTGCGCAACCCACAAACAAATATTGGACAGATCTACTAAAGCCATTGAGGGGCCCCGAGGAAAACATTAGTGAGCAGTAGGAGTTCAGTGTAGAGGGGACAGCGGGAGAAAGACAGGGGAAAAAACGAGGAAATAGATGAAACGCAGGGGGTCCTGCATACTATCAGCACCCAAGAAGCATATCTGCACCCTTGCCCCCACTTCACCCCCACCCTGTGCCCTTCCACCCCATCTTTACCGTTGTCATGGTTGTGTCGTCCTTCCTGGGAGTGAGTCCCTCAAAGACTCGCAGGCTGTAGAATCCAACAACAGAGGACACCATCAAGTAGCTGTTCAGCAAATCAATCAAGGACCAAAAACACTTCTGTGTTGGTTGCAAAGCAGCTTCATCGAGTCGTCTTTTTAAGTGTCCAAAGTCTGCACCTTTTCAGGTATGATAAAAGGTGATGAAACTTCAAAATATAGGTCCCGGAAGGTGTCTGGCTAAACTATGTCTTTGGTAAACAAAGCTGGCTTGACATTGATGCTCTTTGGCTGTGGAGCATGCTATTCCGGCCACAGACAAAGGGGGGTGGGGGGGTCACTGAAAGGATACAACATGAGGATGATCTCCAGCACCGCCTGAGCCACACCAAATGTGGATAGAGAGGTGTTCCCAATGCCTCGGTCCTAGAAGATGAAGACATAAACAGAAAAACTGGGTTATTCACTGCCACTACACAACAATCTTATATAAAAACATTGCAAATAAAAAATAAAATGGGAAACGACAGCACTGCAGGCAGTTGCACCCACATGCAATTACAGAAATCCTGCAAAGTAAGTACGCAGTGCATGAAGAAATTCCCCACTTGAGAAAGACAGAATCAAATTGGCTAAGTAATGAATGGAACAAGATGAAAGAGGCTCTTTTCAAATCACTGTCGATCATACAATATGTGAACAGGTGTTCAAACAAAAACGGCACATTGCTTACGGTAAGAAGAGTGTACAGGCTGAAAGCAAGCCAAAACATAAAAACAACAAAACAAATACTTCAGCAAACACACTGGGCTAACCCCCTCCCCTACTCTCTCAACCCCTAAAGGCCTTTTGAAAGTGGAGCAGAAAAAATACATACATTGACATACACTGCAAATACCAAGCATCTGTGTTGTCAAATGATAAATATTTACATTTGTCAGGTTTTGGCACTTGAATTCATTGTATGTGTGTATGCTGTACACACAGAACTGTAGATAACCCATAGGTAAGAAGTGGCCATGAACTGATTTCCCACAAACAATAACCTGCATGCTGCACATTATATAGCTTAATATAAGGCATATTAAAGTATCCCACCCCAGTGCATGATAGGCGACATGCCAGATCTACAGCAGATATGCAAGTCAAGAGCAATTCATGACATCAATAGTGTTGATACACTATTTACTTTTCTTGCACTATCAACACACAATATTTCACCACTGCACCGTTTAGTTTATTTTTTAGTCTATTTATCGTATTATATGTCTTCTTACCCACCTTGACTGTCCTTATCTTGATTTATTTTGTAAAACAGCCTGAAGAAAAAGGAAAGCCTGGCAGGTTGTTTCATGTCTTTTTATGCAACTGTCATCCCTGGGAGCTTACTGCAGAGCCCTGGTGCAGTGCTCTTTCTCTCTTACACAGGGAATTAGCAGACAGCATCTGATGTCATTTATTAATGGAGGGAGGGCGGGCGGGCGGGCATGCATCAAGACTGTGTGCACACTCGCATATGCGTGTATGCGCACGCACGCAAAGACAGCTAGCTTTCACAGCGCGCCTCCTTTCAACTCTTACTTCTTTTCATGCCAATAGCAGGAAGGGTGATGGAGTGTGTGTGTTTGTATGTTAGAGAGAGGGAGGGGTCGGCAGGGGAAGGGGCCGGTACATTCGTCTGTGCTGCTCGCTGCTGAGACTCAGTCAGCAGACACATTGCATTTGTTGCTTGTAAGATTAACACCTCGCAATACCTGTGCGCCAGCGAGGCTGTTAGTATTGTACACACACGGACAACTATACATGCTGATGTTTTGACCTTAGAGGGTCTGACGGATTACCTAAATTAACCAGCAGATATGTACATACTTTTCATCTACCTTTCACAATTGTAATAACTCTTACCCTCCCCCACTAAACCATTATCCACTTATACAGTATAACTCAGCCCACATCTAACAATTAAGAGCAAGACATAATAACTCAGTAAATACAATATATAAAACATGCTCTTAACTTAAGTACAGACTTATGAAGTTGTATGTACCAGTGCTGACAACATTAAATATAGTACACCAAGTAACTCCTTAGTAAATAATAAAATATGTACTATAGATTTTCTGAAGCTGTAAATATACAGTAAAAGTGTTATTTTTCAATACAGTGCACTAATTTTCATATTAACTCTATTTGTACATTCCCGCTTCAGTGAGAAGGCTTAGGGATGGAATAGACCCCAAAACACAATTTGACATAGCAGGTGCTCTGACAACGCTCATATTGTGGCAGTCTATTTAGTTATTAAAGTACCACTCATGGCTTTAATGCAAGACTTGTGCTATCTGTTTTTGGGCCAAAGTAATTCTGTCTGCAACTCTAATTTATCTAGCCATAAAAATGCCAACATCATTTTATCATTTTTAAGTGTGGATTCAGGGGAGCACTAATTCTTATGGCAGGCCTATCTTGTCAAAGTGTTCCTCATTTCAGTAATCAGTTTCCCATCATTCATTGTAATAATTACAAAATCACAGGTGTGATGGAGATGGCGTGAAGGATATTCCTACTGTTGACAAAGATGGTCATGGTTGGACATGTATATAATGTATAAATAAGGAAAACAGGCATGCCATACTGTAGTGATTTTTATACTATCAATATAATATAAATATGTGTTTGAGTGTCGATGGAAAAAGACGGCGTTCTGATATGCGAATCTCTGAATTAGAAAAGGGCAGCTTCAGGTGAAAATTACAGTCCAGTTGCAGCTAATTGTCTGTTATAGAAGATACAGTGTCAAGTGTGGCGGCTAGCAAAGAGGAGGCCTGCAGTAACATTTTATTGGTCCATCTTAGTGCTTGTTCATCAAGTAGTAAAACACAGTGTCCTTTGACAGAGGCAGCTCCAGTCCCCTTCCTTCTCCTCCCCTTCATATCCTCTACATTCTCCTCATCTCCATCCACCTGCTTCTCCTCCCTGTTCATCTCGTCAGCCTTCTCCACCGTCCATCCTCTGCTCTGTAAAGCTGAGTGGGACACTGCTCAATATGCGACGGGCTGTGGAGGGATGCTTAGAAGGGAAGACAAACATTGACAGGGCACTTCCATTGTGCTCTTCCCCCACAACAATCAGCGCATCAGGGCCTCATTTGACTTTCCCACAGTCTGAGGGTCCCGGCTTCAGAAGTACCTTGTCCTGAACTCCAGTCGCTCCCTCTACTTCCTCATATGACTTCCTGTCATCTGGCTTAATCTTTTCCTTAGACATCGTATGGTTTTGGGTGAGGGAATTTCTATGCTAGAGGGTTTAATAGCTTTAGTAACAGATGGATAGATATCATATCAGTATTGATTGTTTTGGAGGATGAGAACCCCACACTCCACACCTCTTATTCCTTGTAGCACTGTGAGATCAGAGGTGTGGCATCCATCCAGCACAACAAACGCATAAACCATTTAGTGGGGGCACACTGTCAGGGAGGACAGCTTCAAGATGCATGACAAGTGTAATTTGGGGGATTTTCTACAACGCGTCATGCCAAAGAAAACATCTCTGCTCAATAAAATAATTGGAATGTCGAGAGCAGCTCTGTCAGTTGCCCGTGAGATGCGAAATGAAATGAGAAATAGGATACATTATGTTGCCCCCTCTCAGACAAGAATGCAACCACAAACACACACACATGCGCACACATGCAAGCGCACGCACGCACCTCTGTCACTGCAGATGAAACAAGATAAGGAGAGCTTAAAACACATTGCATGTAAGGTGGAGATGAGAATCTCTGAGAGCCATTCCACACTTGGTTAGTCTGCATCACAGTGAGAGCTACTCACCTGGCCCTTTCTGCCTTTACAGAGGGGAGGAAAAGCAGCTTATTCAACTGTGGACTCGAGACACGTAGCTAGCTCATTGAATCTGCGTGTTGCTGTGAAATGACTTTCAATGAGCTTCCAAAACAAAAACCAGAGGCACAAGGAAGGTTGGAGCCTGATTAAAATCTGGCCGGGCCTTTTCTTCCAGCATGCACCTGAGCATATCCGGAATTTGATTTATGTCTCCGCCAGGGACATGGCAGCTCTGATAGGCAAGCTTCTGTGTGGTTTACACTCTGGGTGTGTATTGGTGTATGTGGGGTGTAAAAATGTACAACAGTTAGACAGTAGACTTACTGTAGATCCCTTAGGCATAGCAGTCTCATCCACCAGAAGGTACAGGATATTCAATGCCACCATTAGAACTGAGATTGTCTGCAGACAGAGAGGAAAATAAAAATTTGTTTTGATACCATGCAATTATAAAAAGATTATTAGGTATCAGGCATCATGATATTATTGAACTGGAGGGACTTACTGATCTGTGAGTTTAGTAATGCATAATAAATATCTTGTGACATTTAGCCTTTCGTAACATGAAAAATATGAGGGTTGCTTGATGCATGTGCCATGCCTCTCACATGGCCTTTCAATCTTATCTAACAGTATCAGACGGCGTGAAAGGGTTTTCCCAAACTATAATCTATTGAAAATCACAGTTGTTGCAGGTGGCTATTGAGCATTTTCTTAAACAGCTATTAAACAAAAGTAGATCCCCACCCAGATTCTGTGGGAAAATGGTAAGAGGACGGGGTTTGAGGTGCAGGGTGTTAGCCTCGGTGGCCAGCAGCCAGGCTGAGTACACCATGGGTAAACAGTTTGGGCATAATGATAGGTCAGTCTCTAAAACTCACCGTTCCTGTGAGCAGGATAAGCATCACTATTGGATACAACAAGTTCTTCTCCCAACCGGATGCTTTTTTCCTCCTCTCTGAGAAAGAATGAGGACAAAATTTGATGAAATAAAGTTTAAATAATTTGTATTACATTTGTGAGCCACTCGGTACTAAAAAGACTTGCACTCTGATGAGCTAAAGTCTTCCACCTTAGAAACCACTTTCTAACTCTCATTAATTAATGTGTTCATCAAAGACTAATACTAAAACCCTGGAGCCTTCTGGCCCTATTTTAAAGACTACCTTTATTGATGAGGTTTGTACAGTTTGGTTTGGTAAAACATAACGTGAGTGTGTGTACCAAACACAATCTCACCTCTTATCTCAACCACCACCCTCCAGGTTAATATAGGTTTCATAACCTTCAAAAAAAAAAAGTTCTCTTCCTCTTTAATTAGCCACACTCATCAGTGCCTTAATTAGTGGAAACAACAATAAATCCTGGATAAAAAGAAATGCAATGTAATTAATTCTGTGATTTATATTTTGGTCAGTGTGTGTGTGTGTGTGTGTGTGTGTGTGTGTGTGAGAGGGTGGGTGTGTGAGGGTGTGTGTGTGTGTATGGTGAGCAACTCATGTGCCTCATTCTGCAAAGCCAGATGAAACATATCTTTCTGAGCTCATCAGTCACGTTTGTATGCACTACCTTTAGCCTGTAGAGCACATGAACTGTATCTGCTGTTATGGACATCCACAGTTCACTGGCATTGTCTATCTGACTGCCCTCTAGTCCTTGCCATATTGACTTTCTTTCTCTATTTCCAACCTTGTTAGTACTCCTTATTCTCAAAGTGCACCCACCCTGCCTGCCTGAGAAGTTTGCCAAATGCACTTTATATGCACCATCCTTCTAAATTAATGACATCACTAAAAGGCTTGCTACAATATAAAGTTTGCATCTTGTCCAATATCCTAAGTGCCTTTGTGCTCTCCTCCCCCACCCTGCTCCCCAAAAGGCTCAGGCCTCATTTATAATATCCTAAAATGGATGGAAAATTATCAGGCAGTTCTGGTCCAAGTCCAAATTAAGAAATTAAGGCAGACAGGGAGAAAGCGGCTGCCTGTCAGCAATATGTAAAAAGCTAACTTCTTGGCATATATTTTGATAGTAATTCAAGGTCTAAGGGAAAAAAGACACATCAGTCTTGCCATATAATACAAATACTTACCTAATTTATTCCTCTGATTTCTAATATTGTCTATTTCTTTGTTGAGCTGGTGAGCATAGCTGACTCTGGTGTAGGCATGTAAGGAAGATCCTGCAAGACAAAGGAAATAAACAGTAAAATGATAAAATAAGGTGCATGAGGTGTGGAACAGTAAACATGCAATGCAATACACTCCAGCAACAGAACAGTTTTTGCCTGATGGCTATTTGCAATCCAGTGGTAAACAGCATATAAAGAGAACTTTTTATATCTGTCAAAAGTAAAAGATGGTGTCCTGAGGGAATTAAGGGGCTGTTGGCCTACTGTATTTTTATTACCTCAGCATTCAGGTTTGACTTATCTTTATTAAGCAATCCCAATAAAACAAGTAATCCTGCTCTGAACACAACAATGTGATCTCCAACAAGTAAAAATAATCTCTTGTGTCAGGAGCTGTCTAGCACATGCCACAACTGGTTGAGTGGGCTGGAGAAGACAGCAAGGGATTCTCCAGGAAAACCACAAGGCCAGCTCATTTAAGGCTAATTTATCTATTTTACTCTGTTTTCCTTCCAGCTTGACGCACTAGTGTAGAACGGCCCTTGGAGCAAAAGTGGAAGAGTATCCATTTGCATCCCCTGGGGTGATTGACAGATCAAGACCAATTAGTTCACTGTTACACTGTTACTAGCGTGCAATAAAAATACCATCTTTCATCTTGGTTACAGGAGTGAAAGACCAATCACTTTGATCAAACCTTTTTCTTCCCTCTGTTATTATGACACGCCCTGTCTGGATGGGTTTAAGTAGGTAAAAGAGAGAGAGAGACGGGAGAGAGAGCGAACAGTCTTGTCTGTGCCCTCGCAGACACCTGTCCCAGGATCTAAGCAGGGGAAAGTTTGAACCCTCCGAGCAAATGCAGTCACAACACAACAGGAAATGTCACTGGCAGTTCAACAACGCTTTTTCAAACTGAACCCTCTCCCTGAGGGTAGTCAGATCTGCTCATTCATAGGTGAACTAATCTATCACCTACTGCATGTGCATAACATATCCAAACATGGTCTTGGCCTTCATCAGGACAGATAAATCACTGATCAAACGAACAACGTATTCTTATTAGCTTTGAAAAACAGGAGAATTTAATAAAACAAAGAACAATGTCATCAATTGTTCAATGCAGTAAGAAAGAACGGTGAGAATTTTAACTTCCAAGTCTAGAATGACATCACTCCAAACAGAGTTCAGACAGTCTTTTTCTTCTGCTGGCAGCACCCAGTAAAAGACTGAGTTACAGCGAGACAGAGATGCTGAGTGAGGGTTCTGGCAGCCAGGAAAGCCCAGAGTAATTCAACATATCCTCTCCAACCTTCACCACAGTCGAAAAATTACGTCATCCACAAATATGCTAAACACCATGCTGAGACAACAGAGGCACTGGCAAGGTCATTGTGCCGCATAGCATCTGGACGGGCACTCTGTTGGTCTCCTATCAGCAGATCAGGGTCTTAAGAGGACGTTGTGGACAAGTGTATACTTCACATTGCTTGTGCTGCAGTATATGCGTGCGTTCTGCTTCCTCCATTATACTTTTTGAAAAGCTTACAGCTAATTACCAGTTGAAATCAAACACACCGTGGTCATCTGGTTCAGTTTGTAAAAGCTTGGCTTACTGCTGAGTATTTATGCCACAGGAACAGTGTCCAAAGTACATGGAGTAAAAATATGGAATAATGTCATACAGTCTTATGGTTGTAGAGGTAGGTCTCCAAATATTTTACGTATCGTAAAATAATAACCTCAATGATAATTTCAAAGTTTAAAAAA
>JAPQRQ010000014.1:16080919-16106485 GCA_037367365.1 Apogon talboti | reverse complement strand
ACACATATAAACGAAAGAGTTCACAATATTTTTTTGTTTTTTGAGTAAGTTAAAAATGATAACGTAGGTCATTGTTTTAAAAGGGTGATGATATTTAAAGCTGCTTAGAGCAGAAACATCCTATAAAACAGTCCAGACAGATGCATGGTCTCAGTTCAGACCACTTGAATTACAATATGCTGGAAGGTAATTATGTAGTATCTGCCCAATAACAGGAAAAAAATTGTGATCTAAAGCTTTAATTCATATCTTTAACTAGGAACACAGACATATGTGGTCAAGAAACTGGCCATGTGTGACAGATCTGGTACATTTAAAACAGTCTTCTGTGTTACGAGAAATGGAATTTGCAAGCAACCAATAAGGCCGAAATGTAAATAAACATAGATGCAAAGACTGATGTGGCTCAACAGTCCAAATATACAAACACACACTGGCTAAGAGGATTGGGATAATCTTTTAGGGGAGCTGGATGCAGAGCGGACACAGGTGAAGCAAGAAGACAACATTGGTTGCCTGTGGAGTGTGTCCTGTGAACTGTTCCTGAACTGCGTTCGACTCAATGCTCTCAGCAGATCAAAGGAACGCCACTCTAGCCTTTAGTTTCACCTGTGTGTGAGCATTAACGCTGACAGTGTGCATGTGCATACAGTACGTACATAAAAAACATTTATGTCTGATAAGTTTAAGCCTCTCCTGATCGCCATCCACCTATAGCTCTTTATTCCTGTCTCTTTAACAGGTCAAAATCAACTGCAGCTTGGCCTCAGTGCACACATGGAGATGTTGACCACTGTTATTTTTTGCCTCACAGACTTGTAAAGATCAAACAGTCTCAGAGATGATAAGGAACAGATTACAATTATACTATCAGTTAGTTCAAAGCAGTGCAGTGTGGAATGAGCTCTAAGGAACCATACGCTTAGGTGGCAGTCTATGGAGGTGGCCGACACAGTGTTTGAAAACACGCATTATCAGGAAGGGATCTCCCCATACCTCCCTGGTTTGAAAGGACACTCATCCTCTTCATTTACTCGCATCTGTACACTTGGTTGCGTGCTTGAGTTAATATTAAAGTACGTTTTTGAACTTGGCCCAAATACTTCCTGCGTTTCAGAGATTACCATGTGGCAAACAAGAACCTCAGGAATACAGGAAGTAATGCGTGAAAGGGAAATGCAGGCAAAAAAAAAAGTCACTATTCTTAAACTCTTCTTTAGATTTTTCCATGGTGCCCAGAAAAGTCCAGAGAACAGCAACTTCATTTCATTTTTAGAAGTCACTAAAAAGTCGCTGTTCCTTATAGTCCAATTGCCGAGCCAAAAGTTGGAGTAAAAGATTTAATTTCCATCTTATTACCCCGACTACCATTCTAAGCCTAACATTAAATGAGGCAATCATTTCGGCAGTAGTGATGGTGGTACTGGAGTATCTTAAATGGATGCTTAAAAACTTCCTAAACATAAAATATGGTCCTCACTATAGTGGCTGCTTTGCCCTTTAGCAGAAAGTTATAAGACTTCAGAAAGGCTGAAGTCGAGTGTGTGTGGATTTTTTTTAAACCGGTGTCAGTGAATGACTATGTGTGTGTGTTGGGTGAATTTTCAATGCTAATTGATTCCAGTGTGGCGCGCTCCATCACACCCAATAGGGCAGTCAACCTCTCCCCTTCCCTATAATGTGCCAACACGTCTCCCACAGACATACCGTTTAATCTCCTCTGAAGGGCTTCCTCCTGCAAATGGATGCAGTAAATCTGCTCATCCAGGTCCTCCAGGATCTGAAGGGGAGGGAGGAGAGAAGGAAGAGATGAAATGGGTTATAATTAGGCCCAAAGTGGGACTGGAGAGATGGCAGATGGGAGGATGAGTTGGTGATGTATTTGTAGTCCTCTGTCATGGATGTGAATGGACGACTGAGACTGATAGCTTTTAGAATGGAGAACCAAAAAAGCCTGAGCAGGATTTGGTTCAAGTTCAATTTAGTCTTAATTTATAAATGTAAATAAATGATATGAATGACAACTTACTGTTGGCTTCACTAGTAACTGGCCCATGACTGTGAACATCCTCGACAATCCCACTGGTGTGCACACTAGGAGATAGAAAGCAGCACAATCACTTTTACTTTTTAATTATATCAGTAGTAGTTCAGTTTATTATCAGATGAGTTACACTTAGATTTTCTTCAGTATGTATAGTATTAAATTAAATGGCTTACTCAGTAAAAGCAGTCCTCCCATTAGAGATATACAGGAATACAGGTATGGTAGGTAGAATTCCCAAAGATCTGCAGAAAAAAAACCCAACATTGATTTGAAAATAAAGAAAAGAGTTACAAAGAAAAATTACAAAATCTTTTAAAAACATACCATAGAGTGACTCCATACTGGCTGCATCATTGTCAATGAGAGCTGATGCCACCCACACAATGCCCAGGATGAGTAAAGCCAGCAGGAAGAGCATCACAAATGTCTCTAGAATGCGTGCCTTAATACCCTGAAAGAAAAAAAAATACACAGGGAAAACAATCTAGTTAGATAAAGTTAAATCTCAAAAAAGACATACATGTTTTCATAGCAACATTATATATTTTTTACAATTTAGTACAAGTTCCAGTTCTACTGGCCACCCCCCAATGCAGCTTCTTATTAAACACAATCATTTCTGTTCACGGCAAGCATGACATAAACGCTTCCACTGACAGCTCTTTTACACACAGATTGTGGTCTATAAAGTGGGTCTAACAGGCTGGTAGTGGCAGAGGTGAAATTAAAAAGAGGGGTGGTGAGGGGTGCTGTAAGGAGCAAGCAAGAAGCCTGCCTGGGTCAGCTACTGTCTGCGATCAAGAGCAGGCCTCCCATCTGGGGCTGATTAGGAGGTCCCTTCACACAGTTGTGTCCCAAGCTGCGCAGACGTGAGGGTTTTGGGGTAATTTGGGTTTTCCGGGTCACAAACTGCTGAGTGGTTAATAAAGTCCTCCTCTACCTGTTCACACAGTTTCCATTTCCCCCCCTGCTGGAGAGCCGAGCTGTCTAGCACTGTAAGATAGATGGGCATTCTCATGCACATGTCAGGTAGGCTACCAGGCGCAGGATAACAAGGGCTCTCTGCTGCTGGAGCACTTCTTAAATTGGGTACATATGAGCAATTTGTTACCAACTAACATAATAGCTGCGTGGTCGCTGTTCAGTATTTGCCAACAAGTACATGAAGGGGGTCTCTCTTTGAAAGTTGCCCTGTTAATCATGAGCTGCTTTATAGAATGCAAATGGTTTTAATTCTGCAAATTAAATCAGACAAGGCTTCGTTTTTTAACTTCATATTACTCTCTGTGCCTTTTCCCCAAGGCAGTTATGTTTTGTTATCTGAACCACCTGTCCTTCAGTGTTTGCATTACAATTCAGGTAATTGGTGACTTCTCTACCATGCAACATAAAATATGGTCCTCTAAGTGTTTCTCCACAGCATATAAGCCACAAGAGTGCAATGTAAAAATCTGCAACCTATCTGTTTTTTGTAAGGGCTGTAATAATAGTGGGCAAATTTTATGTAAAATGCACATCAAACACTCACCAAACCCTATGACCCCTGACTGAAACCCAGGGAAAACCCAGTATTTCACATAAAGCAGACAGACACATTTGTCATTTTTAGTAAATCTAATGTCTGCACATCATGACTGACCCCTTCAGAGCATACCTACAGTAGTGACAAAAGAATTAATAGCTAATTCTCAGATTTCATTAATTATAGTGTAAAATCCCCAGTAGCATCCTTTCACTGATAAAGAGCAGTCGCTTGTTCTGTGCATGCTTCTCGTCTCATTTATGGTGAGATTCTGGAAAAGCCTTCAGTGGTAGAGTGTAGAATTTTCTAGCACAACAGAAAAGAAAGTGGGCAGGGTCTGGAGTGCCCCAGTGTGGCAAAGCTGGACACTGCAGCCACTTGACAGGTAACGTTTAAGAGGGTAAGTGATCCTAATAGAACCTTTGGTAAGCATGAAATAAATTTTAAACTATCCCCGGGATATATTATGAATTAATGTAGAACATAAATACGGACATTAAGTTATATTATCTTTAAGGACGCAGTGTAGGCATGTGCTGCTAGCAATAATACAAAAAAATGTCACCAGGACATTAATATTTCTGGTCGCTTCAAGCTTTTTTTGTACATTCTCTGTACACTTGATGGATGCTACAGTCAAGCATCTTGCAGCCCTGCACAACTGGGCAGACGGGAAAAACATGAAACACAAGTATAAGGAGGGAAAAAAGGGAGGGAAGAGAGAAATAAAGAAAGGGAACAACAGAGAGAGAGAGAGACTAGTAGGGGAGCAGAGTCAACGTCTGAGCGCATCTCATTCCCTGGAGGTAAGAGAGGTGAGAGAGGAATGCTTTCAGGGACTTCAGCCACGTCCCACACGCGCTCTCTTAAGGATGCATCAAGATAAGTAGAACCCGCAAGCAGGACATGTGTCCGTTCAAGCGCACCAGTCCACCTTAACAAGCTGCCCATGCCATGCTGAAGGTGTATTCCCTTTAGATAGGTCTCTCAATCATTTATAAGACTCAAATCATTACCCATTCAGATCATTTAGGGCAAAGGCAATGCTTGTCACCTCCCTTACTATCATCCCTGGTTCCTGCCTCGCTGGAAAAATCATCTACTGTGTCAGACATGATTTGACCGTGCAGCAGAAAGAGGACGTTGACCTGTCCTTCCCTGAATGGTTTCATTGATCCGTCTGAATGCGTGAAATGTGCAAATTGAAAGTTCTAGTGAGAAAAAGTTCTTTGGTCCCCATCACAAAGGTAAATGAGTGCAAAATTTCCCTTGAAAGTCAAATATTTTGAAATGATATGATTCTAAAAATAAGTCAATCTAAGCCATTATCATTGATCAGAGACAAAACTGTCAACTGGTGAAGAAAGGGAGGGAAAAAAGACCTGTGCCTTGGCATCCAGAGCGCCCGCTGAAAGTTTCTATTCTTGCCATTCTAAATGTGTAACCATCTCTAAATATAGCAGCTCTGAAATATTCAGCATCCCCCGATCCTCACACCGACATCGAGTGAGGGACTGGTTAACTGCAGCTATGCTTGTACAAGACTGGAGAGACTTCCAAGAAATGTGTATAGTGGCCAGCTCTGTGAAAAGCAACTGCTTCATATGCAGAAAGCAAACAAACATGCGTGAATTTACGTACACACACAAGACGGACACACACACACACAACCAGCCAAGTAAATCAACCTCCAAATCCATCCAATTACACAAAGCCGCAGAGGGCCTGGAAACAGTTCACAAGCTCTGCTTAGCTTGTGCTGCAGAGAAAACTAAAGCACTATCTGTCAGTGTCTTTGATGTAGTGTTTTGACTGATTCATCCAGCAGAGTTCACCTTTGGAAACGGACTTCCACTTTGCAGCAGCACATAAGTGATTCTTAGGAAAAAAGTGGGAAAAAGGGAAGGACCAAATTTAACAAAAGGAGAAGAGTTAGGTGCTGCAGGAGCTACCTAGTGGTCACCATTAATCCTTAGCAGGTCAGCAGGCGGTGGCAGAGATCATCCCATGAACCATCCTTCTGCTCACTGTCAGGGGCGTGTGGAACAAGGGCCAAGAGTGTAAGTGAGGGAGGGGGCAGGGTCCATGTAGCTCCCCGGCAAAAGGACTGCCCTCCTTGCTAAAGACATGCCAGATGCCCAGGGACCTTATTAGTGTATCCTTCAACCAGTAAGCCACAGCGCAATGACCGTGTCAAAGACAGAAAGCAGAAAAGCAGAAGAGAGGGACACTCCCCAGTAAAGCAGCAGAATGAACTTCTAAAGACTCTTAATAAGACTTCTTAATAAAGCCCTAATGACAAGAGAGCATGGAACATGATCAGCATCACATCGTATCGTTCAAACCTGGGGGTTGGAGGGTTGGGTGGGGTGGTTGGAAAAAAAAAAAACAAAAAACGACATTGCAGCTTGAGTCCTACTTCAGGAACATGGTTTGTGAAATGTGAATTAAAAACTCTTTGAAACAACACATTCCACTCCCATGTTAATCCGATGACTGATTCACCAGATGAGTCACAAAACACAAGATTTTATAAGAAGGACGCGGCTTCAGGACGTCTGATGTCTGCCACATTTTATTTGCCATCCTACAGCGACGACAGCTTGTTCTGATTACAGTACAGTGCCAGACTGATAAGCCTCCAAAGAATAAATGCATGGTTTCCTCAACAAAAAGGTCAAAAAGGGCTTAGTACACTTAGTGGCTTAATAGTAACTTAATTTTTCCAAAATGTAAATTATTTGGAGTAATAGTGCTGAGTAAATAATCATTTCACACATGACTGAACAGTCAGCAAAATAACTAAAAATCTATAATGGTAGAGAAAACCTTTAAATTCAAAACATATCATTCTGTTTGGAAAAACTGAGTCACGAGAGAAGAGGAAAAAAAATCCTGAGCAACTTGCTTGTTCTTTTTTGAATTCCCAGCTCAAACTAATATGTTTCCATGGTAACGAACATTGTAACAGGCAGCTTTAGGGAGACATTGTGACCTTAAAGGAAGGTATGTAAACACCACTTTATATTCTTCGGCTGGCCCTGCCCGAAAGAAGCCCTGGGAAAAATGTCTGCATGTGCAGGAGATTTGAAATAAATATCCAGGCCCCATTGTGGAGCTCCAACAAAGACGAGTATCTTAGTAACACCACGCGGGTTTGCTCGGCTAGACGTTTTCTCCCCCCTCCCCTCCCTCCACAATAAACACACTTCTCATCATCGGCGGGTTAGGGCTTAGGATGAGATTGATGAGGAGTTTCTTTAACTACCAGATGAAACCTGTTGGCCCTTCGTTGGGTCAGTCAAGGGGTCAGACTCGTTCCAACTCGTTTCAGGATCAAACACATTTCAATACTGTGGGGGCAACTGCAAAGCATAGTTGTAATTAAACACATTTTCCACAATTTAAATGGTTTGCTCTCCAAAAAACACTCTTTAACCAAAAAGTTTACACTATGATAAAACACTAAACTCATTTCATCATCCTTGTGATAATAAAATTACAATAAATGTTGATAGCTCTAGCTGTAGCGACTGACTATCTAGAGATAAACATCTGAGTGCAAATGTGTGACTATACTAGAAATAAACTAATAAGTTGTCATTGTCAAAACTTTGCAGCTCACCTTGATCTAATTCTTTTTGAGTAAATATAGTTTCAAATGATCTCACTCCTCATATAATTACTGAATGTATTTAATCTTAATCTTGACATAAATGGAAACGTTACCAAATGCATGTGCTGCTGTTCTTAGTCTTTGTCAGGACAAGCTGATCATCTCAATAGGGATGACACTGTCTGCTGTGATCATTACAATGCCATCTACTGGCAGAATGAAGGCAACTATTCAACAAAAGCTTAACTACAGTAACAAAAATGCTATATTTAACTGTGTAAAGCCTCAAAACTCAACATATTTATGTTCAAATCCATACATTCAAACATATCCCAACATTGCACAGTACTTGAGTTTTGAAAACAACACATAAATGGACCTAAAAACCTAAAAAGCTGAACTACAGAACGACCTTTAGTGGCCTCAGTGATACAGCTCTTCAGCAAAGATTTGAGAACACAGCAGTAAAATGGGAGACATTTTACAGCAGCAAATAAAGCTAGATCATAACATCTGACATCAGGACCCTAAGTCACACTGATTCATCCACAATTTGGACAATTTGTTAAACTATTAATCACTCAAGTGACAGAGCCTCTGAAGAGCTGAACAGTTAACATTAAAAAAAAAAACATCCACATTTCAATCTTTATTCTGGTGGCGTCTTTTAGTACATCGTCAAAAGTAAACACAGCCACATGAAAAGGCTGACTTACAACGTTAGAGGTGAAATTCATCATTCACTTCATTTCCGCAGTCAAAAGGACCTCTCGGTGCCATAACATTAGCCCAGGAGGTTAAAATGCCACATAAAACCTTATGACATTGCGGTCTAATGCTGTTATAGGGGCAAGGGATAATATCACATTATAAAAACGTGGATCTGTGTTTTACATTCCTCCTGCTGTCGGCTTCATGATCGACTCTACAGGCAACCTGGTTTTGTAGGTGAAACAGACATGTCACCTCCACCCCCTACAACACCCCCACCTTCCAAGGCCGCGCATGAAATGTATACCTGGAAGTGAAGTTCAACATTGAACAGTGCTTCCTCTAAATTTATGGAAGATCAGTAGCAAGAAACAAAAAGGACCAACGTGAAAGAGGCCCTCATCCTGCCTCCTCCTACACATCAGGGCCTGCCCTCTATTGAAGAAATCCAACCGAAACAAATTAGTGGGTTGAGGAAGAAAAGAGGTGGCTATATGCTACAGTACAGACTAATTTTTATGTGCTTTTGCCAGAAGGGACATAAACCAGAGAAGTTTCAAACTGTGACACAGGATAGAGGTGTATTAAAAGTAAATCTTTCCCCCTCCATTTTGCGAGGCTCTATTGTGCTGTCATGTTGCTGCGACTTTATGGACTTTTGGAACACGAGCCCCCAGCCTCTTTTTTTGGGGGTAATCAATTAAACAAGGAAGTTCGCTGAGCCTTACAACTCGATTATTAGCCTGCCCTTTTGAAGTTTTATTTTAGGGGGCTGGGGAGGGGGTGACAAGGAATCAGGCCTTAAATCAGTGGGGCCGATGCAGCAGTGTTGAAGCGTTTGCAGCCCATGGCCTTATTGGAAGGGTTTGTCAGGATGTGGCGCTGGGCGAAGACCAGATTCAGACTTTCATGGTTAATGAGCTTTCTGCGGTGGCAGTTACGGTCAGTGGCGTGAGTCAGGGAGAGGGCAAAAGCTAGGCACCTGCTGATGCTGCTGCTGCTGCTGCATTGGTTGTTGAGAAGGCGGCATTTTAGATCAACATTCTACCAGAGCATGGTCTATTTTTTTTTTACCCAACTACTGGCCACTGAGTCACAGTTATAAAAACTGTAGAACAATAAATTTCAAGATTTCTGAAATTTTTCCACAACACGTAAAATCCCAACCACTCTAAAGGGTTTTCCATCCTTTTTGACGCATTTGGTAATTTGACTTACTCCCAAAGAAAATAAATTAATGCAATAATCATTCATATAATACTAAATGTATGATAATAAGTCAGTAAAAAAAACTATTTACCTTTTTTGATCCTGCAAATCCCTCAGATTCCAAGAAAAAATAAGCGAAGGGCATCAGGACAAAGAGGCAAAGGTTGGAGAACAGTGACACCAGGTTCCACAGTCCTGTAGAAAACCAACCAAGAGCTCACACATACTGTGGTATCAAAACACCATACTGTAAAATTAAATATCACATTTTTAATATAACTTGTAAAGTGTTCAAGTGAAAAAAAAATAAACATATTTGTTTCATTACTTCTATTTGCATTTAACAACACTGTTATATCTGGCCAGATCCATTCTGGCACATTTAAGTCACGGACTGTAATGACCTCTGGTGGCTGTTAAATAACATAACAGTTTCAACAGCATAGATGGACATGAGCAGTAGTTAATGCTGTCTGTATCACGTCACCTGATTTGTGGAGATTTTGTAATTTCTTGTCAGTTTTTAACCATGCACTTTAGAATGAGTGTGGTGCAGCTCCGTTAAAAACATCCGCTTCTGTTTCATTTACGTACAAGGACTTTGTATTCTCAGAATTAACCACAGATACTGCTTAAAAAGGTTTCAGTTGAGTCTACACCAATCATCTTTCAGACGTTCGATGCCAAATAGAATCTTTACCATCATTTTTAAACAAGGATAAATAAAACATGCTTACTATAAACCACCAAGATCGGAAAAAGTGGAATGTATTCAAAAAGAGTTTAACAAAGTGTTTATCAAATTAATTCAAATATATATATTGAATCAAGAACAGATGAAGTTCAAAACAAAAAAAACAACCAAGAAACACGGTAATATCACCTGTGGCAAACATGATATTAAAGGTATGAAGTGAAAAGACATATGATTTAACTAGACTGCCTGACCAAAAAAAAAAAAAAAAAGGCAAATGTACAATATTTCATTGGATAATCTACAGCTTTTATTGCAGGATGCATTCACTGTCTCATTGTTTATGTCACACAATTCATTTATGCAACACCATAATCACAGTGGGGTTCAGATCTAGACTGTGTAGTGGCCAATCAATATGTGAAAGTTAATTTTCCTGCTTCCTACACCAGTCTTTCACAGGCTAGAATGAATCCTGTCATTGTCATCTTCTCCACTGATGTTCAGACCTGGTCATTCAGTATTTTCAGGTTCAGCTGACCTCATTTTATGAACGTTACTGAACCCAGACCAGACCAACCGGATCAACCCCTGATCATGACGGTGCCCTCACAGGCTTACACTGTTGGCACTAGGCATGATGGGTAATCACTTCATCCCCTTTCTTCTCACCCTGATGCACTCATGAATGATGCGCTCTGAAACCGGGTCAACCTGGACTCATCGGACCACATGACCTTTATCCATTGAAACACAGTCCAATCTTAATGCTCTGTCAAACTGATGATGGTTTAACAAATGAGAACCTACTCATTGCATCAGTTGCGGTTAAACAACTTGACGTAGCTGAAACATATTAATCATTGCAGTAATTATCCCATCAAAGTCTACTTGACCCATTGTATTAATTAGATCTAAGTGACAACTTCTTCAGGGGGCCAAACAGTGTATAATATCTATAGACTACAACTGTTCATTTATATAAACATTTTTTTGGGTACAGTACAGTTGGGAAAGGATGTTAACCAACACATCAAATAAATCAGACATTATTATGGTAAAACGTCAACCATTAAAAATATGATCAGTGTTGTTCTTTATTTACTATTAGTTATCTAATGCATATTCAAAACAGAAATATTTCCTAAATCAAAAGAAAAACAAGTCAGTCAAGACAAGTGAGGAAAAAAAAAAGTACAATTTGAGAAGATGAATGAATCTGTGAGCTACTGACCGTGAATGAGGGAGCCATTGAGCCACTGAATGTAATAGTTTTTGGGGAAGGATAGGAGGATCTCATTACTAATGATTGAGAAAGGCAGTAGGAAGACGGCACCACCCGACACTGCCAGGGTGAAGGTGCACAAGTACAATCTGAAAGTGGAATCAAACAGAGAAACACATACACCGACACACAGCTGTTAGGGCTACTCCACAGACACACATCCAAAACACTACAAGTTAATATAAGAAATGTTTTCTCCCAAAATCGGGTTATACTTTACAATCAATTACTTGGTCACTGGAGGATTAATTTTGGATTACATATTGAAACACAGTGACTTGGTTTTTTGTGTAACATGAATGAATAAGCAAGGAAACAAAGAATGAGCTCATTTACTGTTAGAAAGATTTAATACCAGTGTCTTTTACAGACAGATGGCCCATTGTTAATCTGCACCTACATTATCCTTCTACCCCTCACTTTATCCATCCCTGCCCCAGTGCTACAACAACAGATGTGCACTGACTAGGTGATGGAGATTGTCATTTGTAGAGATTCAGAGGCAGTAGATAGCCAGATTGGGCCCAGGGGAGTTACCATCTGCTCAGTGGGACGGCAAAAATCACCACTTCATAATATCACTGAGGAGGCTCATTAATGTGAAAGGCCTTTCTTTTTGCTGGGCCCTTGAGTACAATCACCATTAGTAATATAACTGAGTGATATGTTTGTGTTAATACAACAATCTGTAACACATTCAGGGATATAGTGTTAATTTCTAAGTTAGTGTAATCATTTTTTTCCACTTGATGTAAGTAGTTATTAGTAACATTCAAAATATTTAATGTCATCTTTCTTTTCTCCAAATAGCTGATTTCGTTCAACACCTATTTTAAACATATAAGCTACAGGAAAACAGCATCAGAATGCAATGATGTACTATGTAGCAGATGGAATTATAAAAAAGAAATCCAAACAATGCAGAGGCTCTATACATGATTCAGATTGTTTCAGTGTTTTCACATAATGTGACTTCAGTATAATCTGATGCCTTCAACAGCTCAACAGAGCATATGAAAATTTTGTTTAAAAAGAATGAACTGAAACAGGTTTCACTCACGATATCCTGTTGACAACCGCATCTTCATCCTCATGGTCATCTGCAGAGAAAAACAAACCACAGAGTGGAACAATAACTAAGCTAATAATTAGATTGTGATGTAGCTGAGATAGGATATGCTGGCATGTATGGATGAGTATAAAGCTGATTCACAGATACAAATATAAAACACCAGTGCATAATCTGAAAAAGAATTCATTTACAAAACTCATATTAAAAAATAATATAAAGCATCTAAACCTTACAAGCATAAGAACAGCCCAGATTTCAACTGTATAAAACTCTAGAGAGGACTTTCTGGTGCAGAGTGGTCTACTTTCAAAATGAGACGAGGGAAGCCTAGGTGACCTGGACATACTATATTTGTCCAGAGAAAATGGGCTACAGTTTCAATACCTGCTTAGGCCTTTTTGGTTTCCACTAAATAATTGACTTTTTTATTTGCAGTCATTTCTGGTCATTGCAGCTCAAATGCTATGTCAGTCAAATGCACAAGAGAAACACCCTTTATTCACTGCACTTAAGTTTTCACTTATATTTAAATATCACTATGCAAAACAGGTTATATTGGGTATTAGTGCATTTGTTATACTGTAACAAACATTCATGTTGGCCACAGCCCTTAAAGTAATTTTGGGCGGAGAGAGTTTACACTGATAAAGAGCACACTGGAGCTGATTTCTATACAGAGATAGGTGTGGTGTGAAACAAGTTAAGCCTTTTGACTGAGACCTTCTTTTAGTCTTGACACAATGAAGGGCGCTTTCTGTGAACAAACAAAGCAGACTATACAGACTAACTTCCATGATGTTTACGGTAAAATTAGTCCACATGGGACACCTTTCTGCTGTGTAAGTGTTGCAGATTTTTTTTTAACATGCATGCCAGTCTCAAATAAACACTGTTTTCTGGTGCTACAGTGTGAAAGTTAAGGAATTCCAAAAATGCTTACCACTTTTCCTTTTGTACCGGGTTATGATGAAATACGATACGATGTAGAGTACAGCAAACAGAAGGAAGCAAATCTGAAACAACAATATGTGAATCTTAGTAAAGCATCAACTATGAATGCAGCACATTAGCATGCAATTATCAACTATGCAACTATCTACAGCACATCTAGATTTCACACTTGTCTTTAACTTCCTGTGTAACATACCACTGACTGCGTTACAAATTAATGAACATTTGCAAAATCTTATAAAACTTTTACTCCTACTGAGATATGTATAAGATTACATGCATAGTAGTAGTAGAGAAGACATGACATTAGGATTTAATGCGATAAGCTGATGTGAAATATAATCCCGGACAGAGGTCATGTAAGAACACTGATGTCTCAGTATTGAACTGTAAGTACAGTCTTAAATGCTGGAAACTGGGTGATCTAATATCATATTTGGTATCTGTGTGACAAATGTATGCGACTGCCTTCACAATACAAAAAAACAGCAAAAAAAGGCCAAAAACAACCCCAACCTTCTTCTGTTAAATGTAATCAGATCAGTGTTTCATTGTCAGTACAGCTCCTTCCATACGCTACTGTGGTGAAATTGACCAAGTAGTGGTATGGAAATGTTTGCACCCATTAAATAAATGGGACTTAAAGCCTTGTAAAATGTTCAGAATAGGAAAATTAATTATTGACAAATCAACGGCTGCTTAGAAGTAGTTAGCTCAGTATGACACGTTTAAATAATGCATCATTTTTCAATCTTTGAATTAACTAATTAGAACTAACATAATGTGTAGTGTTCTAGAAATTCCCAATGCATGCAATTTATTAGGTAATCATGGCCCCAAAACAAGGTGGATGGTCTTACAAGAAGATCACTTTCCACATTCCCCCTTCTACTGTGACAGTGACTAGGACACACTAATGTTAGAAGCTCTCACTTCAGCACTTTGCCCCCGTGTCAACATTGCACAACTCATCATGGCCAAGATGGGATTATGAGATGACTCAGCTAGACACAAGGCAGCCTGTTCATATTTCAGATGGACAAATTGACATGCCAAACCTTGTCAGTTAATCTGAGAGATATACTGTGATGTGACAGTTTTCCTCATTGCCAGCAGTTTCCGTTTCATTGACAGGCTACCAAACCTCTAAGACTATGTGGTGACAATGACTCAATGAAAAACATTTTGATAAAAAGGCAAAACTCCGAACATGAGAGAATCAGTTGCACACAGCTGATAAACTGGAGCAAACACAAAGGCACACCAGTCTGGGCAGAGATAACACCGAGATACAAGGAGGCTAGTCACTGTCAACTAGCGTAGTAATCACTCCGTTTTCCCTACAAAAACAAAATAGTCACAGTTACACTTAATTACGACACACAAAGGACACATAGAGTTCCACAAGCAGCTTGCAAACACTCCCCACCAACAGTATTTCACACTTTTATATGAACTGAGGCGAGAAGGTGAGGGGTCAGCCAGTACATTTTCTGAAGGAGGGTCAATTATAGTTTTTATATTTGAATATACCTGAAAGTAAATATATTTTGTGTATTTCCAAGTATTGCAGTAATTTAATTTTCCCATTCATAGTACTATTGAAATCAGATGTATATGATGTGCAGTCGATGATAGTGGAATATTATGACATAAACCCTTACAAGTATCTCCATCTGTCTTTATGAATGTAGTTGAATGGACTCTAGAGAAAGGCATGGATGAAACTAACCCTTACAATGTTCACACAATGCATTCTTGTGGAAGGACTGTGTCTGATCATCTATATATTAAAAGCCAAGTGGCCTCTGTGTGTGTGCATATGTGTATGATTTTCCGCTTTCTAACTCAAAAGCTGGACAGAGCTGGCCGTTTAGAGTACTTATGTATTTTGGGTCAAGGATCAGACTGGTGAAAACGGCAAGTTGATAGGACTAATATTTTGGGAGATATTAGTAATTTTGGAATACAATAGCCTTACAATCACACTGAATTATAGAGTGATCATTGAAGTGGGTTATCTAGCAACAGATAAACAATAGGGCCACATTGCCATGGTGTCAAATTTCATGTGCAGAAAAAAACATACCAGCTGAGAGGTTATTCACCTGAAAATGCCAGTGGAATTTACCAATAAAGTAAAGATAGTAAAGGCATGAACTGTATCAGAGGATCTAGAACCCGTGGTTCCCCACAGGTCAACGCACTAGTAATTACATAGCTCTGTTTGGAGGCACTGAAGGAAATATGATTACCAACCAACACGCATGGAAATTGACATTCCAAGCGCCAACTAGTCACACATTGTCCTGCTTTAAAGTAACCTAATTTTCTGTGCCCTGCATGAACTGAGGCATGGAATTCTTGAATTTTAACAATCTAGAAAGAAATCTCTTCCCAGGGTTCATATGGTCTTAAAAGAACACATAATCTTGTCACTGGGTCAAGTTCAAACACCTTATACTAGTCCTTGAATAATTCAACCTATATAGTACATTTACATACATATAAATACCAGTCTATAGAAATCAATTAATCTCTTGCTTGTCAAGAAATGTTAAAGTAACATGACACAGAAACATTATGACTTCATATGTGGTGAAGACACGGATCTTATTCGGGCAAAGTAAGGATATTGGATATAGAGATCAAGATGTGGAGAGGACAAAATGTGCAGACTAAAGCCGAGGTGTCAAGCTTGCTTACTTACTTGAGAGACATTTGATAGTCTCTATATTCCATAAGAGTAGTGACCAACAATGATGCCCTACTCCGTAAAGTGTATTTCTTGAATCAAATCGCTGACTGTTAATATTTAACCAAATTACGTCCAATACTTAATTAAACACTACAAAAGGTGGTTTGCGAGAGCAGCAGGAGCACCATTTTTTTCGAGCTATCAAAATATGAGTAATACAAATACAATCACCAGTTACGCGTTATTAGAGGCTAGCTTGACGTTATTACATGCTAACTTTTTCATCCCGTTCTCTTGTGATTTCTGACAGAAAATAAAATATTTGGCTAACAAATGAAATGAAAATAAAAGAGCACTACAGCAGCGCATAATTCGGAAAATTATCTGCAGTACAAAAATAAAGTGTCCGTGTAAAGAAATTGAGCCGAGTAAAACTGTCAAATCAAGCTAACGTTAGCCACCGT
This sequence comes from Apogon talboti, assembly GCA_037367365.1. NCBI lineage: Eukaryota > Metazoa > Chordata > Actinopteri > Kurtiformes > Apogonidae > Apogon > Apogon talboti. The sequence goes on along the minus strand of JAPQRQ010000014.1, from coordinate 16,090,216 downwards.
TAACGTTACCGTGCAATAGAGGACGTTGTTAGCAAGCTAGCTCTGACTAGCTGCTCAGGACGCTACTTACAATGTACTCTCGAACTTGGCTGTGGAAATTCTGCTCTCTGATAGTAACATCGTCTTCTTCCATTCTTCATATTGCAACGACAAAAAGCTACAGACTCTCTACATGCTAGCTCATTAAACTGGCAAATGCACCATCGACTCCAGCGTCTTCCCTTCGCTGCAAAATTTGCTCTGACTGGTTAAAAGACAGTTTACACCGAAGGAAACCCGCTCCGTGCCAAAAAAACGCCCCAAAATAAACTGCGTCATTATTACGCGTCGGAGTAACCCGGAAGTAAATGGTCGCATGTTCGTGGGTCATATCAACATTACCCTCATGGAAATACATGTGCAGTTCTAAGGTATTTAAATAATAAACTAGACAAGGGCGTTTTCAGAACCCTCTACATTTAATGTTTTGTTAGGTAGTATACGTTTTCATAGTAAGCTAGCTCGCTAAAGTTAATCTTACCGAGCACACGGTCTACAGCTTATAGTTTATGGTTGGTATTTATACTTTGTGGAAATGAAGGGTAAGTTGAAACAGAACAGCAAAAAGAAGAAGAAAAATGCAGTATTACAGAAGTACATGGTGGCAGTGGAAGAGTTTGTCAAAGATAAACACGACTCGGAAGAGTTGGATCGTAATCCTGGTTTGAAATTTATGAAAAAAAAAAGCAGAAAGGAGCTGCGCAAGGAAAAACGCAGACTGAAGAAAGCCAGGATGAAAAGTTATTATGAAGGTAAAAAGGGCCTTGTTCTACCAACTGCTGATAATGAAACAACTGATCGGCAGCCAAATCTGCAAAAGAAGAAGAAAAAGGAAGACTTGGCAAAAGTACCGCCAATCTCTACACAGAAATTAGAGGGCACCAAAACACCACCATCTTCCAAGAAAGGCAAGAAAGTTAATAAGCTTCAAGAGTCAAGAAAGATGGCACTTTTAGAGGCAAATGAGCAAGAGGACAGAGAAATAAAGAAGTTAGAGAAATATCTTCGACTAAACAAGAGGAAAAACAAAAAATCCCTCCCGCAGTCTTTTGTGGCTGATGGACTTGATTATGTTCTTGGTGTGCTTGACTCTGGCTCATCAGCTGTGGGAATGTATGACAGTGATGATGACATGGACATGGCCAAACAAAACTTTGAAAAACTTGATAAGAATGACTCAGAGTTGGATGATGACGGGGAAGAAGGAGATGAATCAAGAAGTGAAGGTAGTGAAGAAGGCAGTAGTGATGAGAATGAGGTTGATGAAGATGAGGAGGACATGGATGATGATGATGAGGAGGAGGAGGGCAAGGAGGATGAGGATGAAGGTGAGGAAGATGACATGACTGATGGGGAAGAAGCAGAGGATGAGGAAATCGAAGATGACCAGGTTGGGCTTCATGAAAGTGTTGAATCAGACATGGATGAGGAAAATAAAGAGGAAGAAGACGACACTCCTGACACTGGGTCAAACTCACAAGTAGTAAGTCCAGAATCATTATATATGGTTCTTTCTTCATTATTGTCCACTTTGCATGCCTTAACCCTAATTTTACACCTTTGGATGTCTAGGTCACCTCTGCAGCAGGAAAGTATGTACCACCTCATTTGCGAAACAATGGAGATGATAAACGTAAAGCTGAGCTTGAAAAACTGAAGAGGAATGTGAAAGGCCTGTTGAACAGGTAACAGTCTTACTACTCCAACACACCAAAAATCTGTTTAATGCTGCAAAAAGTACATTATGCCATTTCTGTTGAGATGTCCTACACTTTGAGATATAGTAGATGAAGAATTACTCTCATTTAAGATTTTTATTGTTAAAGAAAACTATCAAAACAATAAAAACGAGCTGTTTAAATATCCAGTGCTGTAGAAAAATGTTAGACCACAAGTAGGTTTGTTTTTTTAGCAAAAGTGTAGTGATATATTATATTGTACAAATGCATTTCTTAGTCTCCGTAACAAAATAAAACTGAAATATAGAACAGCATTCAAAACAAGAATTTTAGAAAAAATCTGACTGAAGTGTCCAGTATTTAGTGTGACCTTACTTTGTATTCAACATGTCTTGAACTCTTTTGGACAGACATTATGAGATTTACTGAACTAATCTAGTTTTATTCACCACATGTCTAATGTTTCTTATTGTTTGAGCTACTGTCTATTTCCCGTGGAACCAATGTATTGTTTATATTTTGTGAGTTTTTAATGCTGTGTACATTAAGTTTCTCTATTTTTTGTTTAATTGTATTAAAGAGACTGAGAAATAGATATTATGCTCATTTCAACCATGTAAAAACAACATATCTAAGGGCAGGGGTAAAAATAATAGTTTTACATAAAAAATTTAATTACTTTGTGTTTAACTTAAATAAAAGAGGAAATATTGACTTTTCATATCAGCATGTTTATTTCATACAAAAGCTTAGTGTTTTGGGTGAGTATGAAGTCTGTTTTACACTTTATTAGCTGTACCAGTTTAACACCAGCAGATGGCAAGCAATCCACATATGGCACAAAAGTTGGAAATAAGCTTCAGAACCCATTTGGGATTACATTGAATACTTAAAAAAAATGCTAACATTGAAACATAAAAAACTAAAAAATTAATCATTTTCTAAAAAGAATTAAAATGACAAACTTCCTTTAAAAACTAATTAAAAATGAAACTGAAATTGATGGAACATCAAAATAATAAAAAAAACTAATGGGAAATATAAAAGTGATTCTATCCCGTATGACTCTGCTCTGATATAAATGCCAGTGAAGTTTCCTCAGAGTGAAAATGAATCATCTTTCCACCTCCTTTAGGCTGAGTGAGCCCAACATGGCGTCCATCAGTGGTCAGCTGGAGGAGCTGTACATGAGTTTCAGCAGGAAGGATATGAATGACACTCTAACAGAGGTGTTACTAGCAGCTTGTGTGACACCCACCCTGATGCCTGATAGACTTCTGATGGAGCATGTCCTACTGGTTAGCATCCTCCATCACGCCGTTGGGCTGGAGGTAAAGACACAACCATATATACAGTATATATATGTGCTTTTGAGTGTTTACAGTTTATTTTATTCTATTCTTTTTTTCTAGTTTTTCATTTTTGAAAAGGAAAATAATAAAGAATGACTGACAATCTATGAGACATACAATGACAAGTAATGCAGGTCTCTCGCTGTGGGTAACTTCAGGCCCTACAGGTCCTATGTGGACTGTGGTGTACAGGTTAATACTGGTCATGATTTTTGCCATATATGGATACTTACACCTAAATTCTTCAAAACACTGTAATATTCAGCTTTTCTCTAATAGCCATCCAAGCACCTGGTCCATTATCATAGTCTTTGAGGATTGAGGCTACAATGTTCATAGGTAGTAAATGCAAGAAGTCACAAATGCTGTACCAGTCTGGTTTGTAGATTTTCTAGTTCATAAGTATTTTCCTCTGTCCATTATGTAGTTCTTGCCTGTATACTGTATTTTCATTGTAATTCCAAGTATAAATACATTAGGATGTTTATGCAACTGACCATTCTGTAGCTCTGGTATGATGTGGATCATTGTCTGAAATTTTTGTACCATTGTGTACCAGTGTCATATTAGCCCTATGAATAACCTCCATATGGGTGAGTTTATGTTCCATGCAGTTAGACATAGATGTTGAATACCTTTTGCCATTAGTCTGCTGTTAGGGGTGACCCACTATCTAGTTTTCTAAACATCCATGTGACAAACACAAAGATGGCACTGGACAGGTTTACCTTCGCAGCGTCTTGAAAATCGAGTGTATTTAAGGAGTTTTACATTTCCTCTGTGCAGAGCTTCTGTTCACTGTATTCTTCAGTGATGAAAATAACAGGAGGAGACAGGAAGGTTTTGGTTTCACCTGCCTTTGTGTAACAAATAAGCAGTACCCACTGACCTGGAAACTGACATCAGCTTTTGAATTATTCATTCAATGCTTTGTTTTTCTCAAAGGGACTGGTGCATTTAACACATCTCCCTTGGAAGCTAATGCCCTTTAAATAATTAGAAAGTGATATGTAAGACGTCTGTTTCCTTTACTTAAGGTGCAATAAGCCTGTTATCTCTCACATGTATTGACTTTCCATCCTTTGCAGGACAACGCACAGAGTTATCATATAAATTTAACATAGAGTATGAGAGAATGTTGAGATGATGCTAAGAACGTTTTATGTTATCTTTTGTAATAACATTTGTGTATTAATCATGTGTTCCATTTTCTCCACATTATCATTTTCTAGGTGGGAGCTAATTTTTTAGAGACAGTCGTGCGAAAGTTTGATGAGGTTTACAAGAATCCAAGTGAGAGCAAAGAGTGTGACAACCTGATCGCCATCATCGCTCACCTGTATAACTTCCAGGTGGTGCACTCCCTCCTCATCTTTGAAATCCTGAAACTCTTCGTCGGGGCTTTTACAGAGAAAGACATCGAACTGGTTTTGTTTGTGCTGAGAAATGTCGGCTTTGCTCTGAGGAAGGACGACGCTCTGGCTCTCAAGGAGCTCATCTCAGAAGCCCAACGCAAGGCTAGTGATCTGGGGTCAAAGTTTCATGATCAAACCAGGGTAAGGCTTTAGACTCTGAAGCAAAGTTTACATAGCTTTACTTTATCTATGCAGACATGTTTAAATACAGAAAGCATGTACTGTACAGTTAGGTTTACTAGTGTTCACTTTCATTCATGTGATGATTATGTGTCAATTATATAACAATAGCTCATGTCCTCAGGTGCGTTTCATGCTGGAAACTATGCTGGCCTTAAAGAACAATGACATGCGTAAAATCCCAGGCTATGATCCAGAGCCTGTGGAGAGACTGAGGAAGTTACAGAGGACTCTGGTGGGTGAATTTATATATATAGAATAATAACTTAATTTTCCTGATGCACTCTACACACAAATGACAAGATCAAACTGCAGTGTAAGTTCTGAACATAAGTTGCATCTCACATTTATACCACAAGGTGGCCCTAGAGGACCACCTTTACCAAGTCAGAGTTGAGTCTTTGCTGTTGCTATGAGTGTTGACTCCATGAAAAATGCTTATTGTTGTTCTTATTTTACAATTCCTCTTCAACGACTAACTCCTTCTCTGAACATTCAATGTAGATCCACCGCAGCGCAGGAGGAAGCGACATGAAGCTGAGGGTCTCTCTGGAAAGTCTCCTGTCGGCCGAGCAGGTCGGTCGCTGGTGGATCGTCGGTTCCTCTTGGAGTGGAGCGCCCATGATCAGAGAACAGGGGAACACGGCGTCAAAACAGAGCACCACCGAAGGACAGGTAAGAATCTGCAAATATACAGGAGCATGTACATTTATGTGGATGCTACACAGCTGTATTTTAGTGGTATGAAAAAGTTTGGGCACCCCTTTAAGGCTGCATAATAATTTAATCTGTCTTTACAGAAAATGATGACGGTGCCATGCCATTCATCTTCTAATAACAGCTGAGTACTGGGGTATTGTGGGTACAAAGATTTTTAGTGTAACAATATTAAGTTATATGAAATTAAATCAGACGTGGAAAATAGGGTGGAAAAATTCAACAACCATCAAATTTAACTGAACTGGAGATGTTTTGTAAGGAGGAGTGGTCCAAAATACCTTCATCCAGAATCCAGACACTCATTAGAGGCTATAGGAAGCACCTAGAGACTGGTATTTATGCCAAAGGAGGCTCTATTAAATATTGATGGAATTTTTCTCTTGGGGTACCCAAACTTATGCACCTGTCTAATTTTATTTTGATGCATATTGCACATTTTCTGGTCATCCAATAAACCTCATTTCACTGCTGAAATACCACTGTGTCCATCAGTTATTTGATAGATCAAAATGAAATTGCTGATCCAAACACCTAATGATTTATAAATGAAAATAATAGAAATTGTCAGAGGTGCCCAAACTTTTTCATACTGTACCACTGTATGTGAAAATTAAAAAAAAGGTAAGAATATGCACTAATGTATGTGATTCTAGTGTTGGTCACTTGAATGTTTTTATTATTTCAGTTCAGTGCCAAAGTTTTGGAGCTGGCAAGGAAACAGCGGATGAACACTGAGGTCAGAAGAAACATTTTCTGCGTGCTAATGACCAGCGAGGATTACCTGGATGCATTTGAAAAACTGTTGAGGTTTGTTGTTATTACGCAGCCTTACCATCTGTGTCCTGTTCTGAATACATGGACTTTAAACAGGTTTTCATGAGCTGCAAATGGTAAGGTAAACACCTTCTCCTTTCTGCGCAGGATGGGCCTGAAAGACAAACAGGAGAGAGAGATCGTCCATGTTCTGATGGACTGCTGTCTGCAGGAGAAAACCTTCAACGCCTTCTACGCCGTGCTCGGAGAGAAATTCTGCTCCCACGACCGCCGCTTCCAGGTGCTCAAGCTTAAAAAAAACAAAACACATGGCTTGGTTGTGAATAAAAAATAGACTTACCCTTGTTCATATACAACCTTCCAAATAAACACACCCTACAGAACATGTGCTTCACCTTATCAATCACAACATCATTAAACACACTTGGCTTATTTCCACAATAACTTAATGGCATACCACAATACACACAGATTAGAGCATCCAATGAATGTTTTTTCTCAGACATTTGTTTGATCTGCAAACACATTATATATTTTTATCTAAATGTAAAGGAAAAGAGCCAATAATTCTAGATGTCTAATGTATGCCCTTTGATTCAGACGGTCTATAGTGGCCATGTGCAAATACAATATGTGGTAAATAATGGCTCACGTGTTAATTTTGTATAATCTGCTTCACCTTCGTTTAACCTTCAGACTCCTACAGATGTTTTAGTAGTTCTGTGGTTATGTTGTCCAGGGTTGTGCTGTTTATGTTCCTTCACATTTTAACAACTCAATATTGAGCATTACTTAAAATAACATTTGTCATTGACGCCAGACAGCGGTGGAAAATTATCAGAACCTTTACTTTAGTAAAAAAAACTAATAGTACATTATGAAAATATTCCACTACAACTAAAAGATATATTTAATATGTTCTTTAAGCAAAACTATCTAAAATATACTTTAAGCATGAAAAGTAAATAGTCATTTTTTTCCAAGGTTCCTATGGGTGCTTGAAATCCTTTAAAATGCTTACATTTCAATGTTGTGTTTTAAAAGTCTGAAAAGTGCTTGAATTTCAGTTCAAGTGCTTGAAAGTGCATGTAATTATAACTGTTATGTGATTTATTTATGTATTATTAATACTGTATTAGCTCAAGCCTAAGCTGCTTACAGATGGTTCGGTGCGAGTGTGTCTGAAGAACGTTAAGTGGCTTCCCCTTTTTTTGGATAAAACCTTGTGTTCTTTAATTTCTACACTTTTTGCTATTGCGAAACATAATTTTAGATGTTTATAGCATAATACAATGTATTGCATCATGATGAAAAGTGAAAAAAAAATAATCATGAGTATACGTATTCCAGTAGGTATGTATTTTACCCCAGCGATCAGGTGCTGTGCTAGAAAAATTTGAAAATGATCCTTAAACGTGCTTGAATTTGACCTTGAAAAATGTGTACAAACCCTGTTTGTTTTACTCTCACATATGTTTCTGGAATCACTGTATTTGTGGTATATATGTTAAAGGTTGCGCTTATTTGAAGTACTTTATAGACTGTGTAGTTTAATCTACACCGATGCATCATGGTCTATATAATTATAGTATACCTGTAGACCTTTCCTGTGAGCTCAGAAAAACAGCCCCATTCTCATCCTAGTGGCAGCAAAGAGGGATTTGAAAGAGTTTCTCCACGTTAGGAAGGAGGAGAATTTTCTTAAGATGTAACACAGCAGTTCTTCCTTCAGTTTATCAGAAATAGTCAAAATCAACCATTTTTGGAGACATGTGGTTTTCACCGAATAAGAAAAGCATGAGAAATTGTAATCTGGAAATTCACTACCACCCAAAGGTGTCAGTCAAATATTTGGAGGTAAAAAAGTACTATACTTGACAAAGCAATGCAGTGGAAAAGAAATATACAGTTGTAAATGTAAATATTCAAGTGCATGCTCATGAAATGTGTCGTTAAGCACATTAGTTGAGTAAAACACAGCTACATTCCACCATTATTTTGTCTAAGTCTGTAAACTGTCAACTGATAACAGTAGTGTTTTTTATTCCTCAAAAATCACATTAAAGAACCAAACTTATCTTCTATAGATATTAACACTTTAGGAAACAACAGCTGCACCTTTGACCAATCATATAATCCTCTGTATGTGATATATGTTAATGTAAAACCTCAAGAGACGCTAAAGGGTCATTAAAACAATTTTAACAATGAATATAATGTACCTGCTGGATGTGTGTGACCACCCACACTCAAACTGTGACCTTTGTGTGGCCGGTGTGGGAGCCTTTCGCACCTCTCCCCTCTGATATTATTTGACTTAAACCTGTGACCACAAACAATGGGGGCGAGAGCACATTTCCTACTTTGCCACCATGTAGGCCACCAGTCCATATCAGAAACTGATGAGCATTGTCCCCCTCAAAGAGCTTGAAGCAGAGCTGATGGGAGTGTTTGCTTTTCACATGTAAACTGGATGTGGATGAGAGGATGGCCTGTGAGGAGCTGGTGTGACTTACAGTGTTTTCAACTCTGTCAGTGTCAGTCATACATTCTTACACTTTCTTATATGCTCTGAACTGTTCTAGATGACTTTCCAGTTCAGTCTGTGGGACAAATTCAAGGAGCTGGCCAACCTTCCCACCACCACCTTCAACAACCTGGTGCACCTGGTTACAGGATTCCTGCAGAGGAAGTGTCTCTCACTCTCTATACTCAAAGTAAGTGGCATTTTGTGGCATTATGTTGTAAACAGGATGAGATATCTGTGAGTGTTGAGCACAGTTTGTGTTATTTCTGTGCAGGTCATAGAATTTGGGGAACTAGACAAGCCCAAAGTCCGTTTCTTGCGTCAGGTGTTGAACAAACTGCTTAAGGAAACAGAGCCTGAGGACCTTACCAGCATATTTGGAAGGTAAGCATAGTCCGCCATGCCATTTTGAGATTAAACACTAAAACTATTGTTTAACCCTTTATAGGGCACTCATAGAAATACTCTGAAATTCACATTTTCAACCATAGTGTTTTATTTGAGGACCTAACAAGACTTTATTACTTTTGTGACATTTTTCACATTTTTTATTGGTATGTAGAAAATCAAGGTCAATGAAGTTACCATATTTGGTTCCTAACCCATAAGTG
>JAPQRQ010000014.1:16051853-16080819 GCA_037367365.1 Apogon talboti | reverse complement strand
AAGCAGGTACACTCACTGTTCATGCAGAGGTGGACCTTACAGACCCTGTAGACCACATTGGACCTGAGGTTGTTGACTCACTGTCCTCACTGTAACTGTTGCTGTCATTATTTTGTAATGTGTGCGGAAATGACCAAAAATAGTCACTAGCCCAATAAAGGGTTAAAGATGCTTAAAAATACTCAAACCTGTAAGCAATGTTAACCTCCATTAACCCAAATCTTGTAAAGCGCTGCTCTTTACTGTCTCGCACCATGCGAGTGTCTGAAATCAATGTCCCTCATTGTTTCCCATCCTTCAGGATTTCAGGAATTCCCAAGCTAGGAATGCTGCGGGAGGGCTTGAAGCTTTTCATCAGTCACTTTCTGCTGAAGAATGCCCAGTCGCATGGACCAGCTGAGCAAGCAGCACTGCTGTCAGAGCGTGCCCAGGTCGCAACCAAAGCCATGGAGGCCAAAGAGGCCAAGCTCAAACTGTAAAACCCTCCAACGTACACGGACACCAGTAACCCGAAAGACATTTTGTGAAACAAAACAGTGGAACAGAAGAACTGTTGTCATGAAATGCCTCTTAATACAAAGAACAGACATTCAGTTGACTTTAAAGGAGAATATCTGCATAAACATCGAGGTGTTCTCTACTTCAGTCACTACAGGTATGACTGGAGAAGATGTCATCAGGCGGTGACCAGGTGGTACTGATCAATTGTTTTGCTTAGAAAAAGTCTTTGTACATAATTGTTAAAAAAATACTTAATTTGGAAATTCGCAAAAGAAGTATAACACACCCAAGTATTACAACTATCTGTATTCTTCAATACATATTAGCTCTGCTGTATAATTCTGTAAAAATAACTGCAGACTTGTCTTACTTGATGACATATCTATATTTGTATTTTTCATCTCCCACATGCATTTCCCATCTGTACAGTCAAGGTGAATAAAACTGGTGGCATGTAGACCAGTTAATTCTGTATGCAGACTGTGGGTTTATATCCTCAATAAATAACTGACATTTTTCCAAATGAGACGTATTTGTAGATATTTTCTCTTTAACGCTTTGCCATCTCTTCCTCCGCCCTCTCAGAGCAGTCTGATTTAATACTGCATAGCTCAAACACCTGGGACCATTCTTTCAGGCTTTACTAAGTCTGTTGACACACTTCCACGAAATTAAGCCTATTACAATAAAGTTTCTACTTTAATAAAACCAGTTTCTGTTCATGTTTCCACTGGGCTGCTGTGAGCGTGACCCAAACAATGTGAGTGAGAGTACAGAGATGGTGATGTGGTTCATTCACTGTTTACACGCCCTGATGAAATGGCCCGGAGCCTCCACTCTTTTCCTGCTCTGTTTGCTCGCTGACACCAGCGTCTGCCCACATGGTTAGCATAGCAGAGTCATTCTGTTACATTTGATACTTGCTCCTATTAATTAGCTCCATTGGTGCGGCCTGAATCAATCTGAGACCGGAGGAGGCATGAGGTCAACAGGCGGCCACCAAGGTCAGCCTGACTGAAGGTCCTCCTTTATTTAGTCCAGGAGGCGCACAGTAATCTCCGGAGGGTTCCTTAAAATGCTTATTGTTTTGATGACAAAAGGGTTATGGAAAAATAGTCAAATTTGATTTTAAACATGGAGGTCCTGGGATCAATTTGTCCACCTTACAGGTCCATATGTGTGTGCAGATGTGAGCCATGAGAGGCAGAACCTGGTGCGCTCTGCCTGGGTTTGACCCTCATCTGAACTTTGATTTAGTCTGCTAAAGCTAAAGCAAACACCTGGAAGATAACCAGCAGATCTCTCAGTAATCCTGTTACAAATGGCCTATAATCAGTCAAACCCGCTGTGGTTTAATGCTGATGACTGCGGAAAGCGGTGATAAGGAGCGAAACCAGTTTGTGAACTGTTAAAGAACAGGTGAACGGTGTAAGCCTGTGTGTGAGCCCATGTATACTATTCAACACGGCAGACAATGCAATTTTATATTAAACAAAATAATAATAAAAATAAAAAAGCAGGTGGAAATGAGAATGGCATTGTTTACCAACATGCGCCACCTGGATTACGCACAATAGACATCGCCCTAAATAATTTCAAGAGATCTGATGGATGTTTGGTTTGTCTTTCAGTCACTCTTATTCATTTGTATTGCTAAATTTTGACATAAACATCAAGCCAAAAAACTACGATTGTTTTTTTACATTTAAGCTAAATGTAATTTATATCTTGCTGCCTGAAAAAACACAGTTAAAATACTACATAAGTTACTCCTTTACTCCTGAAAAAAGTCGCCGTTTATCAAGCCGTTTAAAGCTTTATTAATACGAGCCCATTGCTAGTGTGGTGTGAAATGTTTCCTCCGTCTGACTGCCTACTTGCTGTTTGCTCTCACTGCACGTTTGCACAGATCCGACAGCGCTATTAACAGTAATTCCCATGACCCGACCTGTCAGAGCAAGGAGAAAAACACAAGCCTCTGTGCGCATCCAGACACTGAATCGTAAATCAGCTGAGTGCATTTTTAAAAGAACACTTAGGCTTAAACAGCAGTGTTTTTTTTATATATATAAAACATTTTATTTCACATTGTTTGCACCAAGAGAGACGCTAAACAATAATTTAGCATGCACTGGTATAACCATATTATAAATACAGTATAGAAAAATAAACAGAACATTTTTTCAGCGTGATATGACACACTACTAAATGATAACACCACAGAGAACAGAATAAAGCCAAAATAAGATAAATAACAGCAGACTATTTAGTGTGGGGCTATAGGATATTATTGAAAGATTATTGCCATCAAACTATCCATCACAGCAGGTAAAGATTGCAATGTCCTGAGCCAGTTTACAGCGTTTTGCATATAAACCATGCAGTGTCACAGTTTACCTATAGCCGATCGCTAAATGATGCTGATGTGTGCGTTGGAAAACGTATTCGTTATTGCTTGTTTATGACAATTCTTGACCTAAATCTTTTTTCTTTTATAACAATAAAATTCGCATTAATTCCATGTAGGTGATTAGAGGTTGGATTACATGCAACTGCATTTTTATATGGAAAGTCCCCCCTATAGTCTTTATAAATGGACAACGCCAACTCTCGTTCAGTTTCAAGGCTGCGGACTCGTGTCACTGGCGTGATTCCTCTCGTCGTCTGAAGAGCAGTCTGACGAGTTGTACAGGAAATTGTCACCTTCATCGTCGTCACTGTCTCTAAAGTCTCTTATTCTGCCATTTTTTGAGTCCGTCTTGTTGTTATAATCCGACTGTTCGAGTCCGTCAGATTTCTCTTGGCCGCTCTTGGTGCCTTTTTGCTTTTCGGCCTCCTGGGCGGCCTGCTCCTTGGCCTTCTTACTTCTCTTCCACTTCATACGTCTGTTCTGGAACCAGATTTTAACCTGAAAAAAAGCAAAACAACTGTTTGATTGATCTAAACTTCTGCAGAAGGAGACAAAGCGGTGCGTAAAGATTGCGTAAAGTCCACCTGACATTGACCTCTGGCTTCTTACAGACACCCTACATATAAAACATGACCAAAAACTTATTAAATCTAACAAATTAGAAAATTAAAGACTAACCTCACACACATCACGGGTTATCCGATTGCTATTTGCATATATGGGTTTTGTTAGAAGTTAAAAACATTGGATTAAGTGAACTAGCTCTTCAAAAAGAAGACGCGCGGGTTATAAGAGGGGCAAATGATGGAAAATATTTTAAAGGAAGCCTAATGAGATAAATTAAACCAAAGGACATTTTTGTTCTGCTGAGTCTTCAAAATTCAAGTGGAATAGCCGTATTAAGGATAAGTGTATCATTAGTGAGTTCTGTATTTTAGACATTATTACCTGAGTTTCCGTCAGCATTAGGGACGTTGCCACTTCAAAGCGCTTTGGTCGTGACAGATACTTATTCAGCTTGAACTGATGCTCCAGCTCCAGCAGCTGCTGACTTGTGAATGCAGTTCTTGGTCGTCTGCATTTGCCAAGCAAGTTCGACTGCGCCTGAGCTGCAAGAATAAAACACCATCAGTCCCGTATAAAAATAAACAGTGGTTTATTCCAGTAAATCCTGATAAATACTACAGTGTGCAGTATAACGTCCACAGCCAACAGGCACTTAATAAAACATTTAAACACCCAAACGTTAACAGTAATGTAATAACATAATTTTCCACATCTCTGTCCCAGACTACATATGAATATGTCCATAGAGGAGCTATTTGCTTCTTCATTTTGAACAAATCTGCTAAAACGAGCAGAAACAAAAAGGCAGTATCTGGTGAGCAAATAGCATGTCGACTGTGGGTTTCACACGCCTCTGCCACTTTCCCACTGTCCATTATCTGTCCATTTTAGTTCCTCTTAGAAAAAACATCATCCTCTGACAGCTGCTTCATTCAGAATAACTATAAATTATCACTAAAAAGCTGTAAAAATTTAATATAGGGCTAAAAAAAAAATCTAATCAGATTTGGCATGCATTTGGTTCTGTCCTTAAACGCATCATCATGCAAGTCATTTTTATGTATTAATCATACTTATTTTACATTTTAGTAAAATCACTGCATCTATATTGCAGACATTTTGGGGTAAAAAATATTTTAGATTATTTCCATTTGAAAATTCTACAAAATTGCCATGATGTTCTAGGATAAAAACAGCTACTCACAGTTAAAGTCCGACATTTTGGGGAGCATCATCCCGGCTGTGGAAACCCGGAGCCAGTGGTCCAGCTGGAAGGTGCTGGCTGTCAGTTTGATGGGATCACTGGTGTGGTGGTGATGGGAGCCGTGTGGATAGGAGTAGGACAGGGCAGGGTGTTGGCCTGTGAGGGCAGCTGCGGAGTAGGTGTACATGGGATGGCCGTAGAGCGCCTGTGCCGGGATCCCTGCGGTACTCTGCGGATGTAATCCAACCATGCTGTGCGGACTGTTGAGGAAACCCGGTTTGGGAATCAACCCGCATGTGGAAATCCTCGGCGGGGACGGCGTCTCGGTGCGTAAAGATTCGGCGCTGGTGGTCAGCTCCGGGGCCGTTACGCTTCCAGAGGACGGGATAGAAGAGGAGGAAGACAGAGAAGTTACAAGTGCAAGCGGGGAAGTCTGCACTTTGGGTGTATCGACCGCTAAAAGCGCGTCAATGCGAAAGTTTTTGGATTTCTCCATGACGGGCCCCCCGTGTGCGCGTCCTTGTCGCTTGCGTTGCTGTAAACGAAGGAGAAGTCGGTGCTGTTTTCCCACCTCTCAAAAGTTATGATGTGGTCCGGACTGTGAGGGAGCAGCTCTGTGTGACACTTAATCCCTGTTAGATGGAGGCGATTGGTGCAGCCGTGCACCAGGGGGCTGTCCCAAGCGCCGCAATGGACCCATCTACGCCTTTCTGTTCTAATCACTGTACTCAAGCACGGCGTTGTCTGCCTTATAGCTTTCATAAAATATTACTACAGTGGGAAAATGAGGGAAATTGGGTAAAAAAAAAAAAAAAAAAAAAACAGCAGTCAGTCAAAATAGCTGATTTCATAAAATTGGGGCATACAGAGTAGACATTTTCCTCATAGTTTTTCGGTTTGTTTTGGTGTTTACAGTATAACTACTGAAATGAATGAAGTTATATGAAGACTCTGACTTTATGAGTTTGTGCTTTGGCTTTTACTTTACATCTCCCATGAACACAGGGCAGCATGAGCAGTGCTCTACTAAATATCTAAATATCGACTGAAAAATATTTATAAAATTAGAAAAATATATTTCTATCAATTCTAAAATCACATTGGCACAAATTTATCTAATTATCGTTAAATGCGTAAAATGTAAGGGTTTTTTTGTTTGTTTGTTTTCTGTTGGTGTCATGATGTGCACTGCCTCCTCTAAGTGCATGGTGGTTCATCTGAGGATAGCAGCTGCTTCATTAAACTTTAACCAAAGAATTTGCAAAACAGGAGAAACTGCCAACGTCAAGCGACAGTATAGGTGAACCATGTTGGAGGGATGTGTTTTCTATCAGTGGAAAACTGAATTATAATCCTAGCGTGAAGGTGATGACCCGTGTTAGTTCATCCGGACCATTTGGAATTAACTGAACTTTGAAATCTAACTAGTGTATATTGGTAAATAAAATCATAATAATAAGAAGAAGAATAAAAACACATGCGTAAAAGTGAACATCTTGAGCCGTAACTGGCTGAGGCCAACAGGGAAATTTGAGTAAAAGCCCTCCTTCTGTCGCTCCTCAAACTGGGAGGTGACAGAGACACACTGACCTGTTATAATGGGTCTGTATAATCAGTCATTGCCTCCTTGCAGCCTGTATAATCCAAACATTTTTTGCATTACAACTTACACAGTGCGTATTTTAATTGCGCATTTTTCCTTAAATTGTTACTTATTTTGTCCTTGCAAAAAAAATAATAAAAAATGCTGTTGGTGTGTGTCTTCAAAAACCACTCTAACATGTAATTATAGCCCATTTTCACGTCCTGCGGGAACTAAATGCACAGCTGTCAGGGTATGTCACATTTAGGTCCAAACCGTGACGATCCAGCAGCAAAAATTTTGTAATTGAAAGCCTTAAGTGTAATGAGGAGAGAGATGTAATAGGCCCGTGGCTTGGGGTGACTTCGGTCTAATAAGCCAGTTAAAGTTAATGGAAGAGGAGGTCAAAATGAGAATTATTGACACCCCGTTGCCCTTAACCTGTCTACCAATAAAGCTGATTAGTTTTTTGTCAATTCATCAGCTAACCGCGCTCCTGGGACGTTTATTTGCTCGGGGGAAATCAACAAGTCACCGGCTAGTTTTCAAGTAAAGGATCGCCATTTAATTGTGGACCTTGATGATCATGAGCAATTACAGAATGATAACGGAGAGATTGATGTGCGTGGGACGTGGGGCCTACATGGAAACGTGGAAAAAAAGAAAGAGAGAGAGAGAGATAGTGACAGTGACAGTTCATCCAAAAGAAGAAAATAATAATGCTGGAAATGATATAAGTTTCATGTCATACTTAGGGTATCCAATCTCTTTACTCATTAAGACGTGTCCATATGATGTATATAAATAATTGTACATCGGTGATTTCTATATGGGGTATAATAACAAAAAAATATATAAATTTATTTTCCGCACCTATATGCGTTATGCGTGTGCGCACTACATTATGCAAGGGATGAAGCTGCAAAAAATATTATTTCGTGAAGGGCTAAATAAACATCTTCACCTTTGGAATGAGTCGCCAAAGCGGCAGTTCGCTCATCAATTAAATACATTTTATCAGCCTTGCGATGATTATTATTATTATAACAGCCGGAGCCTTGATCGCCTCTCGGCCTGTAGCTGCGCCTTGTCCCCACCGCGGGTTTAATTTCATTAAGGGCCCAGCATGAATATTTCTATTAAAGTAGCGGTGAAATATGGAGCCATTTAGTATTGGCCTTCACCGATCACCGAGATTTATCGCTCCTTTTCATCACATCTAGGGGAGAGAAAATTAATAAGGGCCCCAAGATGGAACCGGACCCTAAAACCCCGGTCTTTCCTGAAAGCTGTTAATTTGCTCCGTAATTACTTTCACAATTAACTAAAATACAAATCAAAGTGACAAATCTGGATAGTTTATATATTAATTACCTTCGGAAAATGTGTTCATTATGAAAAGGCGATTTAAAGGGACCTGCACTATCTCTTTTAGGCTGCGGCAATAAATACGTTTGGTTGAATTGGCACAAATGGACGCTGAAAAGTGTGAAAATGCTTTTAAAAACATTTGTGGCTCATCATCATTTTTTCTGTTTGATTTTTCTGCATCCCAAGGACTGATGGGTTGCTCTTTTACATCGGATAAAAAAACGTGATATGAATGTTACCGTTAGTAATTACTTATTTCTCTGAATGAATCCTGAAGAAGTCTCCAAGTTTTTATGAAATTCGATGGGCTATGGCTGCTTAATTTGTCTCAGACGTGCTATCGATACAATTTGACTGGAGAGGGTACCTGCGTCTCCTTCAACATGGAAAGCCCACACTATTATATATAGGCCCAATCAGATCTTATTGATGAAACCATTTGCCTGCGCCATGTGTTCATGCTTTTAAAGCCTTTATTCATTCAGGGGCAATAAAAATAAAAAGCCCGGTGTGTAAGTGATTAGTTTGTGGACACAATGTGTGAAGGATACATAATAATAATAATAATAATAATAATAATAATAATAATAATAATGATAATAATGCAACCGTTAAATACCATGTTAAACCATGACAAATGAAACTGACTCTTTCATGTATGACTTAAATTGGTCAGAGATTTTATATTGAATATAGCCTACTTTAAGCATATGGTTGAAAGCCAAGGGAAATAAATGAAGACCTTCAAAATAAGTTCAATTGTCAAATGATAAAATATTTGATCACAAATTGTATTTCTTTGATAGTAGGCTCTGTATAAGCTGCTGACTTTTGTTATTAACATGTTGTTGAATATGGATCTCTCCATAAGATAGTTTCACTTTTAGATGGCCAGGTGGATTTCATTCCTATTTTGACAAGTTTTATTTAGATAACTTTTTTTCTCTATTATAAAATAAATAACAATATTTTAGGTAGTAGTATACAGGCAAATAAAACAGCACACACTGGTATTATTGCCAGTTATTATGACATAATGAAATACATCACAAAGGAGCTTTTCCCAGGTTTATGAGAATATAATATTCAGTAATGATTGACATTGTCAGAGAAACAGGATTAAACTTTATTAGTATATGAAGCTTTACTGACAGCACAATATTCATAGATATTTTTAATATTTAAATGCACAAAGTTGGCAAAATATTATTATATGTACAATATTAGAATATTACAAAAGATTTACATTATTACAGATACTCAAAAACTAATATTATGAAACCTGGATTAAAGTGACACTTTTCATTTTGTCAGCTATTTTACACCAGGTTTATGAGAATATAATATTCAGTAATAATTGACATTGTCAGAGAAACAGGATTAAACTTTATTAGTATATGAAGCTTTACTGACAGCACAATATTCATAAAAATTTTTGATATTTAAATACACAAAGATGGAGAAATATTATTATATGTACAATATTAGAACATTACAAAAGATTTACATTATTACATATATTCAAAAACTAAGATTATGAAACCTGGATTAAAGCGACTCTTTTCATTTTGTCAGCTATTTTACATCAGGCATTAGTGTAGAACCAATGTCAGCAATATAAGGCATCATCATCATCATCATCATCATCATCATCATCATCATCATCATCATCATCATCATCATGTTCAATATATTACATGTTTGGCAGACATTAGTTTAAAACTGCATAACATAACATCAACTATAGAAACAGTGTTCCACTATTTATTATAAGTCTATTCATGTTTTTTTAAAAATAAATAATAGAAAATATGCTAGTAAAATAAAACAGTTAAAAATTATTTAGTCACACTTTTAATGGCATAACAAATAATTGCAAATGAAACTCCAATGCAATTTCAGATCTAAAATAACTATATGTATAATGTCCATCATATCAACATGAGTTTCCTATCTATTCATACATATCTTACAAGTCAAGGTTAACGCTAACAAATGGTAAAATGCTACTGTTCAGTACTAGCTACACATCTTCATGGAACCAGTAAAGAGATTAGAGACACAATCATTGTAGCAAAGAAGGTTTGTTGTTGTTGTCAGTATAGTGAAGTTGCAGTAAATTGTAAGGAAATGTGGGCATTAACCTCAAAGCACTACTTCATGGCAGTGATCTAATAATGATTTCTAAAGCTGTTTATTTATAACAGCAGCATGCTGGGCAATGTTAAGAGTGGCTCAAAATGCTGCATGAACATCACAAGTAATAATCTACAGTGGAGCTAGTTCATATATGTTGTTTTCCTACTGAATGTGTGCAGTTGAGGTACTAGTATATTATAGGAGGAATTATAATACCAAAGGTTTTAGAGATCTGAATCTGGACTGCGGAACTAATTCTCAAAATGCTTTCTAAAAAACATTCATGCTGAAAAGTTAAGTGTTATAGAAATTAAACATAAAATTTAATTTGCTCTAGTAATTCTATGATATTACGTCTTGCCTGAATAGCAGATGGTTCCATATTTCTAGGTTAAGAAATGTAATATACCATTGTGGTAGAAAAATACTGTTGTTACATGTTTTGTGTGTCTGCCTACATGCAGTGACACACAGAAAAACACAGGGAAGCCTCTATAGATTCTAGTAGTCAAAGAGGCGGATCTGAGCAGCTCTAATTTGATTGATGTGAATTTTGTCCAATCATCTTTCTGATATGGCAGGAAGCGGATGCAGTTTAGCCGTCTGTTCTCTGTGTTGTGTTGATTTCTAGAGAGGAGAGGAAAAGAAGACTTGACGTTTGGATTAACTTTAACTGCCTTCCCAGAGTTACTGTATTTCTTTTGCTACTTATTTGAAAAGTCAAAGGTAAACGATTCATAGGTTGTCTTTTTATTACTCTCGAATGCGTGTCCTGTAATATGAGCGATGTCAAAAGGACATGCGGATACGAAGACACCCCCCGTAAAGTTAGCCTGTTTCAGTGCTTAGCTGCTCTGCTAGCTAGGTACAGTGCTAACGTCAACAAAATCATGTTACTTACACATGTTTAAAGCAGCTCTAAGACATGTCACCAATAAATGTTTTGTAAATTCGAGTCTGCGTTGCTGCTTTGAGTCTTGTAACGTAAATCTCGTCTTTTGGTGCCAGACAGCTGCTGAGTCATTAGCTAGCTAACTCAACCGGCGGCTAGCTAACTATTGTTGCAACTAAACTGAAGCTGTGGATCGGCTAACTTCTGTCTTGTCGATCAACAGTTGTCCATGTTTAGGTGCATGACGGGTTTGTGTATAAAACATACATCACAAATAAAACCCCAATGTAATATTGGGTGAAAATGTAGCCGGATAATTGCTCATATTTTAGCCTTGTCACGAGTCGTCAGGTCATGTTTGTTTCATTTTCATTTCTGTTTTCGTCAAACAGCTGTTGTAAATACACGTGTTTCATTTGCCTTTTTTCAGAAATCGGTGGCAACATCGGAATTAGTCGATGGAAAAGATCTAACAATGTTTAGCTTTGAGGGAGATTTCAAGACAAGACCCAAGGTATCACTTGGAGGAGCAAGTAAAAAGGTACGTGTCATTTGACTTGACATGGTACAATTAAGTCCGAGAGAGAAGTGAAAACAAACCTGCTGGGTTTGACACAGTCTGTTTCCCCTCAAATATCCATAATTACCATAGAGTATGATGCAGAATCAGATGCATTTTATTTACCCCCAGGGGGAAATTGATTTTTCCCTCAGCTTAAGAAAATAAACATGATCAAATAACAATATAATTAAACACCCAATCATCAGTCATTGTGAAGCATGTATCTCTAAATTGGTTTTATTATGTTAACTCTCAGGAGGAGAAAGCTTCTCTGCTGCACCGCACTCAAGAAGAAAGAAGAAAAAGAGAGGTAATTATATATGTGAAATACTTTTTTGACAGGTGAATATGAATATGTCCAGTGTTCGCAGTTCAAAGTATTTACTTCTGAATTATTACTTAGTTATCATTGGACTTTGTTTCTGTGGTCACTGGTGCTGTGGCTTCATCAGTTGTTCATCATCAAATGTTTTTATTTATTTATTTTTTAATCAATCAGGATGAAAGAAAACGACTGAAGAATGCTATTATCATTCAGTCCTACATACGAGGCTACCAAGACTTAAAACGACAGGTATGTTGGCCTGGATTGTGAACACTCCCTTGTAACATCCGTATGAATGGTGATGCCTGTCCAATGAGCGTTTAATGGAATCATTAATTGTTATGTTTTTTTCAAAGCTGATAATTATATTGATTATTTGTAATCATGGAGACAAATAGACTGTTCAAGTATTTAGAATAGATTCACAATGACAGTGTAAACCTTTTGAATAACTAGCAACACAGAACTTCATAAGAATGATTATAAATACATTTTTATAAGCAGTTTTTTCTGCATTGAATGTCGAACTTGTGATGTATTTCTTTATGTGGAATTTGAACTTTTCCTTCCAGTATGCCATACAGAGAGCCAAGTTTGATGAATGTGTGACCCAGACACAAACAGCAGGAAGTCAGCAGGTCTTGGATGGTACTGGTCTCTGCCTCTTATCAAGACAATTGATATTTTTCTACAGACAAAGTGTGGATTCAAATAGATTGGTGAGAATTTAATGTAGTTTTGATGTTGATTGATTCACAAATCCTATCATAGCCATTGCTGTGTGTATCAAAGTCTGATGCATATCCTTCAAACTGTGTCTGTCTGTGTATTGATAAAGATATGGCTGTGCCACAATCTGGTGAAACACAATAGTCAGTTTGTAAAGCAGTTGGTCGGTCCACAAAGGCAGACATGTGTTTTTCAAATCAAGAGGATTCTAGGCTTCTGCTGCAGGTAAACCTGGTTGATATTAATAAACCATACATACAGAATCACATTGAGAGTGCTCCGTATTCATTAAATCACTTGCCATTGATCACATGTCCTTTTTTGTCTCCCAGACTCTTGCAGAACTGTACAGACGACAGTTTAAATGTGGCAATTCCCATGCGGATGCTAGAAATCTTTTCTTCAGATAGAACTTATCTTCCTTGTATTCCAGATGCTAACTATGTAGCTTCATTACTCGAGCAGATTTTGCACTATATGGTACAGAAAGGTAAGTCATAGTTCACAATCGATGTCATATTTTGTGTTTGTTCATCTTGCTGATAAAGAAAAATTGACGCTATATCTGTTATTGTTTTGGTAAATCAGCAGATGCATCACTTGATATATTAACTGGTTACTCTTGTTCAATCTGCTTTTTTCATTTCTGGTCGATAAAGAATTTCACTATTTCCGGCAATGATCCTAAACCTTGTTCATTAATAATAATGGACCTCAAAAAAGAAGGGTTATATATGGTATATGTATTTTACACACCTTCAAGGTGCCCAAAGTGCCTCTCATTCACACACACACTCATATACCAGTGGGTGGCTGCTGCCATGCAAGGCGCCGCCAGGATCCACTGGGAGCAATTTAGGGTGTCTTGCCCAAGGACAGTCAGAGCCAGGATTCGAACTGCCGACCCTTCGGTCATTGGAAGACCTGCTCTACCAACTCAGCCACAGCCGGATGCATGTCAATATTAGCTGATCTGAAGTGTTTTTAAGTGCTGCCTTTAACAGCGCTAAGACTGAATTTCAATACCGTAAAAAGGCTTTGTAAGGAAATTTAAAGTTTAAATATTACAGTTAAACACAAAGTATCTATCAAACATGCCTTTAAAAAACAACAGGTGATTAGGAGATTGACATAAAAACGTAAAGCTGTAGAAAGTGCAGAAATGAAAATTGTACGTGTTGATTAATTTAACTGTTGTTTAATGGCTCAGATGCAGTCTTAACGTCATTTTAAAACCTTTTTTGTCCCTTTAGGATATTACAGGTCGCTGTACATTCTTGTGAATCACAGACTCCCCTCCAGCTTGGAGTACAGTGACACTGCTTCTATCCCTCTGGCAAGCACACTGTTGGAGCACATCCTCAAACCTCTGCACTTTACCTACTCCTCCTGCACAACAGGCGCAAGGTACAGTCACTGAACAGGTCTTTACACTGACAGAAATTCTTTAACATAGTTTTACTGAGATACAGATGCATTGCTTACCATTCTAAGACTAACACATGACAATATTCTTCCAGAGCAAAATGCTGCTATTGTTTGAACAGTATCTTCTTTGAATGTGCCCGAAAAATTAAGTGGTCCTCTCTTGGATATTCTGTGTTTATAATCTAAGTCCATATCACCATTGCTTCATAATTTAATGTTTGGTTCTTTATTACAAACTGTTGAACTTGTCTGGTCAGAGAAATAATCGCGGTTTGCCGGTTTCTACAATTATTTTTGAAAAAGTGCTAGCCCTAGTACTTATATTTACAATCATAGTGTATCAGGCAGCAAGCCGTGCGCCCGTGATTTGCACAGTTAATTTTCGAAAGGTACGGCCAAGAAAATGGTACACAGTTTACTCAAAGCCATGAGTAAACCATGTACCATTATATTGTTCACCAGTATATCGTGATTTTATCTTGTCACAGCCTAATTTTGGCTAAATCCATCTGTTTTTCGCAAAAATTAAGCGTCATCAGGACGCGTCGGCGCGTCCGGCACTTTTTGCCCGTTGGACGCCTGCAGTCATTAATGTTGGCACTGGCATCTTTTTGATAACCAAAGTAATCCCACACAGGAGATTCTACCTGCTTTCTAGATGGATATAGACTACATTCTTGAAATGCGGATAGAGACTAGGTGTTCCCGGTGGCCCTGTTTGCCCAAAATGTAGTGTGCCATTTATGTAACAAAACTTGAATATGAAGAAAAACATGGCAAAAATCCGACGGCATGCTGCATTTCGGACAAACGGGGCTACCAAAGCCACAGTCCAAACCCAGCCTGAGATAGCCCACGTGTTGTGATTACTTTAGCCTGCTAGCTAGTTAGACACTATCGTTGTAATTACGTTTTCATCCATCTCCGTCTATCAGACCACCAGACTAACTTTACCTGTCGTTGACTAGAACTAATACAACGCTGGTTTGATAGCCTATAACCGGCGCTGGTTGAAGACTATAACTCGCTAATCTCCAGCCATAATAAGTCGGGTGGGCCAGTGCTCGCTAACTATACCTGAAGCCATTGCGTGGATGTAATCATTAATGACTTGTCTGCTTCGGGTTAAATACTGATCTTTGACAAATGAGTCTTTTGTGTTTATCCGATGAATCGATTAGTTATTAAAATAATATACAGATTAACTGACTATTACAATTATCGTTAGTTAATAGATAATAGAGACAGACGGTCATCTTGCTTCTCTGCCATTTTCACTAGTGGAACGTTGAATGATGCAGTGCTCCTGTAACGTTGCTTCCGTTCCGTGCGGGAAGTGCAAATTGGTGTGTCTTTGTTTCCGCTCTTAGTCTACTGTACTTTATGAAATGTTTTTTGGCAGCCTTGACAATTAATTAACCGTGACATTTAAAATCGCGGTTAATCGTAACACCATGACATCGTTACAACCCTAGTTTAACTTTCCCCTTATTATGTAACTTGCCATTGATTTTGTATTAGAAATTAAATTTCAATGAAAGCAGATTGGCTTGATCATACTATATGTATTCATATGAGGTTTACATGTTTTACCACCTCTGCTTATGCGTCCATGTTCAACAGATATTTGATCAGTTCCCTGTGGATTTCTGTGCAGATTATATATATTTTTTATTTTGTGACCATGCTGTAGAAGATCCTGAAAAAACAAATCCCCCTATAGACAATTAATATAGTTTAAAATGACTGTGTTTTGATTACAACAAAATAGGGAACTGCTTCATAGCCGTAGAGGAAAGTTGTTGTCCCCTGTGAATTCCTTTAAAATCATCCATTAGTCTGATCAGACAAAGTACAGCAGTTTTTCGTCCCCTCCAGTCAGTGGTGAAGCAGTAATTGCTTCAGAGACCAATTTACAACAAACCATAAAAGGCCCCCAGACTCGCTTGCTCACCAGAGTGCAGAATATCAGGCTATTTGCCTTCAGTTTGAGACATTCTTAATAACAAACGACAAGGGGACTCCTTTTCTTCTTTGAAGAAAAGCAAGGCGGGTGTGAGAGGAACTTGTGTACACTGTGACTCCAACAGCTAATTATCTGACATGACCAACCAGATGTGTGTGACTGAGCCACACAAAGCCGCTCTGTTTGGGGAGACAATATTTGGCGCAGTCACGAAGCCTAAAGAACAGAGAGAAGAACAACTCACTCTCCCAAAGTAACTCTACATGACCATACAACAATTAGAGGGAGCAAATACCCAGTCAATGTTTTCATGTCATGTTATACAATTTCTCCCTCTCTTAAAAAGTCTAAAATCTAATAGTATTAATTTTATATATTACAGTGACTTAATATGATTTTTGGACAGATCTCAAAAATTGAAAAAAAATGTTCTGACTTGACCAATAAGTACCCAAATTAGGAAATTTTAAAAGATGAACCTGCTTTAAAAACCATCCCAAAACATATCTACTACCACTACACAGAGCTGTTCTGTGTTCACATCAGAGTGGCATTTGATTAATTGATTGATTGATTGATGTCACTGATTGTTTATTTTGAATATCAAATCAAATTTTATTTATATAGCACCAAAACATAACAAAAGTTATCTCATGACACTTCACATATAGAGCTGGTCAAGACGTGACTCTCAAGCCAATTCACAGAACCCAACACAATGGTAAATTACAGTGGTAAATTCCACTGGCATTTTCAGGTGAATAACCTCTCAGCTGGCATGTCTGCTTCTGCACATGAAATTTGACACCATGGCAACATGGCCCTTTTTGTTTTCTGTTGTTAGGTAACCCACTTCAGTGATGATTCTATGATTCAACCTGATTATAAGGCAAAATATTGTATTCCAAAAATACTAATATGTCCCAAAATATTGGTCCTGTCAACTTGCCGTTTTCACCAATCTGATCCTTGATCCAAAATACAAAAGTACTCCAAACGGCAAAAGGCAGCTCTGTCCCTTTTTTTCAGTTAGAAAGCAGATATACATGCACGCATGCATGCACACAGAGGCCACTTGGCTGTTAATATATAGATACAACAAGAAAAATCAATATAAAAAGGAAAACATTCGAAAAGCAGCAGGATGAAGCTCAACTTATACACTCCCGCCCCCTTACCCTATCTTTTTACTGACCATAAATTCCCATGTCAGCTCCCATAAGTAAGCTTAACAAATCTTAGACATATTAACATAAATTCTGAGTAAGCCTGCGCAAAACACAAAAATGCTACACATATCAAAATTAAACTTTCATAACATTGTTACATATCATAATAAACTGTCCATTTCATAGCAATAATACATACAGTACATCAAAAGTAAACTGTCCATTTCATAGCAGTAATGCACATATCAAAAGTAAACTGTCCATTTCATGACAGTATTATATATCAAAAATAAACTCTTTCCATTTTGTGACTGCTTTTACATCAAAAGTAAACTCTGGCATCACCACAGAACTGGTCTTATGTTGTGTTTTTGTGTGTTAGTCGTAAATTTCACTTGTTAAAACCTGCAGAAACCTTGTCCAAATCCGTAATCTTTTTTCCTGTATCTTTCATCTTCAGGCAATATGTGTTTGCGGCCTTCACTGAGGAGTTTATCTCGGCACCATTCACTGAACAGATCTTTCACTTCTTTATCCCGGCGCTGTCAGACTTCCGTCTCTCATTCCCATTTGAGGCCTTCCTAAACTCCCTCCAAGCCACCATAGGCTCCTCTTCATCAGCACAAAGCCAGGCTCCATGGCTCTTTTACTTTGTCCTCTCTGCAGGAGAGAACTGCTTAGGTAGGTGGCTAAGGCTACAGTAGATGCACTTACACTTTGTATTTCTTAGTTACTTAATATATTGCTGTGTGTTGGTAAAGGGAAATAAAGTGGCTCATTTAAAGCATAAACTCTTAAAGTGACTGATTTATAGAGTGGTAAGATATGATAGTGTGCACAGTAATGATGACGGGTGTGTGTTGGCAGGCTCACTGTCAGAGGAGGGTCTGCTCCTGTACCTGCGAGCTCTGCAGACGCTGCTGCCGCTGCTGCCTGTGTCCGAAAGCAGCAGCAGGCCTGAAGTGAGCAGTGACTCAGAAGACGAGGATGAAGCTGACATCCATCCACTACCCATGCAGGTACACTTCCAGTCAGTCACCCCCGAGTTATTATAGGCTTGAATTTTTCATCTATATCTATTTTTATTCAGTCTTTCAGTTTGGATTTCAATTGCAGTTTATGGTTGTAATAGTACTTTTTCAGATATTATGCGGACAGAGTTGATTTACAAAAGAGGTAGAAGTAAGATTAAAATGACATGATATCGACTATGACTAAAAACAGTTTTTCAGTTCTTACTCTTTAACGCTTGTTGGACCCACAGCAGAGCTTGGTAATTAGCAGTCAGAGCTAAATAGAAAACCAACTTAGAAAAAGTTAATTGTCTCACTTGTACTTTGTGTTTAAGAAAACTGTCATTTAATGTTTTTACAGAATATTTTGTTTAGTTTTAGCCTCAATTCACCTCACATCTGCTGTTGTCCCTGTCAGGATGATAGCCGAATCTCAGTGCAGCTGATCACAGAGGAGTGTGTCCACAAGTTGGACACCAAGCAGCAGACCAATGCCCTACTGAACCTGGTGTGGAGGGATTCGGCCAGTGAGGAGGTTTTCACTATGATGGCGTCCATCTGTCACACACTGATGGTCCAGCATCGCCTCATGGTGCCAAAAGTCAGGTACAAATGTCCAAATATGACAAGTTTAATCGATAAAGGAGGCAAATATGTCCAGTAAATACAAAAATAACAACAGATGGTATTCAACACAAATTGTGCTAATTGTGTGTAATATGTGTGATGCATTTTAATACACTGTCTGGAGTGAAGGTGCGCTGAACCTAATTAAAAATCTTTATTTTTATTTCATATCATAACATTTTAAACATCAGCCCATGCACTGAAATGGCATGTTTACACACCTACCTGATTGAGGGGAAAACTGTGTCTTTATGTGTTTCCGCGCTGTAAGCAGTAATGTAAATAACGGTGAAGTGAAACAGGCAGGCAGTTATCAGTGGTCCGCACCCACTGGCATTTACAACCGGCAGAGGAAGCAGGGATGTCAGGAAAGCTGTCAGTTCTGGATGGGGGCAATTACCTCTTCTCAGGTTGATTACATTAGGGCCAGGATGTCAGAGGTGGTTGTGGGGGGGGGGGGGAGGTGGGTGAAGAGGGAGCTGCATTGACTGACAGGAGGTGATCTAGACCGAGCTTCATGGATGGTCAACCTGCTCTAGTTAATTATTAGTAGAGCTAGTTGATATGTCCTGTATGTGTGGGAGGGAATATGTGTGGGATGCAGATTTATTTCATGTTGGCAACTGTGTCTTACTGATATCATCACTGTTAAAGCCATAGTTTACCCAAACGATGCAGTGAAGGATAAAGAAGTGGATATGTGCAATAGGAGAGCAATGGTAATATAGTAATTTTGCAGCATTGCTCACAAATTTAGAATCATTTCAGTGCATACTCGCTCATTCCCCTTAATTTTTTACGGCTTCCTCCATCCCTCCGCTTTTACCATAAATCCTGCCCTTCGTCTTCCATCATTATTGGATATCTGTACAAAATAATTAGCTCACTGAGAAAGATTAATCACTGCAGGAGTGGACGGGATAGCTTTACAAGAGGCTAAGGGGAGCAAATTGCATCCCAGCCTTGATTTACTGCTCTTACAGCAAAAAAAGGAGGCTGGCCGGTGGTCCAGCCAGCCCGGCACACTGCCTTTTTAATAAATATGTAAAATGTCTCATGAAACTGCACTCTGCCTTTTTGTTCAGAGGACAACTTAACAGCGGTACAAAAATTGATTTGAGTTTGATTGATTTGGTAATCGTACTTAGCTCATCTTTGTTCTAGTAGGTATGGTGTAATTTCACTTTGATTGTTTAGTGTTGGATATTTGCTGTAATTTCACTTTAATAGTTTGGTGTTGGATATTTGCTGTAATTTCACTTTAATAGTTTGGTGTTGGATATTTGCTGTAGTGTCTCTTTGTTTGTTTGGTTTCACCCACCGTAACGCTCAGTCGCTAACGGGGCTTGCTCTGATACAAGTTGTTGTAAATGAGCAAGGTCCTTCAATGGTTGCTGTGACTTTTGAGTTGACTGGAGATAATGATGTTCATGCTAATATT
This sequence comes from Apogon talboti, assembly GCA_037367365.1. Classification (NCBI taxonomy): domain Eukaryota; kingdom Metazoa; phylum Chordata; class Actinopteri; order Kurtiformes; family Apogonidae; genus Apogon; species Apogon talboti. The sequence continues at coordinate 16,060,893 of JAPQRQ010000014.1, read as the reverse complement.
GCAAAACAAATTTGTAAATCAGCCAAAGCCGTTCAGTCTTAAGGGTGTAAAACCTGACCAGAGTATTACTGTTATTTTTTTATTTTTTTTTCTGCTGAACAGATTCTTTCATTACCGCAAAATGAAATGATCCGGGTGTGATTCATCAAGCAGCTTTTTCGCAAACACACATGCACACGCAACCCCTTTTGATGTCTTGACTTTGTTTATTAGCGGTTCATTCCATGATTGAAATGGGGGTTTGGGTTCTCTCAGGCTGTAAATCAGCATGTCAGCTGGCATTTAGTGCTTTGTTTCCCATTTCAATCAAACACCCGCATCACTTGTTATGAGCCCACAGCACTACTGCTTTCTTCTCTCCTGAGTCTTGTAGTACTGACAGATGGTGTGTGCTCGGCACAAACCATTTTTCAAGACAAATTGTTGGTTGTCTGCCACTTTGTTACTATAGCTCATTTCCATTGTGGGATTTTGAAATGACATTTGGGGAATTGAATGGTAGGATGAAAATTTTGGCACCAACACCAGGATGATTAACAATTATAGGGCTCCCCTCTTCTCCTCTGTCCATTACCTTTCTCTTTTTTCCTCCTTTTCTGTTGACCTTTACTCCTCTCCTCTACTGAGAATACACGCTGTGCTATTAAAGGAAGGTATCCTTAAAGGTGTCAACGCTGTCACTTTTTAGACAAGACCCTATTATATGCAGGGGTACTTTATTTTGCCTTTTAGCTTACTTACCACATTATTGTCACCTGTCCTTACCCTCTGTGTGAAAAGGCATGCAATTTAGGAGTACACAAACACTTACACTTGAACAAAGAGCAGCTTCACACCTTAGTGCCACAGCCTTGTTTGAGTGCGGAGCTACTATAGCGAGGTATGCGGGCCCACCTCAGTGTTATCATGTAATTCACTGTGAGTGTGGAAGCATGCTGGCGCTGCGGGGTCACAGCGAGGACCAGGCTTCCCCTCCTCCTCTGTCTTCCATTGTCTTGCTCCCTAGCCATTAAGTTAAATGGGGCTCCAGCAGGAAGCCAGAGGGGCTGTTTATGACCCGAGCTGGGTACCCTCGCCAGCAACTAGTTTACTAATGGAAGGTGCCTCGCCTAAATAAACCTTAATGGCTCATTTAATCTCTTTTTGGCCCTCACGAGGTATAAAAGGGGAAAGAAAGGCCAAGAAAATTCTACGAGGGAAATGTTGGTTAACTGTGTCATTTATTTTTTCCCCTCCATTTACTTGTGTCCTCTGGTTAACAGGGCAAAGTTAACAGTCTCAACAAGGCAGACAGATTGTCGGAAAGTCGTTTTACAATATTTCACACTGATTGTGTCATCAGACTGATTCAGCCCTTAAGTCATGTCTTCTTTTTAATTACACTTGTACATTTTATCAGAATAAATGTTCACGGTGGATGTGTCTCTGTGTTCTTTTGCGCAGACTGCTGTACAGTTTAGCTTTCAATGCACGTTTCCTGAGGCATCTTTGGCACCTGATAACTTCTATGACAACCAAAATGATCACAGGGTGAGCCTTTATTATTAATCTGCGTGTTCACAAATGTGTGCCACTTTATAAAATATACAGTATATTTCTGTTCTGTGTTTTCACCTTGGGTTATGTCTCTCCTTGTCTGTCTGCAGCTCGATGGTGCCGCTGCTGCAGCTGATCTCAAGAGGATCTCCCATGTCGTTTGAGGACTCCAATCGCATCATTCCTCTTTTCTATCTCTTCAGTTCTCTCTTCAGCCACTCGCTGATCTCTGTGCACGACAGCGAGTTTTTTGGGCACGAACTGGAAGGTAACAAACACCAAAAACAGATCTTACAAATGTCCTGTAATTTGAAGAGATAATATTATATGCTTTGTACTTTCTTCGAATATTTTTTATAAATAAAAAGACCAAGTTTTTTTTATACCATGAAAGTGAAGTTTGTTTAGTTGGATTTATTAATTTTTAATCTGTTATTTACTTAAAGAAATGTCAGGATTACCAAACATAATTCTTGTGTTAGAAGTTATTGATTTATCTGAGTGTCTTTTGTTTTCATTGTTGCGCATTGTCTTACCTCCATGTAAATGAGAAAATCAATAGGAGCAAATGACAATGAACTCATTCTTCCTCTTAACAGGTCAGACACAATCCTCCATGATGCCCTTCACTCTGTTAGAGCTGGTGACACTGTCTCGCTGTCTGAGAGACGCGTGTCTGGGAATCATCAAGCTGGCCTATCCAGAGACAAAAACAGAGCACCGTGAAGAGTACATGGCGGCTTTCCGCAGTGTGGGCGTCAAGACAAACACGGAGGTTCAGCAGCGCATCCAGGCTGAACAGAAACGCTGGGTGCAGCTATTCAAGGTAAGTTATCCATACAACAAGGACTGTAACTACAGCTGAACATACACCATATTAGTCAAAACAGAGGAAAACAAAATATTTTTAAATTGTTGGTCTTAAGGCCTGCAATTTGTAATATAAATCTTACACACTCAGAAATAAATTAGTGTCAGAGAATAAATTTCTTTGTGTTACTTTATTGCCACATGTACTATAACTGTCACCATCATGAATTATCAAGATAATTTCCCCCAGTACAATGTACAATCACTAATACCAAATGTACAATAATTTGGTCACTTTCTGACACTTATTATTAGAAGTTAAAATCAGTATAGGTAATTTAATTTTTATTAATTTCCTGAATATTTTAGTAATTAAATATAGGTTTGTACATCTGTAAAAGTGATGTGTCCACAAGCCAAACACCCTTGTTGTGGTAACGAATGTGATTCACAGTGTGATATTTATACCTTACACCTTACACTCCCCAAGTAAAGGGGAAAAAATAAATGAATGTGACTAATAGGTATGGCTGCCCTGAATTTAAATCCTTTCGATTAATCAGAAATTTGAGGTATTGTGTAAGGAATGCAATTACTTGCTGGACATACTATATTTACCATGTGAAAATCTCTTGGTCATGTGATAATTTTTCTTGGATTACACTGATTGCAAGTAGAGCATGGTAATAAAGCTGCGAAATTAATATGTCACTACCCTAAAGGTTAGATACATTTAGTATAATGATAATGTGTGTCTTCTTTGCATCACCAGCAAAAAGCATCTGATTCCACATATAGAGCATATTATATATTTTAATAATGTAATGTTCATCATTTGTGTTCTAATTATTAAATAACCCACATTAACTTATATTACTTATTAAGGAGTGTAATATTTTAGGTGCTTATTATGTTATTAACCTTGTCATTAGAAATTATAATGCATTACTGTTTTCTATGTGCATTAATTAATTGCAATTGTCTGAGAATAACATTGGTTCTTACATGTCATTTTTTATGGTCAGACAAATCTGAGTGTTACTTTAATTTATGTTGCAAACTGGAGCACTAATCACCCCCAGCCCAGAGAAACTGGATAACTAAATATTTGCCACTGATTTAATTTTCTTCTGTTGTTGTCCGCTTTACCAGTTGTCATTACCTCTAGTGGTAACCGCTAGAGCAGAAAGTGGTGAAAGTTGCTACAGTGTGTGTGTATCTGCCCACACATCAATTAGTAAGAGAAAGAAAAGAGCTGTTCATCTGCACTGTGCTCTCCTTTTGGCTGGTTTAAAATGCACATAGATGATAGGAAGTGTTACACATATTTCCTATAAAAATATTGTTATTTCATATATCGTATACAGAAGTGTATCGAGTATATTGATGTCACTGCCCAGCTTTAATTTTCAGCTTCTTGCACCGTAGTTCATCATCTGTAGATATATATCTAACTAAGAGAATGAAATGTTTTAGCTTATTTTATCAACACAAATAGATAAAACATTTGGATCCAAATAGTATACAACAAATAATATACAGATTACACATATACAGATTAGTTTCATTTTGGCTTGTTCCTGTGGAATATGAACCATGATTTGTGACACACTAACATGTAGCTTCTCTGTGCATTTAAGCATAGTGGCCAAATGCTCATCTGCATTAGGGAAATCAAGCATGCGTGCATGAACAGGCAAAGACAAGCCGGATCACAGTCGTGGAGGTCATGCATTCGTTATTTACCCAGAGCAAATGAGGCAGAAAACAGCATTAACTTCATTCACCACACCTCTTTTTCTAATTCCACACCTCTCTTTCTTTTCCTCTGTCAAGGAAACTATAATCAAGCAACTTTGTTCCTGGCTGTTAGTCTTTGACAGAAGGATTTAAAAGTGAACACCAATGTTCTGCTAAAGGTGGCAAATACACAAAGAGCACGTTGGGAATTTTCATAAAAGATCTGCTCAAAGGCCTCTTGTCAGCTAAAACGACCCATTAAAGAAGTGGGGAGCAGGGGAAATGCATTTTCCAAATTGAACGGCGGGATTTACAGTCGGTTTAGCGCTGCTGACCCCTAACACGCTAATGTTTGGTTCGTGTCATCAGCCGTCCCTCCCCATCTTTTATCACCTCCATTGTCGAGCTATCTATTTAATTGAAAGAAGTTAATTGAATGAAAATGATCAACTAAGCTTGTATTAATATTGCTAATGGAACTTTCTTCTTGGCCATGTTTGGAGAACGATGTCACACAGGAGTTTGGGAAAGGCCCATTAAGGCTTGCACTTAACCCGATGGGCTAATTAAGGAATGCTTATTCATTCCCAGAGTCAGGGGGTAGGCCCGCTCCAAACCCATCGCCACGTGCCTTTTACAGCATTTTGCACTTGCCCTTATTGAGGACTCTGGTTGCCTTCTGGTGATTGGCCGAGATTGATTGTCACTCTATGAAAATGACGTGCTTTAGAAAAGAACATTTCGATTGAAACAATCTAGCCTAGGTATTATATGGAAATGGACTGCTCGAAACTGTTATGGCAGACATAACAAATCTTCATGCATTGACACGTATGAGGTTATACAGTGAATGTCTGGAAGGAACTGGTCATAGCAACAGCCGAGCCTATGATGTGCCCCCATGAAGTTAGATGAAGAGACTTACCTTATTAGTAACAGTCCCTCTATGCCACCTAAATTTTAACGAGTGGAACTGGTTTAATGTGAAATTGCTGTGGTAAAAGCTGGAATGTCCTTTTGATTAACTGTTTAAGCATGTATGTGTGAATAAATTCACATAAAACTAAAACTTACCACCTCTGCTACAGTACTATCAGCCTTTTGAACCATTGGTGCTGGGTCTTTGCGTTCTGCGTATCTGATGGCTGATGTCAGCAGACCTCGCCAGTAATTAACAGGGCTGGACATTGAGGGACAGCGCAGGTCGTTTTTCTTTTATACTCCCTATAAATGGCGCACTAATGGCTGAATTCTCAAATTGCTTTTTTTCCCTCGTATAAGGCACCTGATCTTATTGAACAGCCAACGCACAGAAAAAACACTCTGTGTCCACTTTGCGATCTCTTAGTTGAAAGTGGGTTGTAAAGCATTCCATTGCTGTTTTCTATCTATAATCTTTTGTTTTATTTTGTTTTTTTTAATCACAGATGAGACAGATGAACAATCTGGTCTTCTTATCTGTCCACACTAGCTGTTGTACCACCAGATATGTTTTCACACTTTTTCTGAATATCTGGGAAGAAGCTGCGTACAGCTGATCAGTCATCTGATGTTGTGTTGTTTGCAGGATTAAAAAAAAAAGACATTTCCACTCATCCTAATGTGCATTTTACTAGTTTTCAAGAAATGCCAAACAACACATTTTTGAAACATTTACTAATGTAAAACTGCAGTGGGGTATGTTTCCGGAAATGCACCTATAGAAATACATTATGTGGCGGCAGAGATGTTAATGCCGCATGTGCCTGTCTGTTTGATCTACTACCCAGGTCATCACTAACTTGGTGAAGATGGTGAAAGCTCGTGACATTAGACGACCCTTTTGTCCAGCAGGTCACTGGCTCTCTGAAGAGGTCAACATTCGAGCCGATAAGGTACTGTCATCTCAGCTGTTTATTTCTTGCCTTTCACTTAGGTAGGTTGAATTTTTGCATGGTATTGAGTCATCTAGTGCCTTTCATGAAGATATTCACTAGACTCTTCACACTTGAACAGCATGATTGAAGAAACTCATAAGCTCCTTGAGCCGGTTTGCTGAGTGGAGCTGATCTACTTCTTCCCTTTTCAGGTCACTCAGCTCTATGTGCCATCTGCCAGACACGTGTGGCGAACACGGAGGATGGGTCGAATCGGGCCACTTCAGTCAACACTTGATGGTATCTTTAAGTATCTTTAATCACAAGATCCCTTTTACTTCAAGACCATGTTGAAGGTCTATTAATAAACAAGTAAAAATTGTCAGTGAGCTAAAAATGAATACACCTACTTTAGCTTATGGTAAACCTTTTTTCACATCATTACATAACATTCCAATTCATCGTGCCCTTTAAAAACACAAGATAAATTACTGTATGTATTTGTTGGAATGGATTGTGTTAGGTTTTGATGATCAGGATCATCCTAAGGTTGTTCTCTATAACAGTACATTCAGCGTACAGCACAGGGATACTCAACTGGCAGTGAATGAAAATTTGGAATAGTGTAATGCTTGTGTCAGCTTGAGACACAGCCCAGGAAATCTTCCAAGTTGCTGTCCAAAGTCACCTTCTCTGTTTGCCGTTCATAGGCTATGGAGCTGTGCATTAAGATAATATCACATGAGAGGAAGTTAAAGCAGCTCTTGTCTCTACAGGAGTTGGTGTTAGGTTGCAAGTTGAACTGTCTTTGGGTGAAGACTTACAAATGATCTTTTCTTAGATGAGAACAAATGCTTCTAAATGCAATGACTCTCCCCGAACGTCTTAAAGGGGAGAGCAAAAATAATTAGAAGAACCTTTTTAACAAAGATGTATTACTTTATTCACTGACTCAGATAGGCACTCAGAGGGAAATACACTGACGCACGCAGCGCTTCATCTGGCCCAATTTGGCTTCCAGGGTTTCTTTGAAACGTGGTGTGAAAACAAGCTGATAACAATGTGTGTATGATCTACCTAATGCCACTCAGAGGCTGTATGGGATAAATTCAATTAGTGTGAAAGTACCTGATGAACCCAGCCACATCTGGTCCATGTGTTTGTCTGGCCTTTTCTCATTTCCTTAAATGGACAGGCCCATGGCTGATGAACGAGCAACGTATTGACCACTGCAAGGCCATATTTCTCCTCAAAGATGGAAACCTAATGGGAAAATGCAGATCAGATTGACTAATTGAGCAGAATAATTGAGCTGCAGTGGGTGCAAAGTGAGCAGGGTGAAGAGCAGTTTAGCCATTGTGGCATTTTTTTGTAGACTTAAGAGGCTAAACCCTGAGTTTAATACAAAACAAACATCAGCCTAATGGATGAAGCCCAGCAGGTGGAAGGGCAACTCACAGTTGGGTTAATTAAAAAGGTGTAATTAAAAGGTGTAGGATGGAAATGCCTTAAATAGATCACCCATAAGCAGTGGACCGAGTCTTATCTACACACTTAGAAGTGTGAGTGGGTATTAGATTTGTTTTTATATTTGCTTTTTTCTGTGAATTTGTTTTGGTTACATTAATGACACTAAAAAGTTAGTTTCTCCATGTATATAATATTTTTTTTTGTAATAACAAGAATATAGTCTGTTTAGGTCATATCACTTTGAGAAAAATCCTCCTGTCCAGAATGTGAAACACTCAAACTTGTATTTTTTTGTGTGTCCTGCAGTCGGCTCAGAGCCTCCCCAGCTGTCTGTGTCTGAGGAGCGACATCTGGCCATCCTCACAGAGCTCCCTTTTGTGGTTCCATTTGAAGAGCGAGTTAAGGTACTTTCAAATAAAAAAGCATGATCAAAATACAATAAAACATATTGCTAGACTTATAACTGAACGGATTTGTCACTGACCCTGCCACTGGGCTTACATCTGTCTTATAGATCTTCCAGAGGTTAATCTTTGCTGACAAACGGGACGTGCAGGGAGATGGCCCATTCCCCGATGGCATTAATGTCACCATCAGACGCAACTATATCTATGAAGACGCCTATGATAAACTCTCTCCAGAAAATGGTACTTGTAACGCATAAAACGAACAATTCTCCCCAGGCTCGTGTCGTTGATGTTTAGATGAAATGTGTGTTGCCAAGATGTATTAAATCATGTCTGGAATATGTGCACTGATTTCTCTTAAGGACAGGTAGAAGTGTAAAGGAAACAAGGTATTTTTAATATGGGCACTATTACTAAGACTCTTATGTTCTATAAAATGATAATACTGAGGTTCAAGTTTAGCCCTCTCCTTGAGCCGAGTATTGAATTTCGGCAAAGCATAATTGTGGTCCCGATTATTATAATGGATCGCATAAAAGCAGAATCAATTATTTTAAGTCACCTCTTTTGTGTTTGAATTTGAAAGGGCACTTCAGTAGGGGCAATCTGATTAAAAAGAGTAGTAGGAGACCTGGGCTGAAGACATGATCTATATCATTTATGTGTCTATAAGTTATAGCTGCTCTGATTTATCACTGTACATTAATTATTCTGAAAGATGACCTCTTACAGAATTTGATTTGAATATTCTGCAGGTCAAGAAAGTGCCTCCTTGCAAAATCTGTTTAAGGAAAACAATATGAAAACTGGGTAGAGGTTCAATAGATTTTCCATTTTTGTATTTATTTGTTTGTTATTCACGGAGAAGTTTACTTGGACTGTTATGCCTGGTTTTGTATTTTAATGTGATTTATTTTATACAACAGGTGTGGAAAATGCGACATGATGGTTACCGTATTTATAACTTTTATAGGCAAACACCCAACTCTGTTAAAGAGATTGAAGAGATTTGTAAAAAATAAAACTCTTTTTGGGGAGTAACTGGAAATATAATTCAAATCAAATCAAATTTTTAAAAACTCTTTATTTAGTTTTGTGTTTGACATTATTAAACATACAAAACAGAGAAAAAAAAAAAGGAACAAAAAAATGGGGCAGAAATAATCATGCAGTTGAGTGTGTACTGTCCATATCTTTGAACAATGTCCATTTCCTCCATTT
>JAPQRQ010000014.1:16032865-16051695 GCA_037367365.1 Apogon talboti | reverse complement strand
ACCAGACTCTCAAGCCAATTTACAGAAACCCAACAGAATCCTCCAGGAGCAAACAGTGGGGAGGAAAAACTTCCTTTTAACAGGCAGAAACCTGGAGCAGACCCCGGCTCCTGGTGGATGGTCGTCTGCCTTGTCAGTAATATGTGACTTGTGGCTGCATTCATTGAGTGAAAATAGTCACTTCATATATTCTGTTTACCCCTCTTTTTCTCATACCTTTACTAATGTCTTTTAGAGCCAGACCTGAAGAAAAGAATTCGAGTCCATCTCCTAAATGCTCACGGTCTGGATGAAGCTGGCATTGATGGCGGGGGAATCTTCCGAGAGTTTCTCAATGAACTCCTCAAGTCGGGCTTCAATCCCAACCAGGGATTCTTCAAAACAACCAACGAGGGTCTGCTGTACCCCAGTCCCGCTGCAGAGATGCTGGTCGGAGACTCTTTCACAAGACATTACTACTTTCTAGGCAGGATTCTTGGAAAGGTAAGCCTCTAAAGTAAGATGAAATATCAATGATAATTTAGAAACCACATTTTTATTACTAAATGGCACTCCTGTAAAGAAAGAAAAGCTATTCAGAAGAGGGAGCTGCTTGATGTGATGGTCATCATGTTAATTAAGGTCAGTCAGTGCTGAGGCTCCTACAGTATGTGGGTCATTCCAGAATTGGAGGACATTTTCTGTCCCACCCAAAGAAATTCATAGAATCCATGCACAAAACACCAACATGTGCACTTGTTGTGAAAATTATTATTGTCTCGAGACAAAATGTAAATATAGCTGTTGTAAAATGTGTTCCAAAATATTATTCAAAATACCAAAAATATCTCAAGCGTCCCCTAAAATGGCATTTTTCCTCTTGTTCCACCTTCATAGATGACAAACTTGCATGTCAAATATAAGCATTTATATAAGTTATGAATGCACTTTTTTTGTATGATTTTGTTGATATGTGTCTCTTGTAACTGCTTAAACAATTAATTTAATCATCAACATATTTTAAATAGTAGTAATGATGCACTGAAGTTGAGTCCCACAACATGTGTGCAACCCTGTTACCGAAATGTATTTGGCATGGCAGAGGAAGAAGAGAATAGTGAGTCACATGACACAGAGGAAATGACATCATCATACCTTATGCTAACACCATGGCTAGACCAAAGGCAAGTCCACTCTTCTATTTTTCATATTTTTACAATCTTTTCAACCAAGACTGAGTGTGTCACTCTTACTAACAGAACTCTGTTACTCATATCATCAGAATAAGACAACTTAATTCAAAGTATTCTGTATATATTAATATACCTAAGTCTGTCCTTGTCGTTAACAGTACCATTCCAACCCACAGCTAGTATCTATTCCTGAAAAAAAGCCAACATTAGCATAGATTTGCAACCCTGTTACTTTAATTACAGTAACAGGGTTGCATCTCCTTCGGCTTACTCAGGAGGGACAATGCATTATTTGTAGTAAAATAAAATATAGTAAAATATGTAAACTATTGAATTATAGGCATTACAAGTTAATATATGAATTAAAATGTTTTAAACAACATTTTTGTGTTTTTGTCACATTTATGTTATGATTTACAATTAAAAGTACTATGTCCATTCAACCCTGTTTCTTTAATTTCAACCCTGTTACATGTCATTTTTCTTAAAATAATCTTGAGAGATTTTTTAAATTAAGTGATTATTTAATGTAAATGTGACCTTCTTTACTAAATGGTGAAGGATTTATTTATAGATTTTTCTTTTTATGTATTTTTTCAGGTTCCTGAGTATTTGTAACAGGGTTGCACTAAGCATAGTGCACAACAAATAAAACATCTAATAAAAAGTCTATCTTTGATGCTTGAGCTGGACGAATCCCATTATTTGATGGTTTATTACCTGGTTTTATGAAATGCATGACAAAACTTTATGAAATAATGCGTAGATTTTTCAAAGATTTTGATGCCTAAACTGTCCTCCAATTCTGGAATGACCCACATACCGTTCAGGGTTGACTTGGTGTTTAAAGAAATTGCTGTCATTTGTTTCTTCCAGAATTTAGGGCTGGGTTTTAGAGCTGGAACGTGGCACATATGCCTCCTTTTTAGTTGTTAATTAGCCTTGTGCTTAATCTGTTGATGGCATTGTTTTTCTGTCCCCTCCTTCCTTTGATGGCACTATTTATTAGAGCCTAATGTTTCTAAATCATCCTTAATGCATGTGGTAGTGATTGTTTATCAAGATGCCTTCCTTATGGGGGGGGGGGGCTATCAGCTGAACCAGAGAAGAATTACCTCATGACAAGCGGTCGCCTCTCAATTAGGGCTTCCATTAGCCGATGATTCCTACCTCTTGTTTGTGTAGTGATTGCATTTGGCTGGCACTAAATCAGCAAGCCCACACAGACAGGACATAAATAAGCGTTCAAAGCATGTGGTAATAGCATTTTGATCTGTTTTACAGTCAGGAACATCCAGGTCTCTTCTCTCTTGCTCGGCCCGGGACGGTCCGGTGTGCTTATCAGAGCGTCGTAACTCCTCCTTCTCTTCTTCTTCTCTGTATCCTCTCCAAGTGAGAAATGATCAATCAGCAGCTACAAGCTCTCCGCCCCCACTTCTTCAATATTGTGCTCTCCATAGCTAATGGTTCAGGCAATTAGGCGGGGGGAAATTAATTTGAATTTGACTTTCAATTAACCCTACCTTAAGTTCCTCTTTCTCCATAAAAATGGACGTTTGAGTGGCCATTTGAAAGGTGTATTGATATTTGTTTAGTGCCGTTATTGCCTGGATAAAAGGCAACCGTTTATATAGATTGGGATTGCATCACCGGTGCTGCAATGTGCACAGTGCACATTGCAGCTCAAAGGACACAGGAGATTAATATTGTTAATTAATGTCCGAGGCGTGCCATTGTTGTGGGGGTGATGTATTACAGGCAGGAGTGGCTTGTCTAGGGTACTCACTGAAATGGGATTGAACATCAGAATAGAGGCCAGTCATCATCCTTCTTCCTCACTTGTCCACTCGGCTGACAAGCTGAAAGATTTAAGTCACAAATGGGAAGACATGAAAACAGGTTACTTTGCTTTTGTGGTTCAATCCGCCTGGAGTAAAAGCTAAAAAATGAATGAAATCTTGTTGGGAGAGTTTGCTGGTAGTTTTTTGTCAAAATCGCAGTTTGTCATAATGTAATATAACCTGTAGGATCCGACATATGTGCGCGGCTCGTCTATCTCTCATTAGCACAAAACCTCCAACCTCATCATCACCTTCACAGTGAAGTTTGATGCTCCTCCCTCTTTTAACACCAGACTTCTGCACTGTCTCTTCCAGTTGATCTCGAGCAACTGATAGTTCCATTTAAAGGTGTGTGAGGTTGGCAACACTGATTGATAGAGATGCGTTTGAAAGGCATTATAATTTTATTGATTCTTAATGTTGTAAATTAAGGAATTTATTTGGCAGCTAACAGAATGCACCTGCAATGTTGTTGGCATTTATTCCACCTGATGGTGCTGCGATCTGCTTTAATTGCGTTGCCACTGCACTCACTTATATTAAAAGGCCCAGGCCATAATAATTAATTCTTTCTAGCCCAAGTCATTTTGGCACAATTTCTGGCAATAAACACTCATAAATAAAGTAAGTGGCATTGAAAAAATAAGGCTACAGGTTTTTTCCATATACTTATTGCTGCCTCTTCCCGGCACAAGTGTTATTGATAGGTTTCAAGGGGCCATGACGCGCATATGGTCTGAAACGAGCATCGGCCACAAGAGAAATACTAAGTGGATTATTTTGCATAAAAAATAGACAATGTTTGAAGTTGTGCAATTAACCTGTGTTTAGAAAATAGCCGTGATTTATGTGTGTGTGTGTGTTTAAGATGCATGCATTATGGAAATCCTCTAGATTTATAATCCATTTAGCTGATGTGGTCAGGGTTTTTAGCGCTATCATTTATAAAGACCTGTATATTTTAATGCCTCCATCGGGCTCTTTTTTTGGACTATTCCAGTACATTAGCTTTGGGTTTTATGAGTCACCTGCCCGACTGCGGTTCTTAATGGCATTTAAGGTCAAGGTGAGAATTGGCATTTATAAAGTTTGAGGCGGGTGAAACTGAAGCGTGTGTGTTTTAGATAGATTGGCCCTCGTGTTCTGTGTTTTGCTCTCAGTCAGTCTGATGTGACCAGACTTTCTGTGTTATCTCATGATTCTTTGATACAAGAGTAGTAGAGTAAATTTAATATTGTGTAATGTATGTTGTAATCAGACTTTTAAGTATGTACTTAATATTATGCTTGCTTCTTGATGCAAGCCGCGGCCCATTAAGTTATCTCGGTTATCTAATCGTCATGTTTTATTCAGTGACACCCAAGCAATAAACAATGCTTAAGTTGCATTTTGTCATTTTTACTGATTGACTTGTGTTTCTCTGTAAATTAACAAGAATGATCTCTATTACTTATTTGTCCTGCAATTGTCCTCCAGTAAACACCCACATCTTTCCACAGGCGCTGTATGAGAACATGCTGGTAGAGTTGCCATTTGCCAGTTTCTTTCTGTCCAAACTGCTGGGAACCAGTGCTGATGTGGATATCCACCACCTGGCCTCGCTGGACCCAGAGATGTACCGTAACCTTCTGTTTCTCAAGAGCTATGAGGGTGACGTGGAGGAGCTGGGCCTCAACTTTACTGTGGTCAACAACGATCTGGGAGAGGCTCAGGTGGGGTGAATATGGATAAATGATTCACACGTCCTTTTTTCCATTTCGGTCTCTATCCTGGTCAGTACCTTTCATTCATCCGCCGTTCCTTCTTCCTGTTTGGTTCCTCTTTGTGGCGTTAATAATTCATTTCCCTCATGATGTGCTGCTTTTCAGCACTGAGAGAGATAAAGCACGTCGCTACTGTCGCCCTAAGCTCTGCTGCAGTGCAGGGAACACAGCAGCTCTGTTGACCATTCCACCTGCCTTTACCCCAGGAATTATCTCAAAACACGCCTGACAGAAGCAGCTAGCTGCTCTTAGGCACGTCCCCTCCAAAGCTCAAGGCTGTGGAGACGAATCATCGCCACTCTGAGTCACCTGATCCCAGACCTGCACTCAACCCGGAGCCCCTGTTTGCTCAGGGCCTTAACGCGTCTTATTAGCTCTTCTCAAACAACACCTGAAATGGCTGAGTTACAATGTAGCCCTCCTGGTCACAAATAGGGCATCGCAAACACGATAGGGAAAACAATTTGCGAAAGATTAGGCACACACCCGGGAGCAGTCTGCCCTGCATTTGCCCTCATGAGATAGCCAAAGCAAGCAAGATAACAACAGTAATTCTCTTACATTAGCACATAATCAGAATTGACTGCAGGGAAAAACTGAAAATGATTACATGTCAGTGAGGCCACATGCTCAGTACACAACATTTTTAGAACTGACAATAAGAGAGACACCTTACAAACTTACAATGCAATCTAATTCTATAGCTCTGCATTACAATAACTTATCAATAGCTTATCAATCTACTCTTGTCGAGACTGCGTCAGAGTGCTGCTGATTCAACTCCATTGTAAGTTTTGACTGTAGTTAGTATTGTTGTAAAGCAAATATCCTGTTAATATCTCTCAGTAAGTCTTGGGGACAGTTTACATGTACTTGGTGCTAATGCAGTATTCCTGTTTGGCCTGAGTCATGATGATTTTGTAACTCACTGTAATTTACATAAAGGCAGTTGTTAGAATGACACCTCCTGGAGTCATGTAGTATCTAGAAAATAAACACAATTGAGAAAAGACTGGAGATAATACACTGACGGGATGTAAACTTTGGGTACACTTTATATTAAGTTACACGTATCCAACCACTTGCTTTTTAGTTCACATATTAGCAGCAAATTGGTTTTTTGTCTGTCACTATTAAGCATTTGTTTATACCTTTTTCAAATTGACCGCGTTCTGAAACCACTAGACCTTTAATATTAACAGATTTCCCTCAATAACCTCGTAAGTGCTGCTCATTGATAATAATTATGGAAGCTGTTGCACATGAATTAGTATCTTAATATGATCTGCTCAGTACAGGCCTCATAAGATGGAAGTAGCACAAGTATAGTTCTTCACCTGCAGTAGAACTGTGGTCTGTTCTTATGGAATAAAACAGAAAGGGTTAAAAAAAAAAGTTGAAAATAGTTTCTCATTTCTGAGGATTGAAATTTCACTTACAGAGAAAGAACACAACAACTTTTGGAGCTACTGTTCTGTTGCCGTATTTGTCATAAAGCACCATTGTGTGTAATGTTGTTATACACTATTTGCCCTTTTCTATCACTTTAAACTATTTCATATAGCTTTGTAAAATCTGATTTCTCTATTTTGTAATGGGATTTATTGGAGATGGTGAAAAAAAATCATACCCCAGGCTTTATGAACAGTGATGAGCACATCTTATGAAGCACTAACTGCTCTAAAGCTAATGAAAAGAGAACCTGAGGCCAAATTGTATTGGACCAGATGTTCAGTGGATGTGCTATATTTAGAAATGCTGAAACTCACTGTTAACACACACTGGAGAGAGCCTTACCTTTAATCAGAGTGTGATTGGAAAAGATTTTAACTACCTCACTGTGATTGAATTAAATCCACCTTTGTTTGTTGGGCATCTGGCGTCTTAGACCCCACACTCATGCATATGCATAATGGAGAATGCAAATGAATAGCCAATAGTAATATTACTTAAATACCGCCACTTATTGTGAAGGAATGGTTCCGTCTTTGGGTGGAGTAGCAGAGGTCACTCACAAGAGGTGCTTCACTCTTTAAGAATGTAATGGTTTAATGTCTGTGGTACTGAGAGACTCTGCATGATTAGAATTCCTGCTTCCACCTTGGTCTGAAAATGTAGATAGGTATAAAAATATCCCATTAAAAGGATAACTTCAAGAATTCAGTGACAGTTCGTCATGACAACTTGTGTGGTCATCTCTTGTTCTCTGTGATGATGAGCTAGCTTCAATAAAAGAGTCTATGTAATCAATCTAAAAGTCTCCTGAGAATCCATACAATTTAACAGTAATGACATTTGTATCATGCTCATCTAAAGCAACATAATAACTTGTCACTTTTTATCCAGGTTGTTGAGCTGAAGCCAGGAGGAAAAGACATACCTGTGACCACAGCGAACCGGATCGCCTACATCCACCTGGTGGCCGACTACAGGCTGAACAAGCAGATCAGACCTCACTGTCTGGCCTTCAGGCAGGGCCTGGCCAACGTGGTCAACCTAGAGTGGCTGCGTATGTTTGACCAGCAGGAGATCCAGGTAGTAGACACACAACTGCGACTTGGAGCACAATTATAACCACAAAATCTATTAAAATATCGGCCCTTATGCTTCGTAGGTACTCATATCTGGAGCTCATGTGCCAATTTGTCTGGATGACCTGAAACAGTTCACAAACTACTCAGGTACGATCGGATGTTTTTAAAAATTCACCGGAGTAACACTGTATTATAATGTGTAGAAACACTGATTTTTATTTGCATTTGTTTAACTCTCATTCCCCTCTCTCTTAGGTGGCTACTCACCCACTCATCCTGTAATCCAGATCTTCTGGGAGGTGGTGGAAGGCTTCACAGATGACGAAAAACGGAAGCTGCTGAAATTTGTCACCAGCTGCTCCAGGCCTCCACTGCTTGGCTTCAAGGTGAGGACCAACAAAAGCTGAAGTTTTCTTATGCTCTCTGTGTTTTTCTCCGTCCTCCCCAGTGTACTTGAGTTTCAAACTATGCATACTCTGTTCCTTTGAAATTATACGCGCTCAACAGAAGGGAGTGTTCCCTTTTAATGGGCTTGTAATGAAAATACCTAGACTGATAGCAGCCCTCAAAATGATCATTTTCACATTAGGTGCTGATAAGACTGGGCCAGTGTGGTGAAGTCTTATCTCCATGTCCAGTGTTGTTTAATAGTTCATGACCTTCGTCTTTTGAAGAACTCCTCGTGGAGCCCTGTATGTGTGGGCTTCGTCAGAAATCCTGGCTGGACAAATATTACCATTCAGAACTCGGCAGCAGATTGAACTTTTGAACTTTTGCCTTTTACTGTATGTGACGTGGCAGGAGACAGTTCCTGTTAGCTCGACGTTCAATCAAGGATACTATATTCCTAACTTCAAAACATCCTTTCAGCTGTACTACATCTTTGCTAACCTTTTATAGTTGAAATGATTTCTTAATTGGAAGCCGTTTCACTTTCTCATTACTTTGACTTATGGGACACTTCAGTAGTTCGAAGAAGGGGAAAAAAGCAGAAAATGTTGCTTTGAGCCATTAAAGAATTTTATGTCATATATCCAGACACTGTAATCATCATATGATTGGTTTTAGTACTCTTTATTACTGTCATTAGTTAAGAAAACCTAATTGCTGTTCTGCAGAAGTAAGGAACAACACTCTTCCTAAAATCCTCTGCAGTATATCCTCTCTGGTTTAGGACTTTTCTACCCTCTTCATTTAATCAGTTTGACTTTGGCCAATATATGAACACTCCCCCCCCCCTTCGTCTCTACTCTGGGCCGGAAAGGGGCGGTAATTCGAGGGGGAAGCGGCCCCTGACCCGGCCCGCTGCCTGAGCCAGCTAAGGCTTAATTAGCTGTCGTGAAAACGGCCCAGGATTCATTAGAGGAGAAATAGCTCTGTCAGGAGAAGCCATTTAAAAAAGATGATGGAAACTCTCTTTTTTTCCAAAATGATAGCCGTGGTAATGACACTTTCTCAATAAGCAACGATAGTTTAATACGGTAATTGTCAGAAAAATGGGGTCATTACGGCTAAGCCCCTGAAGAGCCATTTAATCGGGCTGGTATAGCCGCTGCTCGGTATATGCTAACTTTAAATAGCAGAATGAAATCAGGGTGGAGGAGCGGATCTGTTGGCTTGGCTTGTGATGGAAACGGTCAGTGTCACAGTCTGCAGATGAGGTGGCCTCATCATAAGGAGGCTTGGTTTAAAAAATGCCAGATAGACAACATGAAATGACCATTCCTTCAGCGTCTCATCCAAGGGTCAAACTGTGGGCCAGTCTCCCACTCAGTATCTTTCAAGCACTAAACTGATTTCCTAAATTTATACTTCCACTGTATTAGCTTAGCGCTTAATGTCTGTCTTTTAACATTTATCCACTTGTGGAATTTGACATTTATTGCTTAATTGGAATTGCTTTGGAAATTGTGATCATTACTGACACCAGTTGGTTCACATCTCATTTTTTGTCTGTCTTTTTAAATGTTGAAATTTCTGTTGACTCCAGGCATTCAGTCCTTTTTTTTTTTTTTTTTTATTAACGGCTTGTTCTTGCACACAGGAGCTCTACCCGGCCTTCTGCATCCACAACGGTGGGACTGACTTGGAACGTCTGCCCACGGCCAGCACATGCATGAACCTGCTCAAGCTCCCGGAGTTCTGCGACCAGCACCTGATGAGGAACAAGCTCCTGTACGCCATCGAGTCCTCCGCTGGGTTCGAGCTGAGCTGAGGAGGGCGAAGGCTTCTCTGTCCCTGCATCCATGGACTTGACACCCCAGACATGACATGTTTTAGAAAAGAAAATACAGGAAGGGGGAAAGAAACGATGCACAGACTTGCCTGATTTACTGCGTGTTTGTGTCCGTGTGTATGTGTGTGTGTGCCAAGATGACTGAAGAAGGGGTGCGAGGATGAAGGGGTGGGTAGACAGCCTTTTTTATCCTTGTTACTTTCAAGTATTTTAAATGTAATGTCAGAACACTTTGGAAGAACAGCAATAGTGGAGTTCCAGGAATCATGCGCTGAAACAAAAACAAGAATCGAGTGGTAGCAGCTGCTCTCTTATGTGATCTATTATGAACGGAGAGTATTTTTCACCAAAGATTATGTGGCATCATGTCTAAAAAAGGCAATATAATGACAGAGGGGCAGACTGTATGACTCTAATGCCACTTTATGGTGTGCCAAGGGCTGCGAAGGCGAGGGAGCTTTTGTGTAGTCATCACGTATTGTCACATAGAGGTCACCAAAACTCAGTTTGTGTGATTTCTCAAGTGGTTATTATTAAAGTTAATAATGTATCATGTCTAAATTCATACCATGAGTGTTCACACGCCATCTGATGCTACATGTGTGGATATGTTGAAGCAAATGGGTTATGTTGCTGTACTAGAGTGAGGGAGTGTATTACATGATTATGGATTTGTGAATATGTATATGTTTACTCTTGTATTATTCATTATTTGTACAGGTTTGTTTTTCTTTCCTTTGTGTGATGAATGGAGGCCTCGTTTTCACACATGCTTGCTAAGGTGAACAATCTCTTCCCTGGTCAGCGCCCTGGAGTTTGCTCTTAAGAAACAAAACACCCTGTCTGTCACTCGGATAAGGCTGCAGATGATCAGTATACTAACAGGGTGAAAAAGAGTGTATGGAAATGAATAAACCAACTTTTCTTTTGCATTTTCCTTCCATAAGTCTCTTTTCTTATTGCTTGTAATTTACAGTAATGATCAAGACATAAAACAGTGCTTTGTGGGAAAATCTCCTCCCGAGTTTTATGGCCTCTGACATATAATTAAAGAAACATCCAGTTAAGAAACACTGAGCAGAACTATTCTGGCCTTGAGATGCATTATCGGCCTGAGCACAAATTAAGATTGTGTGCGTTTGTCATAAATCTACCTGCCCTCTGATGCAGCACAGCCCAGGAGGATATCCATCCCTCTTTGGACCGATTCCATCTCTCCATCCTCTCCTCCTCCTTTGGACGGCCAACTGCTGCCCCCTTTTCTCGTTTCAGAGCCCAAACCCCACACATCTACTGGGCCAGGGAACTCAAAGTGGTAATTGGGTCTTAAAAACCAGACTTGTCATTGAAATGAGGGATTCATCTCAATTACTATGAGATTTATTTAAGACTATTACCTTGTGATGGATTATAACTGACAAAGTTAATGCAGGATGTTATGAATCATCCTCAGTGCGTAATATACTTTAGCTTGCTTGCAGGCCTTTTAAGGGCTAATTGAAGCTTTTAGCCTTGTTTATCTTACTGCAGTGCAAGGAAACATAAAAAAAAAATATCACAGGGGCGGGATAGGGGATTGAAGTCTACTTTGCAAAAGATTATTCCAGAAATGCTTTTTAGTATGTGAACCCAGGAAGAAACGTGTCCAACCAACCAATCAGAAAACAGAAAAAGTGCAGAATGGCTATAAAGCTTCATGTCATGTATTGTCATCTATTAAGTCACGTTTGTGTCCAATCAGTTCAGGTTTTATACACGAGTGCCATCTTGCGGTGAACTAGAGGTCCTGCACTTTGGAGATTTCCCAGTACTGCTTCCAAATAGCACAATGCATGTAAAAACTGTGTAATTCCCAGGAGGAAAATAGAGGGAACTACACATTTTCTTGCTTTTATCCGGAAACAGTCCAAGGAGAGATAATCGTTGCATTTTGGCAGTGGGAGAAATGACATGCTGACTCTCCCTGAGGTTTTTGCATAATGATCTAAAATGTCAAACAGGTTTCTGACAAAATTATTGCTTTAATAATATGCCAGAGAGGCTCATGAGGACAGCTGTGTGTGTGATAGGGCAGAGCTGCAAGCATACTCTACCTGTCTGGACACGAAAGGGAGTAGACCCACCTTATTTCTGGTTTTAAGAATATGGTATGTGAGAGACTACAGCCAACCTTATTTGAGTTATTTAAAAGTCAAGAACTTTTACTGACTCTTGAAAAATTCCATATAAAATGCAGCAAAGATCTGTCATAGAATAAGACAAACTAGATCTATCAGTGTTCACATGATATCTACGTCTATGATTCTTCCTTTCTGTCCTGCTCAATGAGTCTAATTAGATGCTGACCGCCCTTAATATCCAGTATAATAGCAATCTGTCATTTTCATTAGGACTTCTTAAGCTGGCAAGAGCTCCTGCAGGCGGTAACTGCATGAACGACCTTCATTTTCCATTTAAAATCAATGCGACTTTGTCATTTCAGGATCAGTTTGGTTTTTACTGTTATAACCTGTAATGAAGAGTCCAGACAGACTTCATTTTTTGTTCTTTGAGCTGTGAGGAGTTCAGACTTCTTATTTCTTGTTAGCAGCTGTGAATGGTCTGACTGGGAGCTTGATGTTACAGGAAAGATGGAACCTTATTGAAATTAGAAGAAGACAGAAAAAAGTGTTTTGATAACTCATCTAAGCTTACAGTATAAGCTCATTCCTGTAAGTTATTCCAGTAATATTTCTTTATTTTATTTATTTAGATATTTATTTAACAGGGACAAATGCAACAGATATTGCTTCATATAAAATGCAAAACAGATGTTATGTATATGAGTTTCCAGCCAAGGTTAATTTGCAACCACTGTCCCTGTTTAGGTCTTTAATGTTAAAGCAAAGTTCAAGAGCAGAGTTAAAACAGTATAGAAAATATCAAAAATACAAAACATATAAAAACAAAGATGAAACGTTGACAAAAAATATCAAACTGTAACACAAGACGGATAAAGACAGGAGACTACTAATGCAATAGTATGTAAAAGTCAGTGTTCACAGGTTTATTTCAGTCTCAGCCATTGTTTTGTTTGTGTGTTATAACCGTGGGTTCTGTCAATGTTTTTATTACAGGTGATAATATATTCCAGAGTTTGGTACCTATTTAATCAAATAATCAATACATTTGTGGTAAGTTGTGAATTTTTGCATAGGAATAATCCACCCCAGTGTTTTCACTTTAATCAGGGTGGGTACGTACACTTGTGTTAAACTCTTCTTAGGACAGGCCCGTGTTTATTTATATCTCCCAGGATGAGACAACCTGCACAGAAAACCATCTGAGAACATAGAGCCTTTAAAAACATACTAATAAACAACCATCATGTATTCATTAAATGCATTTAATAGATTTGGGCATAATGATCTGAAATTATTACAATGTTTTTTTCTCGAATATGTCTGATCGTTCTGACGTAAATAAGTGTTTTTATTGTTGGCCTGTACCCTGGGGCGTCAGTTCAGAATAGTACGCGACAGATGGCGCACCAAGCCGGTGCGTCCTGGTGTCTGCAAGCTTCATGACAGTCTGATCGCCTTAATGTATTTATTTCGTAAAAAAAAATATAAGCCACGGGACAGTTCTTGTGTCTGCCTCGTGTCTTCTCACAACAGTAGAGACACGTCTGTCTCCCGGTAATCGGTCTGTTCGGTGTCAGGATGTGAAAAGGCGATGACTGGATCTGCCCGGTCTTCAACACTGAGAGGTGTGATGCATTCACTATAACTCGGAAAATTCAATACTATTCAGGGATGCGATGGGACACCTGTTTATTAAACCACAGATTTCATATAGAAAAACATATATCAGTTAAGTTTATCGTAACTTCTTGGTAGAAATTTACACATATCATTCTCGAAGAGGTATTCATTCTTATGGATTAACGTCATAAATGTTAAATCCGAAAGTACGTGAAAGCATCAGTAACGTAGTGGGCCAGTCGACATCGGCAGCCACACCACCAGCAACCAACCAGCCACCAGCGACTGCTCTTACATTTTCCGCACTCAGGCACAGACAGGGGAGTAGCAACAACACACGGGCCTTGGGAGCGGACATTTCCTCACCACAGGTGAGCAGTTCGTGATATATAGTGTCAGTGCTAAATGTGTTGACAGCCTTTCGTAACTGAAAGCGCTGTGTTGTTTACAGTCTGTTGTCGCATAGTCTTCAGTACATGTGGGGATGCTGTGATGTCGCAACCTGATGTCCCCCCTCCGCTATCATCGCTCCTTTACTCAGCTATATCTATTATTGATTTTATAGTTAAGTCTGGGCCATAAATGTGTAACACACTTGGTAATAGTTGTGTCTGGGACGTTGTTTACAGTAGTGCCCGCTAATGTTCATCTTATAACTAGCTAGCATAAATTAACGTCGATACATTACAAACTATAAGTGGAGCTGGTTGTACTTAGCTCAAATAATACCTTAGCCACAACAGGAACTTCTCAATACTGTTTAATTCCTATGAAATATTTTCTAACACATTACATTGTGTACAAACTACTGTCAGATATATATTTTCCGTGTAACGTTAGCTATAGTTACCCCTTACGTTACACCAACGCGGCTAGCTAGTTGATGTAACGCCAGGTCTGGAAATAAGAGACATAACAATTAACAGCTAAAGTTACAACATCATCATTTAGAGATGTTTTTCTTTTAATGTGACTTTCCAGCTTTTTATCATTAATTTTTAGTGTATTTGGGACTGGCAGTCTTTCGGATTAAAGTGTTTCTGGAAGTTTCTTGTCGTTTTCTATGTAACCATAACACTTGCGATGACTGATTAGCCTGTTGATGTTAGCTTCCTGAAAGTGCAGCTACATTATGTTCAGAGGAAGGAAACCCATTTTCTCCAGTCTGCGTAGCAAATTTATGCTCAGTTACAGCTAGAGCCAAACAATTTGTGTATATCACATGAAACAGAACATTCCGGATTTCCCAGGCACTGAAATGCGTTGCACAGATGGGCCCGTTGGTGAATTTACCACATGGTTTGACTGGAGAAACACTGTGTAATGAAATATGAATAAGCATCAAGTTGTTAACTGTAGGATTCAATGACATTTCGGTTTCAGCATCGATTTGCAAAGATGGGTGTAGTGTAAATACCAGCACTTCACTTGTAGACCACAACATCAATCTGCATCCATCTATGCCATTTACTGGCTATAGAGTTACTCATGAATAATACAGCAGGACGGATAAATTAAGTGAACTAAATTAACCTGTATTAAATTAAACATTTGGAAGCGTGGTATCATTTGGGTTTGTTGATAACCTTTTCAGTTTATTATTTCTGTTTGACATTTAAGACAAGATACAGCCTAAATTGTTATATGGTGTCATTTAATCTGTCAGTGGAAGTGTAAATAAATACTGTTTCTGCTGCAACAAGACCAGTATGATGTTTACAATGGCTAAATGAGGTGATATTGTTCAGGTGATACCAAATACATTTCCACTGATTTCTATTTGAACACAAATACACTGCTGCTCCTATACATATTCTCTTTGTGATGCACTTGGAGAATCTTTCACTTAAGGTAAACTCTGTTGTTGTGTTTTGCTGTTATCTGTCTTTGTCTTGTCTGCTTTCATTTGTGTTGGGTGTTTTGTTTCGTTTGTGCAAAGCCTCTTTTGTTCGCTGCTCTTGCCTTGTTAATGTCAAATTTGTAGTGAGCGTTCTTAGGCACTGACAGACCTACTTGAGTTGCCTTTTTCATCGCAGTCTTTGCCAAAGTGTGCAGTTTGGTTTTTTTTTTTTAACACTGAGAGGTTGAGTACACAGGCAATAACACTAGTAAGAGAAGTTTATTGCTGATTCTATTTCTGATTGTGGACAGGCACATGGGTTGTCTTGATCAAAGCTAAAAACAGAACTGAAGTCTAATCAGAGATTTTAATCAGTACATAAAAACTGGAGTTGCTCTGCAGGTAATTAACTGGAGACTTGCTCTGCTCACAGAAATCATTATAGCTTGTACAAGAACAAAATCATGTCAGCATTTTATGACATTTTGAAATGATTGGGTGTATTTACAGAGAGTAAATAATATAAAATAAGACACTTTAGGATTCTTGGCTTTACTCTTGCTTCTTTGGCTTCCCACTTCCAAGAATTTGACTTTTCATCTCATCAGTTACACAATCTTGCCCCCTTTAAGGGAGATCTAATTTGGCACAGCACATCTGCAAAAAAAAAAAAAAAAAATCCAAAAAAACATCAACAGATGTTGTAATCTCTGGCTGCTTATTTTGTCTGGAAGTATGTGTTCCCAAATTCCGTAAAGATTCATAATGAGCCAGAACTTCATGAGAAGGTGAGCGCTGAGATCAGACCATTGCTATTTACTTCTTTTCACCAGCAGACCCTCACCAGAGGCTCTCATAACCACCACCACCACACATAAGTCATAAGCTCTCCCCCTTGGCAACCTACTTCTTAAATCACTGAATAATCCTCCCTTTATTGATTTTTGAGATCTCTTTTCCCTTGCATCCTTCAACATTTGCTGCTGGGAATCCCACATTTCAAAGGCAGCTTGCTGATATAGCCCCTCCAGAGAGTTGTGCTTCAGGGTGCTCTTCCAATCAGATGTGCTCAGTGCACCTGTCAATATGTGGAGGGGTCTCGGGTCCAACCCGCCTCAGCTGGCCTCTGTAAACATGGAAGAAGCACCTCATCACAGAGGTCATCACCTTTTCACTTAGTGGAAAATAATGCCACCTGCCCTGTGGACAGGTTTCATTTTGGTTGTGTGGAGTTTGTGTTGTAAAAATCATGTGGATAGGTTTTTTTTTTTGTCAGATTCACGTTCAAATTTCAAATTCAGGGAGTTACCTTGTGGAACAGCTTTATTATTAACACTATATGTGCTGGTTTTAACACCAGCACATATACTGCACCTAACTATCCTTCAGTCTGTTTTCTTTCTTTTCACCTCTGAAATCACCTACATAAATGACCTTGTAACCAGAAAAACTAGTGACAGCTCTGTTAACATTAATATCACTGATTTAATGGACAACCCATATCCATCCATTTTCTGGACTCATGAGGGTCACAATTGTTAAATACATTTATTAAAATTCTGCTCAAAGGGTAGGAGTACTGTATGTTTTTCTTTAAACTACTTTTTTTTTCTTGTAACAAAAATGTAGATTATGTTTATGACAAATTTAGACAAATTTATTAATTTAAAATGTGAATTCTAATGTTTCTTTTTGTGAGATAATACCATTTCTAACCGTACCACCATCACCTCTGGCTCATTGAGGTTTCATAGGATTGACTGACCCACATACTTCACTTACACTGAGGCACGGTTCAATCTGTATAGTGTAGAAATCCATCAGATCTGGGTTAGCTGTTTAATGCTACTGCAAGGCATGAATCTGCACATACATGCATGAATGGACACACAAATACACACACACTGCACAAAACTGTGAGTAACCCATCTGAAGCTACCACTAGTATCCATTAAATCTCAGCTGCTGCAGGGAACTGGTGATGAGTGAGTGGGTCAGAGATGGCTGGAAATGTGGGAGGTAAAAGAAAGTACATTTAATCTGATGAGTCAGGACATTCAGTTGGTTTTGCAGAAAAATGCCGTGATAAAAGACTTTCTGGGTCACATCTATGTAGATTGTGGATATAATTGAAGAGAGAGCCTTACAAGGTTAAAAGGGTTTCAGATGTGAGAAAGGAAGTATCACAGTGAGATAAGGTATACAGTCTAACTCTGACTTGGCTGAAAACACTGTGAGGTGTTTAGTGTCGGCACCGTGGTCCAACCAAGAGCCATTCACCGATGCTGCCAAAAAGCCCCAACCCCCACATGCTCATAACGCACAAACACAATCTAACTGCAAAGGCCACATGTTATAAATAGCAAACAAACAGGACACAGTGGACTCCCAGTGTAAGTAGTCCTGGCTGGTTTGTTGATTATTTTTAGAAAGATATCATATAACTTAATTATTAATGATTCACATCAGTTAGATTTTGGCCTTTTTGCAGATGGCTTTTTTTAAAGTTGTAGATTTACTTTTTGTTTTGTTTAGTGACTCTGTCGCTTTGTGAGTAGGGGTTGGGGAATTTTTTTTTTTTTTTTTACTTTTCAAACAGCGATAATCTGACAATATGCTCTAAAATGTGATTTTTTTAAATTTATTTTTTTTTTTTTACAAAAAATGCTGTAAACTACTTGCTTACCAGGACATCCATGGATGGACACAACATTTCAGAACAACAGCTCTTGTTTGTTTTTAAAGTGCTTCATACATCTTCTGCAAAACATTGCCGAATAATATTCTATGGCCATATTTAACAATGACCAACTTCAAGTTATGTCCAGGCTGTACATAAATCACAGGAGAATATGCTAAATCAGGTTTGCTCAATAGTGTCTTAATAAAGCTTTTGTTCAAAAATAAATATAAAATTGTAAAACAAATGTCATTAAATTAAGATGACATCTAAATATAACCTAATTAAATATTTTAAATCAAATAGATAAACAATACCAAGTATTGTCACTACAGCACACACTGGCATACACATGTGGCTAGAACTCTGCAGAAAGAAATGTAACTGTTCACAAGTACAGGCTGTGTACTTCAAGTTATGAGTCAAAAACCCCAGTCTGTCCACAGCATCAGGCTTGAGTGAAACCCTGTGGCAGGTTACAACATCTCCACCTGTGCTGAATGCCCTCTCTGAAAGGCTAATCGAGGCAGGTATGCATAGATATTTTCTGGCCAGTTTTGCTCGCCTGTGGAAATTCGCCTCTTGTGATTCCTACCACTCAAGAGTATTGAC
This sequence comes from Apogon talboti, assembly GCA_037367365.1. Classification (NCBI taxonomy): domain Eukaryota; kingdom Metazoa; phylum Chordata; class Actinopteri; order Kurtiformes; family Apogonidae; genus Apogon; species Apogon talboti. The sequence continues at coordinate 16,033,274 of JAPQRQ010000014.1, read as the reverse complement.
ATCACTGTCCGTTCGCCTCACCTCCTATTTCTCCTTCGCTGTCTCTAAAAAATTCTCGTGAAGGTTCCTCATACCTTGAATAGTCGGAGTCTGTGTCCATAATCATCTTTAACTTGCGTGTTGACCTGTGGGTATCCATGGGTTGTAGACGTGGTCATTTTTATGCTGTTGTGTGTTGGTGCATGCTGTACTGCATTTGTCCATCAGTCACTGCCAAAGTGTTCTGGCCATAGAAAAGTGATTATAAGGCTGTTGTATTCCAAAATTACTAATATCTCCCAAAATACTGGTCCTATCAACTTGCCGTTTTTGTTGCTCTCTTCCTTGACCAAAAATACATAAGTATGCCAAACTGCAGCAGTCGACTCTTTATGGATTTTGTGTGATGCCCGAGACGCACGCACGCACG
>JAPQRQ010000014.1:16009407-16022123 GCA_037367365.1 Apogon talboti | reverse complement strand
CATTAAAAATGTTTTTATTTCATAATTTTCACACAGTATGTCACTTTCTGATATTGTGTCTTAAATACATGTTTCTTTGTTTAAAAAACTGAACACGTGGTGTCCAGCTGGGTTGACATTTTTGTAACTCCATGAAAAATAGGTTCAATAAAAATATTCAATTGCATTGTTTTTTTCTTGCCTAAAGAAAAAAAAAAGAAAAAAAAATCTTGACTAAGGTTCTCATAATTCATGCATGAAAGGGTTAAAGCCGCTCCATCATTACTGGACTTGCGTTTCACCCAGTCTCTACATTTCTGTGTCGGTAACAGGATCGTGGAGAACGGCCAGGAGCGCGTGGAGGTGGAGGAGGACGGTCAGTTAAAATCTCTAACAGTTAATGGTAAGGAGCAGCTCCTAAGACTGGATAACAAGTAATTATCTCCACACCACATTTGACCAACATACAGTTTTCAAACCTGGAAGTTCTCACCCAGTGACTGTTTGCTGTCAGCAGTTGGTCTCTCCTCTCTCTGTCGTACATCTCATCTTGAAGAACAGTTTTCTCAGTTTAGCTTTGCAGAAACAGAGGAGAGACACGCAGATGTGCAGAGTATGTGTATATTTGTATTTATTCCATCATTTCGGGGGGACCATTGTGCCGGGTTTTTTTTTTTTTTTTGTTTACTAATAATAACTGAATTATACCTTTTACTTCTGCCATATGCACAAAGCTGGGTACGTGCTATATATGAATTTTCCTTTGGGATGGATATTGTATTTCTTGTTGTAACAGGAAAACAAGATGCTGTGTATTTTACTCAAGCATGTCATTTTTGCTCTTCTCATTTGACCAGTTTAACAAGTGAATGATAAAAGCTTAACCACTTCACCCAGTGTCTTTAACTTAAAATTCACATCGCTAACCTGTTAGCTGTAACCATGTTCACGCGTGTGTAATTTGACATAGTTTATTAATAAATTAATGATGATATGCATTTTCTTACTTTAAAGTTTGTTTGTGAATTTGGAAATACCACAGTGTGTTTTCTTTTGTTTCTGCATGATTTGATTCCAGGAGGCTGCTTTTCACTGTAAGTGTAACAAACAGCTTTTACCATGAACTTCAACCTCACATACATTGTTACCGGACAGACAGGGAATTTTTCATTCTTTGTAAAAACCAAAATAAAGAGTTCAGATTTGGTCAATAAACTTCAGTTTGACGTCGTGGAACGGCTGCTGCAGTCACCCGGTGTCTGTGTGATGATTCTTCTTCCAGCTTTAGTGGCTTTTCGTCTGGCTTTTCTCCTGGATGTTTGAGGTGTGTGTGCCTGTGCCTGATCTCTTTCTGAAACTTGCCACAATAAAAGAAAAACCACAGCGGCTGTTTCATTTGAACACTCACATGTCATCATGTAGCTCACCGTGTGCTCTGTTCACTAACTACTAATGCCTCGGTTTCATTGGAGGTGACTCACATCAAGGCTTGGTCACTCATCTGGTGTGTTACTCCCATGTTTGCACTCACTAAAATAAGCAGTTTTGTCACTTATCATGAGTTTATGAGGGGTGATAACTTTTATTCCAGCTGAAACCTGCCAGGATACTTCCGCTCTGACTGTGTGGTAGGTATGCTTTACTTCAGAGGACCAGGTGAGAATGAAGCGACGCCCACTTCCAGGTTTCAAATGTCTTTCCTCATTTCTTCATATCTCCTCGTTTCTCCGGTTTGCATTTTTATTGGCTTGTAAAAGTGCTGATAGTGCACCAGTAACGAATACGCCCTCGGATACAAACCCAAGGACCTGAACTTCCAGAGACCTAGGAAAGTACAAGTTTGGTGTTTTTTACATTAATTAATCACCTTGATCGGAAACAGCATGTTTTTCAGATACATATTTTATTTCATTTGTTTTATGGAATTTCCTTTGAAGTGGACAGTTTTTTTTTTTTTGTTTTGGTTTTTTTATGTATATATATTCTACATTGGAGAAAAATGCATTGCTGTGTCTCAGGAGGTTAAACTTCATCACTGACAGACTGTCTTGTAGTGTTATGTACTAGCTGAGGAAACAAAATATAAAAATGTGTGTTAAAAGGGGGGATTCTGCCAGTGCGTCATACAGACACTTTCTTGTTTCATTCTTTCTGCTTCAGATCGGATTGTGAGTGTGATTGCCTTCAGCTTATAGGTCACTGTGTGCAGAGAAGACACTGTGTACACTTCTTGTGGAATGTGCTCGGGGCTAGTTTATTTACACAATCCTCACTGCATATTTTGGTGAGACAAGTCAGGAGTGAGGAGCTAGAAAGGGCAGGGTGAGGCCTTCAGATAAGTCAGGCTGCGGTGACGACGCTTTACACTACGTACCTGAAGGACCACACCCCGTCTATTGTCTGAACGTAGGGGTTTTTTTTTGGGTTTTTTTGATGGGTAAAAGCCCTATAGCTTGGTATTTGCGGTCTACTTCTCCCCTTCTGTCAATTTCTTTTCCGGCGCTGATTAAGGTAGCTGTTGCGCTTGCGCAGTCCTGTTGCTAGGTGACGCCGCAGCCCTGCACCAATCACAGTCCTCCCTGTCCTTGTGCAAGAACATGGTGTGTGATTATTAGAACCGTGGATAGATTTATTAAACGGGACTGGATTACATTGACATAAACCATCCGTATTTATATCATAAATCAACCATACCCTCTTATTATTTACCCATGTATGCCAGAATTCCATTATTTTAGTCAATATTGCAATTTATTGAACATAGAATATAACGTGGCTTTTTTTTTTTTATTAAAACATACGATAGGCGTTGCAGTGGCAGGTTTTAGATTTATATTACAATAGCGCCCTCTGCTGGATTAACCCGTGATTTATAACTCGTGTCGAACTACGTTTCCTTTTTTCTTTAATACCAGCCTCTGAAAAATATTGTGGAACAAAGCAAGCAGTCGTCGAAAATAAATGCTAAGCCTGAAAAATGGCTCCAGCATTTTTTCTAAAAATATACAAATTTAAGGTTGAGTCTGATGTGACCACTAGGTGACACTGTTTGTACACAAAAGACACCGAGATGACATTTGGCAGGATGAATTTGTACAACAGGAAGGAGCTGTGGCAACACGTGACATGTGATATTCATCTTTGTGATTTTTGGAATTCCCTGCGCATCCTGCAAATCAACACCACCAAACGCATCAGATTATTCATATGATATACAGTTTTGCTCCATTTGTTTTCCAATATGCCCCCTCATTCTGTCTCAAAAAAAAAAAGATAACCAAAATGTGTTAGAAATGAAGTCTCAGATCTTTTTGCCAGACTCTCTTATCCATCTAGTACAATATGACACATAATACTTTGATTTCCTGTCCCCCGGGTATCCCAGCATCCGGTTTTAATCCTCGTCCAACTTGTCTGAGTCTGCCCAACCCGGGGCCATCGGCCACTTTATGAACGATGGAGGAAGATAAGCCTCCTGTTCCTCTCTGACAGTGTCTGAACAAGGGCACAGACAGTATCTCTGTGTGCTCAGCAGTAAAGTCACATCAGCACAACACCAGACTTCTTGAACCGGAGTAAGGTGGATAGTTGAAAATAATCTGATCCGCAGTTGTAGTTGTCATGTAGGGTTAGCCTCTTCCTCCACAGTGATTTATTTTCAACTTTCCCCATCTTCCACTAAAGCTCCTGCCTGCTGTGGTAAGGCCGGTTACTGTGCAGAAACAGATAGATTTTGTGTCTGTGTGTGTCTCAGGTGTTAACATGAGTGCTTGTGCCTGTGTACACTCCACGGCAGTCTAGACAGCATGTACCACAAAGCCTTTACAGATACACACAGCATTGTTCTGCCTGGAGATAAATGACAGGCACTCTCAAGACAATAGTTGCAAATGAAAGCACCCAGGAACTTGGGCGCTCTGTACTCACTCTGCTTCTCAAATTAAGTCCTTGATCCAGAAAATAAAAGGGCCCCTCTATGAGCATTAAAAGATCTCATTATCATTGTTGCTCTTTGATATTGTTTTGTTGAAATTAATTAAATGATGATGGATTATGTGACTCGGTAGCGGAAGGAATCTTATCACCCAGGTAACTGGACCATAATAGACGCAAATATTGATCCTCTAGGGCAGGGGAAGCTGGAACAAAGCACACAACCTTGGAGTCACATGTTGGTTTAATCCAGCCATCTACTGCAGCACAGCAGGACTGATAGGATCACCAGGCATACTGCAAAGGGGGAAATACAGGTTGGGAATTGTTTTTCTTTTCTTTTTTTTTTTTTTTAAAGCTGGAATTGCAGAAGCCTTCAGAATAAAGCTACAAATTGTCCTGTTTTAGCAAATCCAATGGGAGCTGGTCTCCCTGTGTCTGTGGGGTCACCTCTGTGTTTTTTTTTTTTTGTTTTGTTTTTTTTAAGTGACTGTCTGATTGGGAATGTGTTGGATTTAACAGGCTGATTTGCAAACTTGGAGGAGAAGAAAAGAAATCCTTCAGGCCAAGGGAAAAAAAAAAACGCAAATTGCGCTTCTTGTTTACCTCACTTTAGGTGTTTCCAGCAAGAAAATCAACCTTACATGGCAAATGCTCTGCCAATCTGACCTTAACACACTCCCAAAACGTTCATGACAAAGAGACAGACTCAGGTCAAAATGGGCGACCTGCAGAAATAAGACGTCTATTCAGTGAGACTTTAAATCTGGTGATGCCTTTGTCTCTGTTAAGGCCTCTTTTACCCTGAACACATGCAGCCGTTGTTGATTGCCTCAAAACCCTTGAGCTCCTGCTGAAAGACTCAAAAGAGAGCCACCCCCACCCCTCGTCGCTTTAAAATACATTTATGTCGCACATAGGGAAGAAAAACCATCAAGGACAGTGTTGCAGAGTACCCACAATGAGTGGCTTCCAGTCTGCATTAATGATTCCAATGGCTATACGTTTATTATTGAGACGGCTCGTGTTCCTACAGGTATACAGCAATCTGTCAAACAAAGCTGGCGTGCCTCTAATGACTTCTGATTTGTTTAAGGCCGGGCTATTACACACTGTGCGGGGGGATATGAAATGGTGGTGCAGATCTCCTCTAAATAGGACCAGGTTCGGCACGGTGAGCATCTGGCCTCCTTTCTTCTCCTCTCCACTGCCTTAATTACACAACACAATGGCGATGAGATCTGCCTGTAATCTCGCAGCATAATAAGTCGCCCCTCTCCCCCCCCCCCATACCCTGCCTGCCACTAATTCAATATAAATGTAAATTACCTAGAGAAAAGAATAACCAAATCTCATTTTATTTACATGACTAATCACAATAAAGTCGGGCAGATGAAATATGAATGAAATATATGGTTGGTGTTTGTGCAGAGGGAGGGGTCTTTATTGCCTTGGGTACTCTTTGAACTTGTTTTAGATCATTTTTGTTGTTTCTTGTTGGTTACATCAATATACCTTTTTGCACCAGCTACTCGACTTGCTGTAATAGATGTATCTCTCTTTTTTTTTCCATCTGATTGTATTGTGTCACACTGCCAAGGGCATCACAAGGTAATATGTTTCCCTTTCAGTGTACTTTTTCTGCATCACACATCTCATGTCAGAAGGCAGAAATTCACATAAAAAAAATTAAGATCTAGTGCTGGATGCAGCACCTCGGGCCATCTATACAGACAGTGTGAAGATAAGGTTTAGTTTTGATTCATTTCCACCCACAACGCTCTGCTCACACCCACAGATATCGGAGCTGAAGACCCCCTGGAGGAAGAGTTCCGTCGCCGCAGACAGAATGCACTTCCAACCTTTGGCCTCCACCAACGCTACCTGAGGAACTCCGCCCAAAACCCCTCAGAGGAAGAGGAGGAGCACGGCCTACAGAGTCTGGGACTAACGAGAGGTCCGCCCATCCGCCACTGCAGGGCTGATTAATTACCAGCAGACAGAGCCCTCCTTTAAAGATCAGAGTCTTAATAAGCACAGCTAATTGTCTGCTTTTGTGTCTGATGGCCACACAAAGGAAGCTGACGAAGAGTGGCATGCTTGATTGGCACATGTAAACACTGAAAACCGAGGTGTTCATTAGGCAGCTCTGTTCTACACCACAGTAACGACCAGAGGTCAGAGGTCGGCCTCTGTTTCCCTTCACCGGGTCAGGACGTCACACAGAAAAGCTCAGCAATTATCTATAGAACACAGTCACTGAATGTTTTATAATAGCAGCTTGGTTAGTTAAGTAAAGAACCTTTAATTTCACTGTGCATAGTTCCTGCTGGGATGCAAACAAAAGCGCTAATTCTCTTTGTGAGATAATGATACAATATACTAATGTGGGTCCTTAGAGGGTATGGTTCTAGTTTCTGCTGCTTCTGACTGAAACAAAGATTTCTACATATGAGAAAACCCATAAAAAACACTTTATAGACTGCTGTAAATATTTCTTATCAAATTATTTACTAATTCTTTAAAGGTTAGTTATAAGGACTACTATTGGTTGCCAGGTTGAGGCTTGCATTATGTTGTTTTTTTTTTCTTGGATTTTTATTTATCTAACAACAAAACTGAATGGAGAAAAAGTGAACTTACAAAAGGAAATAATCTGAATTCAACCTGCAACATATGAACCATGACACAGTGCTGGAATAACCGGCTTTGTTGACTAACTTGTACATTCCACATTCAAATGCTGCTGATATAAGCCATACCCATTTCCACCTATACATTTAACAAAATTGCAAGATATGCAAAATCTACTTTTTTTGTAATTGCCAGTAGAGGTAGAGCGACAAAACCCAGAACTTCATTGTGAAGTTCATAGTGGATTTTGTGCTTTGTGTGCAAGTTCCACAAACTATGTCCCTTTTCTAAAAAGTATTTAGTGACTCTGAAAATACCAATAATATGGTTCTCACTGTTACTCCAACTGATCAACAGACTAGTGAATCACATCATTTCCAACCCCATCATCCACAATTAACCTCCTAAGACCCAGGAAAGCCACATTTTTTAATTAAATAATTGCTTATATTGGAAACATCATGATGCAACAGTTTTTTCAGATGCATTCTTAAAAATTCTTATGGAATGTCATTTGCGGTGGACAGTTGTTTCTTTTTTTGTTTTTTTTTTGTATAAAGCTGTGAATTTCTTGTCCTCATACGTGGACAGTGGGTCCTAGGAGGTTAAGAATCACGTCCATTGTTGCTCCAGTGTAGTAAAAACACTTATTCACTCAGTCACATAGTAATCAGTACATGACATTCAGTTGTTTCTTATGTATGTATGTATGTTGACTTTTACTTATGCATCATTTTTGTTGCTTCAGTGAGCCAGGCTTTATGCACTGGTATGTTTTTCTTTCTCTGTGATCATAGGTAGTGAGAGAAAAATGCTTTTAATCTTTGACAATACACTACAAAATATATCCATAACATCAGTGTAACTCTGTCCTTATCAAGGGTTAAGGACGCTGTTTCCAAAATGAATCCAATGCAGAATTATCTTAAGGTTGTAATACAGTTGATATCCACTGGGCTCCAAAAGTCCTGGTTCCCATAGACTTACTACATCTTCTCTCTAAAACTACTCTTAAAAAAATACTAAAACAGTACCTTTTTTTCTGTAGCCATTCTCGTCTCATCCATATTCATCCATCCATATTTAGAACCTTGAATAAATAATCTGATTAGAGATTAGATTTTTCCTCTGTTCAGGTTGATTAGAACCTTTTAATATTTACTTGAATGACATACTCAGCTGTAGTTTTGATAAACAGGTTCTAATAAGACTGTAAAATGACTTTGTTATGCAATGCTTGATGACATTTCCACCCTTAAGGTCATGTAGCCCTGCCTGCTTTGTCCAAATATGGTCACTTCCAGCTCCAAAAATCCAATTTAGTGATGGAAAAAATTACAAACTCCTGGCTTCAAAACAGAGGATAAGAAACCAATGGGTGACGCCACAGTCTCTTCATCCACTCATGATATTCACTCTGTGGTCGTTGTTTAGCACTGGCCCCATTTACTTACATATACTTTTAGTTGCAAATTCGCAAAACAATAAAAATATCCTTGTAGCTCTCAGTTCTTTGGGGGCGATTTAACATGGGTGCCAATGGTTTTGGGCCCAAGTTGCTTAGGAGGTTCCAACACATTCTAATTATTTTCAGTAATAGTGTAATTTAGTGTTTTGCTACTAATCATAACAATGAACTGACTTTTGTTGTCTCTAACAGAAGCCAGAGAGATATTTTACTACCTCGTAGCCCAAAAGTGGTTATTTTAATGGCTTATAAAGATCAATAATGCTTTAGTGCATAATTTTACAGCTCGCATCCATTATATTCTTCTTCAAGTAATGAAAAAGTGGTGCCAAATAAAGATAATTATGTTGTTTTTTTTTCTGTTTTGTAGGATACACCGACACCAAGAGGAAGAAACTGTGGTTAAAGGAGGCAGATCCCAAAAAGAAAAGAGCACCCCGACTCTTCCCCAGATTCGGCGGACTCGGTGCCTTTTTTTAAAACAAACACACACATCCGTATCGGTTGGCCAGAGCGCCATTAATCATACGTGGCATTAGATCCTCACTGCTGTGCCAGATCTGGCCTTGTCTATCAGCTGCGGTGCAGAGCGTAACTCCTGCCTGCAGAGACCTCACTTGTTGCTTGTTGTTGTTGTTTTGTCTGAGATCCGTTTTAAAGCTTCTGCCAATGCTGGACCCTGCAGATGTACAGTGAGCATTAAGAGGCGTAGAGGTAATTAATCCCATGAATGAGTTCCCCACTTTTTACGGTATGTTTTTAATGAGTGTTTTGGGGTGAGAAAGGAGGAAGGAGGTGAACATTAGCAGTCTTGATAAGTGTGACAAAATACGCTGCTATTATACAGAACATGTGAGAGTAAGTGAAGGTCAACATGGTCAGTGGATAACTTTTTGAAAGAGGAAATGAGAGAGGCGGATATGAGGGTAAATAGAGAATAAAAACACTGAAGAGTAAAGGTTATGTCCTGTTTACTCCACAGTGAAAACACACTGTCAACACTCTGGTAGTAACATTTTCCATTCCTTCATCAAAAAGGGGTGGAAAATAAGCATTAACCTCTCTCAAAGAGTTTTTGTTGTTGTTGTTGTTGTTGTTGTGATTTGAAGGATTCTTTCTACTGAGTTCCACAGCCTGTTCACCTTCCACGGGTGTTGAAATGGTTCCTTAAACAACGTCACTCTTTCCCTCGTCTACTTTGTCCCTGACAGGTTGTTTTGGTGATTATGGGGAAAGATGGACAAGTCTGAGAAGTGCTCTTTTATATGGACTCCTACCAATAAAGGCTAAAAAAAAATCATCGTAGGCAGCCAACTTTACATCCTCTTGTCTGTCAAATTCTTTAAATACTCTAAATATTTGGGCTTTCATAACAGTTTATGGACATACATAGAACATTTTCTGTCTGAATGAAAGTCAAGAACTGACAGATGAACAAGGACATCCATTAGAAAACTCAGGAAACAATGCAAGCACTGCTGAGTAAAACTTTTGCAACAAATTGCAAACACTCATATAAAATTTATTACATCGCACTGCAAAATACTGGTATTAGAAAGTGTATATATATATAAAAAAAAAAAAAAAAAGAATTTCTATGTTACAAAACAGAATTCTAACTGTAACCTTAATGGAGTAATAATGTTACTATAGAAGTCATATTTCCTACAGTTTCTAAACTCTATGCGAGTATAAAATAAACATATACGTTATTATCTCAACAGGCAAATTAGTTTTTGGCAATAATGTCACATTGCAACACAAATAATACAGTAGAATGCAATGCAATATGTTAATGTTGCCACAATGTCAGTGGGCAGTAGGCATTAAATCATGTTAAAATACATACCAAGAACATGAAAGAAATATGAAGAAAAGGAATATAATCAAACATAAACACAAGAATAAAGGCCACTTCACACACACCAACAGAATCCTCCAGGAGCAAACACTCGGTGACAGTGGTGAGAGAAAAACTACCTTGAACAGGAAAAACCCTGGAGCAGACCCCGACTGTGGAAGATGGACGACTGACATGACCAGTTGGGGTCAAAGAGAGGGTTAAAGGAAGAGAGAGAGAGATTGGGGGAGACACATGGATGCACAGCAAACTAAACTATAACTTAAAAACTAGAATTGTTGTCACTAGTATAACTACCAATAACTAGTACAAATACCCATCACTGTTAACACTACTACAAATATAAGTATTAACAGTAAATATACTACTACTGCAGCTGTTAGTATCAATAATAGAAACCTCTACCCTCTATGTAACTGTATAATAAACACTATCACACCTATATACTAATTATATACTAATACTCACAGTGGATGTGTGAGGGACCTTTCATGATTCTTCTTTTCTAACCACAACCTCTTCATACTGGCTGATATTCTTTTTTTCCCTAATGACTCTGCTTTTAACAGAATACTGTCTGTGCTTTTATGAAAACTTAACATGATAGTACTGTTTACCCCAAGCAGTCTAAGTCTTCTGAGAAGACGGAGCCTCTGAGCTAATTTAGAGCACAAACATTGGATGTGGTCATTCCACTCAAGTACAGTCCATCACAACACCTGAGTAAGAATGTGTCTTTGTTTTAGTTTCACATTGAAAATCAAGTCACGATTGTTGTCACACCAATCTATGAAGGTTTCAGTGTCATTGTGATACGCTGAAGTACAGTCGTCTTTACACGACAGATTTACAATCGCGCAGTCATCATAAAATGTGATGATGCACCGGTTCTGTTGCCTGTGTCCACATTTGTTCATGCACAGTGTGAACAGGATAGACGAGCTAACACAACCGTTTGGTTTCCCTCTACTTCTAATGTTTCACTGCTGAGAGAAAATCATTTACCTTTACCTGCTGGGTCCTGTTAGTTAAAAAAAGACAAAACCGTTTAATGATAAAAGGATTAACATGCAGGTCAGTGAGCTTTGAACAACGAAATGAGGTTGGAGTGAGTTAAACGCACAACCGTAATCAGAAAATAAAACCCAGTCATTGGCCTTTGGATTTTCCACGTTTGCTTATTAGATGTGTAACACTGATGCTGGCATGAAGTGTATGTTAAATAATGCTAAATAATGTATTCTAATTATTATCATGCCCATCTAGGACCATAAGTGAAAGCAGAATCACTGAAATAGGCAACACATCCACTATATGGACAAAAATATTGGGACACTTTAAAGTCAGGTGTTTCATTGCTAACATCAGGCTGTGCTACAAAATGATGCTGACAAATATGTCATTTTTAATTGTGGTAAATATCACAGCAATAAACGTCTTTATTTTTTCTTTACGGTTAATTTCATTTACATTGTCATCTATGCTTACACAATTAGTTTTTACTTAATTTTACTCTGTGTTGAAATTGTTGAAATTGATTCGACATCTACTGTGATAATTGTTGACGACAACTGACATGGACATTTTTTTTTATCATAATAATGTTTCAAACCAACAGGAATGGGAAGACCTATAAGAAGTAGGTGTTATGTGTCCCAATAATTTCGTCCATGTGATGTATGACGCAAATCCTCAAAAATAAATTATTGTAACAACAATTTCCTGAAGGCTCTGCCAAAAGGATCAAGAAAGTTCTATCTAATCTAATGTAATCTAATGTAATCTAATCTAATCTAATCTAATCTAATGTAATCTAATCTAATCTAATCTAATCTAATCTAATCTAATCTAATCTAATCTAATCTAATCCATTTTAAACAAACCTTAAATATTCTACAAAATGCAACAAATCCAAATATATTTAGGGCCAACAAAAGATGGATGTTCCAGTTTGCCTTTGTGCCTACTGACTCATATGGTGGATCTTAGGATACAAAACCCAAATTTCTCTTCTAAAACTAAAAATAACCCCACAGTGCACTTTTTCCCAAGTTCCAAAAACACATACACATCAAATGCTGCCAACCAGGTCCTATTGTGTGGTGTTGCCTCAGTCATTAACCTGAGCCACATATGGCGTTTCCTGCTCCGCTCACCTACTGTAAGCACAGTAATTGAATAGAAGCAGCGACCAAACACCCTGGATTTTCTTGTCACATGGGTAGAGCCCTGGAAGGAGCAGTATTCTCCGATTATTTTGAACGAGCCTGCAGTGTTTTGTATTATTCATGTGGCAGAACTCATGCACATGACCCAGCAACTCATTTGGCTCTTGTTCCCATGCAGCCAGCAGTCTCTAAGGGTTTAATTAAACAGTGTCGAGGCAGTGGCCCATCTCCCTCCATTGCCTTACTTTTTTTTTTTTTTTTTTTTTTTTTAAAAACAGCTATCCTCCCGAAGTCATTACACAACTGTTACTGAGTGGGAGAAGAAAAAAAAAAAAAAACAGTGAAAACCTCCTATTGACTTCCACTCTGAGGACATCTACCTCTTGAGGAGCGACGAGCGGAGTGACAGCTCACTGTCAGCCTCCCTGTCAGCCACTGTCTGCCTCCTTTAAAAGAAAAATCACCCACTTTCACCTGAATGAAGCGGAGCACCTATCGACACCCATCACTGCATGGAGGGAAATTATGTTAAATGTAAGTGTGTACATGCAATACAGTCGAATGAGAGCATAAAGAAAGACACAACCCTGCCTGACAGGAGATAGATAGATAGATAGATAGATAGATAGATAGATAGATAGATAGATAGATAGATAGATAGATAGATAGATAG
>JAPQRQ010000014.1:15987505-15997643 GCA_037367365.1 Apogon talboti | reverse complement strand
TATTTTTCCCTTACAGTTCAGAGAGGAAACCGTTTCTGTCTGTGTAAAGACATACATTCAGTGTATGTTTCCAAACTGGTTATATCACAACAACATAATGATAATCATAATTGCACTTGTTTCAGTGACAGGCAATGAGAAAAAGAAAGAAGTTTTTGGAAAGTAACTAACGAATTATTGCATGTCATGAGAGCACATATGCATGTCTAAAAAACACATATAACTGTCTAAATTACTCTCTGAATATATTTAAGATGACTTTTTAGTTCAGTTAAAAATCACATCCATTTATTTCCACTATGGGAGGCTAATGAAATGAACTGCAATACAATGAGGATTAAGGTGTTTACATATTCGTTGAATTATCCACCTCGTCCATAGTTGATATATATTTTACATGATTTTACTTAAAAATAATAATTAATAGTACTTTGAAACATTAGAAACAGCATAAATGCTCTGAAAATAGCATTAAAGATAATCCACGAAGGGCTGAAGATGTGTTTCACACAACAATACAAGTTTTCCAGGAAAGTGTTAATTGTAATAATAGCATAGAGATCTCATATTGCACGTCTTAATCATAATACAATCATGCAATTACAGCCAATGTAGACGTTTATTCAGAGCAGTAAACATGGCATCAAGACAAGAAATTTTCACAGACTGAAATGTGCCAAAGCTAACGAATATAATACTGGCGTTTTTGTTTGTGTTCACATTTTGTGATATAATAATGTTAACAATGTAGATAATGAGCTTTTACTTGTTGGATGTAGATAGAAGATGATGCAGCTTTGATGGTTTAGTAAAGTTGCCTTTAAAAAAAAAACAGAAAACAGTCGTTGGTTTTTCACCTCTTATTGTATATATTTGTGTATTTATTTTAATTGATCAAACGCTGACACATCATAAAATCTTTAGTATGTTAAGCGTTATCATTTATTTATGCTTTATCATTAATTTAGTAAAAAGCAAACAAATTCAATGTGAATCAGTGAAAATGTGATGATTACAAGTCATTATGCATTAGATTAACATGCACATAAACAAACTGTTACTCCACAGTTCAGAGCTCTTCACTCACACCATTCGTCCCACTGAGGAAGCGCATCATCACGTTTTCCGCATGTCCTCTCCTCTCCATTGGCTAAATTTTGATCAGGCATCAAAGTTTCTGATAGGCTGCTGCGCGCGGCAGAGAGTTGTTGCTGTTGCTAGGATCCTGTTGCTAGGACGGTTGCCATCTCAGAGGCTCAGCAGGAAACATGTAATGAATCATGGATGGTTGATTTTTCTCTAAGCACCCTAATCTGTGATGCAGATGAGCCCGAAGCCAAACCCCCCCACCCCTCCTCAACTCCTCCACTCCCTCACCCTATGTCTCCACCCTCCTCCAAAAGGCAGCCCCACCCCCCACCTCTGGATGGGTTCATTAAAAAAATGCAAGTTTGGGAGGGGGCTGCAGAAGACTGATGCCAATTGTCATGTAAAAACAGGGAGGTCAAAGGTCATTATCAGTTATTTGTTGACTGAGAGCCACAGGGTGACGCGATGACCCCTCGTGACCCCTGAGATTATTCTTCATCATGTGACCTTTAAAGTGTGCACCCTGTGAAACAACCTTTATATGTATCAAAAAGGGGGAGAAACGCCATCTAATATTCCATCTGAAAGTCATCAAATACCAACGTGATGCTTTTCAGAGAAGCTTAGACGTAAATTATTTCAAATACAGTCAAAAAAAAACCAAGGAAAACAAAGCTGTCTGTGTACGATATGTTTACAACAGACTGCGATTTAATTTTATGCTGCTCACAAAAGCATTTAACTAGAGAGACTTTTCACACAGCTGTTATTATTCTACATGCTACAGTATGTTTTGCTTTTCAAACTCATGAAAAAGCCTCATTAGGATTCATAAAAGGTCATCCATCGTGGTGCAAATGTGCCGCCGTGACTTAACAATCGCTGTGGGCATTTTTAATATCATGCTATTATGCTATGTGGCGCATACAGGCCTGTGTTTAGCAGAGAATACAAGGGGGGCATTTCAACCCCCAGTTGAACTGTAGTGTGTACGGCTTATTTATTCCTGTCCTGTAAAAACAGTGCAGCTGTTTCATATAAAGTGGCAAACAGTTAAACTGTTCATACGAAACACTTCTGGTATAGACGCTGAACATTATCCACAGAGGGGAAGACAGTGTAAAAAGTGGTAATTACAGACAACAGATGACAGACAATATGGGCCTGCTGCTTTAATGGTACACAGCAGAAATACTGAAATGAGCAGCTACAGTGACTCTGCTGTATGTAAACATCTTGTGTTGTTCACCATTGTGGGTTTTCCTTCTACCGGAGCAATATTTTCTTTGGTGTAATTATGTTATATTTCTGCTGCTCTGCTTCTAGACTTAAATCCCTGTGTATTTATTACATTTGTCTGCACTTCTTGAATTCTATTAAACAGAAAATTTTAATGTCATTGGGGCTTTATGCAACACATTGATTTGAAAAAAAAAACCCAAAACAAATCCCACTTCTCTCTGTTTTCCATCTCTGGTCTTTTAATTAACCTCTTCCCTCCATGTAAAAGTGCATCCCTTGACAGTTGAGCTCTGCAGACTCAGTTTTCCTACACTTTGCCCTCATCTTTCCTCCCGGCACGTTACTAAACGGATCCTTTAGAATCTAGTTGTATACCCGATGCTAATACCTTCTGACACATTTGTTCACTGCCTCTTTATCATTAATAATTATGCAAAGGAGGTGCGTTCTCAGCCGAGCAAAAGAAAGCAATCTTAGTATGCAAATGGTTAAGGTCCCTGCGGAGTGCAGCGATTAGATGTGTGTTGATAAACTCACTTATGATGAGTGACAGTGAGCAGGATTGAAGTCGCGCTGGTCAGCGTCACCACAGACACTGATGAAAACACAGCAGCCAAATGCCAGGGTATCCCCAGATGCATGATGGGACAGAGATGAAATGCTGTAAAATGTCATTGTGGCTGCTGTGTGCGCATTAATAACCAGAGAGAAGGAAGCAAGAGGGTAATGAGAGGAGATTTGTTTTCTGATTGAAGGCTTTGCCTTTTCTGCACAGCCAGATGTTGGCTCTTTTCACCTTTAAAACCTGTTTCACTGTCATTCAATGGCTGGTTCTGACTGAACTGCAGGTTCAGTGAAGGGTTCACCGCTGAATTTTACATCTGACATGAGTTTAGCACCCCAGGATAAATAATTATCCTCAGAATCCATTTCTTTGGAAAACTGTTTCAAAATCCCTCAATGTTGTTTTCATAATAAAAAAACAACATAATAAAAAAAAATCTAAAAAATGTTAGTTTGGGAGGAAAATGGGATGCTTGAAACATTGTTTGTAGCTGATTAAACTGTAAGCTTAGTAGTTTGTTCAAAGACAAGAAAGAAATACAAGCTTTTCCAAAGATTTATCCGAGAGCTATACACTGTTGTGCTGCATTAAAATGCAAAATCATGTATTTTTATCTGGGTAAGGCTTTGCTGTTTGTGTGTGTTGCAGTGCAGTCACATATCACATCTGATCTGGCTTCTCTTTTCCAGATTTTAAGTTTTTTTGACAACATGTTGGAGGTCCATATTTCAATCTCAAGTCGTTGCATAAGCAATGACTTATGTGCTACTATTCTGGCAAGATCAATTTTCTCAGGATCAGCATTTTGACAGAAGAAGAAGCAGAGAGACACTAGCCGGGAGTGCCAAGTTTAAAAGCTTGTTTGTTTCTTAAGAAGATCAAAGGTATCAGGGCCTTGGACAGACATGAGAGGCACAGCCTCTGCAATCTGCTCTCCATTCACTCCCAACAACACCAGCAAAGAAAAACAAGGCTTTTCTCTTTGGGAAATCCTGGAATGCATCCCAGGCAGTTTCTCCAACAGGCAAACACTCCGGGATCTCCCATCCTACTCTGTGGGGAAATGACATGTTTGTCAGCATGTTGTGTCTTACCATCCAAAAGCCCCACCATCAGCAGGTATTTTTTAAATTTATTTTCTGAGGGCAAAAGGTAAAAGCACCTGAAGTCTAGATACATTTTTAAAGTATTCATTGTTTTTTCAACAGTCAAGCTGATCTGATCCAAGTCCATCTGCATTTAATGTCTCCCATAATTCAACAAAAAAAAAAATCCTACTGTATTTGGTGCGTTACCCATAATAATGTACGTTTCCACCCATGAGGCTTTTATACCAAAAAGATCAAGTATCACATCAAGTGAAAAATGAAGTAAATATAAAATTGTTTCACCATGTTATATATTTTGACCTTTCAGCTGCTTATCATTCCCACCACTCCTACTCCTACTCACCTTCCAGCAGAGACTTAGATCAGAAGATCAATACGACTCTGTCTGAGGCTCCAGCATGGTGGGAGTTAGCTTAGCTTAGCATAAAGACTGGAAGCAGAGGAAACAACTAGCGTGGTTAGCATATAAAACTGGCATATCAATACATTTTTGTAGTTTTGGGACCCACTTTTATAAGAATGAAAAACTATTAAAACCCAGTGAATGAATGTTTACAGCCATTTTTACTGCCATTTCATAATATTTTAATGCTTATAGAGGGTTACTGTAAACACAGGTAACAGTCATTTGAAGAAATTTATGTTTGATAAATCACCAATTGCTGAAAACATTAATTACACTGTTGTCCATAAAGTTGGACTAAAATATATATATTTTTACCTCTTTTCATGAAATGATTTTGACAATGTGATTTATCCTTGATAGATAAAGTGTAACTGAGACTCAAAGGTTAAAGGTTATCACTGATGTGTATACGTAAAAATAAATAGAGATATGTATCTGAAAACAAAATTATGTCAACTTTATGGGCAACAGTTTAAAAGAAACAAAATTATTACATTTAAGAGACTAATTTAACATCCATTTTTAAAGTTTAATTATTAAAATATATACACATTTTACTTTAGAAATGATGTAAAGTAAATGCATGTAGGAGTCAACAGGCTCCTGTATCTCCTTCTGCCCAGTTTCTTGTGTAAAGTTTTCTTAAAAGCTTGAAATTGAAATAATTTATTTGATGACTAAACATATCTAATATCTTCTTCAGGGGTTTTTGGGAGGCTGTTTTAAAGGCTTTCATGGGCTGGAGTGTTTCTTGGTCTCCTGGTGTCTTTTCTTCAGGTGAGGTTGCCTGGCAACCAATGCTCCCTTCAATTTTTGGCACGTATTGTATCTCAGAGGCAACCTGTTTGTAGTGTTTTTAAACCTCTGAACACAGTTTATTTTAGATATTTTTAGTATTTGTTCCTAAACTAACTATGCTGTCTATTTCTTAGCTGCTTTATAAGATGCATTGTATGGGATTTATAGGGATCTATTTGTAGACATGTTGTCAGTAGTATATAATGGTTTATAAATACTATATAAAACCTAAAGAAATGGTGGTTTATGTTGTGTCAGAATGAGCTGTTGGTCTCCACATAGTTAATAGATCATAGATGTCTTAATAGAGAGCTGGATATGGTGCCACCTCTCCAAACTGTTGCCAGTTTGCCCCATAGAGATGTCTGTAAAACTGCTGACGGAACAGCTACGACTGCAAAAAAGGTTAGTTTTAGATGTTTTAAATAGTATAAATGCTAAAAAAAGAGGTTTTAATAACTGTGATATCACTGCAGAGTATATTCTGAGAGACTGGTCCACATAGGAAATGGGATGTATAACACAACCCAGAGAGCAGAACGTGTTTCACCAATGAGCCTCTTGCCATTATTAAGGTTATTATTTAGGGGTCCTGATCTCAGTTTTAATAAGAACACACCATAGGAGCAGGTCATCTTCCATGGAGTCTGCCATGTTGCATGAGAGGAACCCTTCACAACGCCACGAGATCACTTCAAGTTACAGATCTCAACAGGGGAGGTCATAACTGTAAAACTCTATTTTTAATGAATAAATTGTATATTTCTTTAAATCTGTGCGTTATCTTTAGGGACAAAGGGAAGAAAAGCCGCACGAATTCGAACACAATCTATGCTGTGTGTGTATTTTACTGGATTATCTAAGCTCAGTTCAGTTCTGCGGTGTATGTGCACATAGCTTCTATTGTGAAGGATAACAAAGCAGAGGTGGTTTTGTAACATGGTCGGCTAAGCATGATGGGATGGAGCCATAGTACTTGTTCGCTCGTCATTCAGATTTCCACGTTTTCACTTCAAATACCTCTTAAATCATACTTGTTTCTTAACCTCCTCAGACCCTGGAGCCCCACAGGTTTTTGAGTTTTGGCTTTTTTTTAATTAAATAATTGCTTATATTGGAAACATCATGATGCAACAGTTTTTTTCAGATGCATTCTTAAAATTTTTTATGGAATGTCATTTGTGGTGGACAGTTGTTTCTTTTTTTTTTTGTATAAAGCTGTGAATTTCTTGTCTTCATACGTGGACAGTGGGTCCTAGGAGGATAACCTCTGCTGTTGAGGTACCCGGGTGTGTGTTTTTAACAGTAGTCCAGAACAGACAAAACAAATACTGGCTCTTGCAAAGCTGTTTTACATTGTCCATATTTTTAGCAGCCACCGGGTCCCTCTGACTGTTTGGAAGATTTTGACAATTCAACAGGTATTCAGTTGGTTGTAATGTGCAACCGCACCACTAGATGCCACTAAATCCTGTACAGTGCACTTACAGAACTTACAACTGTCTGAAACTCAGGTTTGTTGTGTTGGTCTTTTTTAATGAACTGATGATAAAGGCCGTAATAAATATTAGCATCACGTACGTTTGTACATTTATGTTCCTCCTGAAAACATACACTGCGTGGTGTATTTAGTCCTTAAATAATAAATCTGTGTTTTAAAACTTTAACAGAGCTCCTATATCTTTGCACACTGGTAACTGAAGAAAGTCTCCTAATTGGGAATCACCGGTCTGATCAAAGGAAGAGTTATCCAGAGAGGATCTACTGACTGGACCTGCACCGCATTTTTCTTATAAGACAGCATGAATTAACAAGTGTGTCGGAGGGACTGAGAGCCAACAGTGATTACAATAAAACCACAGAGAGATCATCAAAGAGTGGGCAGGAGCTGTAAGATTCACTGAGGTCCGCGGCTGAAAAGGCCCACTCGACGTTCTTGGCTGGGTGCGGGCCCCTCCGTGGGACCTGCAGTGTGCTGCGTTTTAATCTGCTTGTTTCAGGACTGAATAATTCATTGGCTTTCAGATGGCTTTACTTCAAAACTCTCTCTTATAAGATGTTTTTCCTCATTTCATGCCTGTGACTTTTCACTTTTGTGCTGCTCCTGCCTTCCCCCTGATTTTACAACTCATTCCGCTGGTGGTATAGAAATGTAGCCTCCACCGTACCAGGCAGGTGTGAGAGTATTTTCTGGTGGCATCATGATTACACAGGCATTTGCTGACTTTTATAGCCATTTATATCCCTGTGATATGCCAACACGTCTTAACAACAGCAAGATATGCTGATTTTGATGGATCTCACTCCAAAGACTTATCCGAGCTTAAGCAGTAATTTAGAAATCCCTAAATTAAAAATCACTTTGAGTTAAACCAAGCATCCAAAGAGGCAAGACATAGTATCTAATTTTGTGACTTTTTCAGAACGCATTAATCCTCCCAAATGGGAGCTGACAGGATATCACATGGTATTGTAGCACACCAGATACCTCAGGAAGCAATTACCATGAATATATTTTTCTAATAAACTTGTACCCATCAGATGATAAGCAATTAAACATGCGTAATTATGGTTTCCATACAGTAATTTCTAAGCTGATTAGGTTTGTGTGCTTTACAACCTGAATGGGAGAATATTAATAGGGCTTTGGTTTGGTGTTGCTGGTTAGCGGTGGCAGCTCATCAGTGAATCATATGCAAATGAGGCCTCAGGAAGTGCATGAAGCCTCATTCCCGGCTATTAAAACTGTCAGGGGAGGGTGGGACGTGTCAACGGGCAGCACATACATGAATATGCAGTCATGCAAGAAAGCAACGACACACACACACACGAACACACACAGTTCAGAGGTAGGCTATTATGGATTTTCTATTCTTACAGCATGTATTCAAGTGTTTATACTTCCTGATTTTCTTTTAATAGAATCCATCTTATTCTTTACGCTCTCAAGTCCAGTTCATCCAGTTCATGTTGCTTTTAGTTGTGGATACACCATAATGGATTTTTACTTGGCAACCAGTTACATTTTGTGAGACTCAGCTAACATTTTAATTTAATTTCATCTCACTTCTAAGAAGACAGTCCTTATCAGATTCTAACTCATGAGTAATGACTTCACTAATGGTTTATAAATCATTTACTATTGCAGTTATAAGACATTAATGAGCACAACATTTGGGTTTTAGGAAGAGGAGGCGTGATCACGTTTTAGATTAAGGTTTAAACTGGTAAACCCCAGATGACGTAACGTTTAATAACCAAGGCCATTACTCACAATTTGGAGACGGCGTCACTGGGACTAGTAATAATAGACGACTAATATGTCAGACAGTTTAAAGGTTCAGGTCGTGATAAAACCATAAAAAAAGAGAAATAAAAATGAAAATGTTCACTGATCCATTTGGCATTAATGCATTTATTACATTTAACTCTAAAACTACACCTTTTAAAACACATTGAAGGAATGAAACTTATAGAGCCACTGACTCCTCTTATTTATTTTTTTGCCCTCCAATTTATGTTATATTATAAGAGGTCCGTGGTGGATGAATACATGGCTGATTTCATTTCAAACCCCAGCCAGTTTCTCTGCAGACAGAGCCGGTGAACCAAACATTTCATCTGTACAAACCTGCAAGTCTTTCCCAGATACAAACCCTCAGGGAGCGTGATACAGCTTTTCTTTGTGACTTTACTCAGGCTACCATTCAATCAAATGCCACTCAATGCAGGAGCAGCTTTTCATTTCTGTTTGTCTGCACCTATGTGTGTATGTATGTATGTATGTGTGTGTGTGTGTATGTGCTACAATGGGAAACAACATTTAACACCAGACAGGAGGTCAGTATAATCTGTCCTGATTTATTTATTATCAATTTGAATGTTACTTTGTTCACACAAAATATATAGTTCTCATTGAGGCTCTCAGTATACATTTCATATATATTTCACTATATAGGGATTCATAAATTCATTCATTGTCTATACATAGAGGGATGTTGCACAAAATATCACAATATACCAGAGATGGAGTGACAAACAAATTTAGCAATAGTTCAGATATAATTCCTGCTTAAACACATCATATTGTTACTATCGATATACAGTATGATGACATGTATTTCTAAGTAGAATTACTATCTTAGTTGGTATATTTCTAGTACATTAAATATCAACAGAGATGTTCATGTAACAAACAGTTTATGGTGTCAAAACATTAATGCAATGACGGATAAAAAACACCTGATATGTCCTGTGAATTATGATGCATGAGGCATTTTAAAAATCAGAGCATCTTTAGAATAATACAGGAGTGAGATAGATGTCTGGACCCAAAACACAATACACTCACACTTCAACATCTGTACATGTGATGCTGAGTATATAGTTGATTTAGATCACAGAGGAGGGAAAAATGTGAGGAGTTTATTTCCAAAATGCTACTCAGATATCCAATTTAAAACCCAATACATCCATTCCATTTATTTATATTGGTACGATGTTATGATTTACACACATTACTTTCATTTACATATAATTTTATAGTTGATAAGGTTGTTTTTTAGAAGTGCCAATAATCTTTTTTTTCCAATAGCTTATTTTGGAACAAAAATCTTCACTTGACATCACGTAAACATCTTGTCAGTGGCACTAGAACGGTAGGTTCGAACATCACAGTTATAGAGGACCGGGGTTCATATTGACAAAAGGTCTCAAAGTAGGAGTGCTGATCTCCGTCTCAGATCAGGCCCCATTTGTCTCAACCCACACCTCGCACTGCTAAATAAACGACGCTGATTCCAGATCAACAGTCATACTTTAAGGCAGGAATTTGCAAATATGGATCCAGGTGAGAAATCTGGCACGACATTCATAAGTATACAGTATATATAGAGGTGAAGAGGAGGAGGAGGAGGAGGGGGTGAGGGT
>JAPQRQ010000014.1:15958551-15982308 GCA_037367365.1 Apogon talboti | reverse complement strand
AGAGAGAGAGAGAGAGAGAGAGAGAGAGAGAGAGAGAGAGAGAGAGAGAGAGAGAGAGAGAGAGACAGAGAGAGAGACAGAGAGAGACAGAGAGACAGAGAGAGAGACAGAGAGAAAGAGAGAGAGAGATCATTAAGGTGGCAGAGTAAAGCCGTAGCCGCTTTAATCTCAGTGTTTTTCTTTTAAGGAAACAAATTGCTCATTTACATCTGCATCTGCTGAGAGACTGTGGAGCAGAGAGTATATTTAAACACAAATTAGTCTATGCAGAGAGTTACACATTGGCCCATCTGGTTAGAACATGATATTTCAGATCATATGGAATCCTTAAGCAGAGGAAAAAGCACTGTAATGCTTAATATTCTGGTGAAAATAACAGATCTGAATATTTGATGTTCTAATAAATGTGATTATGTTGAACCTTTGCACACGAGTGCATGTGTGGTCTTGAGACTTTGTCGGCTATTGGGGAGAGGGGAATGGTTTCTGAGGCACACTGGGGACAAAGGCTTTTAAATGCATGCACCTCAGGAGCAGAGGAGAGGTTGAGAGGCCAGGGGCGGTTCGAGAACAGCTTTTGGAGAGCCTTGCTTTTCCATTACTCCAGAGATAGTCTTATGAAAAGCCTCCCTTTGTGCCCGCCGGCCATTCAACGGCTCTGCATGTTAATTGCAAACAAGGCGTGCACATCTCTCTAATAAAGGCAAGGCCAATAAAACAGGAGAGCGGCTTGAGCACCACTGCTTCATTAATCCACTGCTAGACACTCAGTCCGTACAGCTCCCTCTGAGGGAGAGAGCGGGCTGCCTGGCCCCACGCATGACTTAACAGGATGTGACTATTAAAAGTGGTCAGACAGATACCTGGTGTTTAATACAAACCAATCAAAGCCAGTTAACTAACTCAACCAAATGGGAAATGGAAGAGTTTTTGGCTGAGTGTCTTTGCGCCACACTATTTCCATAGTGGAATAAACAGCAGCTCCAGTGGACCCAGATAGAGTAAATGGACTGAGCGGGGTTTAAATAAACAGCCTCTCCCCTCGAACACACAGGCCAAGACAAACACTTTTTATCCCAATTCAGCAGGGTCAGCCACTGTCACAAGGTTCACATAGTTATACTTGCCTGCAATGAACAATTATCGGGCAAGATCGACCCCGGTAGCACTTGTTAACCTTTCTGGAATAAAAAAAGAGAGAAAATTGGACGTTATTGCTAGCATGACTGCAAGTTGTCCTAAGTGAATAAGCTGTAAATCATTTTGCAGAGAAAAGATCGATTCTTGTTGCTGAATAATAACAGTGACAATTAAAGCAAATGTGACTCATGAGGGACTTCTCCTCTGCGGTCTAGATGAAATTAACGGCTGCAATAATCAAAGGATTGAGCAGAATCTTGAGTGATGCTCCCTCCTGTCAATCAATCACTTTAATTTGAGCACATAGAGAGAAATCCATGTCACAGCACGTAAATAAATTGAGTATCATTTCACACAGCATTTTTGTGACATGTGGGTTGATGGATGTGGTGGTGTGATGTTGTGATTGCTGACCGCCGACGCATTAACCCCAGCCAATTATGAATGTTTTACACCACAGGCACGGTGAAGGCCAACAAGCCTTTTCACACCCCGCTGTTGCCATGGAAACTGACTACACTGGGAGCTCCCGCGTCTTTCCATTCCCCCTATTTTTCAACCTTCACTGAAAAAAAAAAAAATCCAAATATCTCATCATATAGATAGATTACCTAGTGGGTGTTTAGTTACTTTTATAAATCACTGCCATTAATTATTACCAGGAATATTAAAAAAGGTAACACAAACCAGACTGTATGAATGTTAATTTTTCACTAATAGCGGTAACTTGTTGTATTTTCTTAATGTGCTGTATTGCAAGCATAGAAATAAACTGTGCAATATCTTGTGCAAGAGTTTTCCTATTTATTTCCATTTTTTGTTGGATTCTATAATGATTTTGTGGAGTCTCTTTCATAATTAAACCTGGGAAAGCACAACTGTGAACTGCATTTCCCACGTTTACTTGCATGACATAATATTTGACACAATTATGCACGAATAAGCTTGTTAAAACAATCCTGTTGCAGTTCACATCATTTTGTGATTTTTTATTTATTTTTTGCCTCTATGTCAAATTGAATGACAGTAAATCCACGTTTTTTTATACTTTAATATTGTTTCATTTGAAATATAGCGTTAAAATCAGTTTTAGTTCAAGAGCATACAAGGGTGGAGTTGGAGTTCCCATGCAAGCCAGAGGAAGGAGCAGTGAGAGGAGGAGGAGGAGGAGGAAGAGGAGGAGGAGGAGGAGGAGGAAGAAGAGGGTCAGGAGTGAGAGACAGACAGTTTGTGCACAGGCCTGGCTGAGGAGACACAGTTTCCAATGATCACTTTTGTGACTATGCAACTGGGCTCATATTACTAGCTGCAACATCACAAAAATGACACTGGCAACCGCAAAATACCAAGTTGGCCGAAACCGTGACACGAGTGTACAGTGTGTGGATCTGCTACCTCTGAATCGGAGCGCTTTAGGGCATTGGATATAATTGTCGTTAACTTACGGCAGCGTTATAACGTGTCTTGATACCAGATCTCAGCAGCAGAACAAACAGAACTCGAGTACGTAATGAAAACATGGATCCGGTTTGCACACAGATATCATAAATACATCAAACTGACTGCCAGCTACACCCGGTTTAATTTGAAAGAAACAGAAGCAGCAACTCTGTCAGAGAAGGATGACACGATAACATCCTCCTTTTGTCTCTCATCTGCATTACAAACCAGAGGGACAGACTTCCATCCTCAAAATCAGATGCATCTATTCTCATTTGGAGGGCTTTTCCTATCCCTCCTGGGTTTTCCCAGAGGGGCTATTGCTGCTCCTCTGCCAGAACACATTATATGGAGAACAGAGCGAGGTTATTCAGTCACTAGCTTTCCCATCTCCCATGTTTTTAGTGAGACAGCTCTCATTTAATTGGGTGTTTGAATTTTCTTGTCTTTTCTTCCCAAGCCAAGCCAGGCAGTGCGGGACTGTTAATTTGCTGCATCACATGTGCTGGAGGGAGGTGAGGGAAATAGGCCCAGGATGAAAGGGGTAGTAGAGAAACATACTCCTTTTTAGAACCACCATTCTCTAGGACAATCGAAAAGGCAGAGGGGGCAAAAGGGAGATGGACCAGAAAGGCGCTGACAGAATACAGAATATAAGGAAAGGCGATTAAGAACAAGCACAGGATAAAGACCGGTTGTTAAAAGTGGCCTGTGTGAAAACGGCAGGGGGGGTCTACGGGGTCTTCACTCTACCTGCGGAAGTCTAACAGGGTCCTGGCTGAGTTGGGGATCCCACGGTCCATCCAGGACAGGAAGTGGAACTGGGTGACGGTGCGTGTCTCGTTGGTCTGCAGGTTTTTCAGGTAGAAACTACGCACAAGGAAGTCCTCACACCAGATGTGTTCAGACACTAAGTTCACCTGCAGAAAGGAAGAGCGTGACAAAATGTAACAGGTTTATTTATTGACTTTTGCTTAGTTTTAAACATGTTCAAGCAAAACATGATTAGCTTGACATGAGCAATACAATACTTAAGGGAACCGGATTTATAGGTTGTACATATTTCTGCCACTAGGGGCCTTTCAATTAAAACACCTATTTCACTCAACAGTGTTTACAGTGTTTACTCACATTATGCAATTTCATTCCAATGAAGTTGTTCGAAGTAACATTATTATTGACGTTATGATATGGTACCACTGAGAAGCAGCAAATGAAAAACTGAACAGAATTATGGCTTTCTATGAATGTAAATGCTGTTAAAAATTTTATATAATGTAGGTGCACAAATGATCAAAATACACAATATACTGTATGTCCAGTGATTTTTTGATATTATAATGCCAAAGTGGTACACTGTATGGACAAAAGTATCAGGACACATTGAATTCAGGTGTTTATTGCTAACAGGAGGCTGGGGTACAAAATGATAATAACAAATATCTTAATATAATTTCATATTGCAATAAATGATATTGCAGTAAGGGATAACTTTGTTTACATTGTTATCTACACACAAAATGTAAAAAAAGATGAGTTTTTAGTTAATTTTACTCAACAGTGAATCTTTTTTAAGGTTATGTCACTAGATTTCTGAAATATTTGTCATATTCTGACCATAAATAATCATTTTAAACCATAAGTGACCATCAGCCTTTAAACTTCATCCTGATAATATTTCTAATCAGTGGGAAATCCTAGAAGCTCTGTGTCCCATTATTTTTGTTCATACAGTGTAGCTTTAAAGACATGTGCAGTACATAGAAATGTAAAAAAAACTACTAATACACAGGAGTATTGCAATATTATTTTTTCTGATGAAGTATAAATTCTCCAAAACACTGTATTAATTCATCTGTGCAATTTACACGCAAACACTGTCAACCATTTCATCCTGTGCTATGTTTAATCAGTGTAGATTGAGTCTATCTTAAGCCTCTTTTACTCAATGTTTTTAGTTCAAGTTGTGGATTCAATATTCAATGAAAATTGTCAATATCAATATATCTTGTTGCTTACAGTATCACAACATACTGAAATGTAGCCCCGGCCTCATGGTAAGTAATATCTGACTAGATTCAGCTATAACAGGACATTGTATGCTATTTTTTTCAGTTCAACTCAGTTTTTAATTGGATTTGAGCTTCATAGAGTCAGTGTTTACCTCATAGATGTGGTAGACGTCAGAACCCTCGTCTGGCCAGTAGTGGTGACACTGCTTCACTCCATTTTCAGAAAGTGGGGTCAGCATGACAATGACGACGCAGCCGCTCTCCCACACCATCTACACAAGACAGCAGAGATGCCACACATCTGTCTCAGACATCCAGAGTGAAACCACCTCTTCTGTATGCATCTCCATGGCATTACATTACATTACATTACATTACAATCTAATGGCATTACAGCCCTAATATGTAGCTGAACCCTGCCACTATGAGCAGCATATTGCACATTAGCATTACTGGCAGCTTTGTATTACAGTGAAATTGATTTCTTAATCTTGGTCCAGGAAGTATGAATAAATGTCACCTCTCTGCTTGTGACAAATGATAAATGTTGGGTCGACCAGCAGGAGGGCGCGTCATGTGTCGCCCTCGCCCAGTTGTCTGAGCTAGATCACAAACTCTACAGAGCTGCTGCTCCATTTCATCTTATCGCAATCTAATGTGTCCTTGGGAAAAAATACAGGCCCAAGGCAGCTATTAGGAAAATGAGGAGGAAACGCTGGTTTTATGATTGCTATAAAAACACAATGGCCTTGACTATACACTAATCACAAGCTTCTGTGATCCAGCCCAGTGGACACATTACATGACGACTGCGCCAACTGTGCCATGATGTGATGAGATGAAGCAAGGTGATAATAGGAGGGAATATTTTCCATTTAGTCGTGTAAGGTTCGGCAAATATTTGTAGGTTGTGAGAAATTGGTTTTTCTCATCTTCAGCGGGTAAAGAGCCAAACATGTGTGATGTTTGAGTGTGAATAGGCTCCAAAAACATGCGCACAAGAAACATTATTCACACACAAATATTCTGAACAGTGCTGCACTGTAAACTCATGCTGACTGGCTTTTTCAGCCCTGAATTTTCAGAGGAAGGGAGCGAGAAATGATGGTCCAACAGAGCTGAGGTAACAGCGAGGGAGCGAGGGGAGTCGGATGGAAAAGTGAAGGATGAAGGGATGGAGGAATGAGGAGTGGAGGATTAGAGCAGAGCCGCCTTTCAGAGTGCTGCCTGGGGCTGGGCTGGATTAGATAGGACAGAGCAAAAAGATTTGCCTTCTGCATAGTCCATTTGCATGAGAGTTCCAGTGTTTCCCCTTTTTGTTTACTTTTAATGGAGGGAAAGAGTGTGTGTGTGTGTGTGTGTGTGTGTGTGTGTGTGTGTGAGGGTGTGTGTGTGTATGTGCTTTATTTCTTCCTCCAATCCAACATTAACCATACTGAATAACAAATGGATACTACTTATTCCAAGACCACAGAAGTGATGTTCAGTGTGTCAATTCAATCTGTGTCTAATTTTCCATTATTTTCTGCTTAATTGGGAAAGGTTTAGAGTTGAATTCATGGATAAATAGCTCATTTCATTAGATAATGTGTGCGCATTTGTTCACCTGGCACAAAAAAATTGGCAGGCAAATAAACAAATAGCCAAAATGACTAAGTGATATTTATCGACTGTTTTCATTTTAGCCACTTTCAAATTTATGAATTAAGCACAGAAAGACAGGGCACCCTTCATTCAAATGTGAGCCAATGTAGTCAATTAAGGTGCACCTTTCAGATAATGGGAACAGAGTATTTCTTTTTTTTTTTTTTTAATTAATTGTGGTACTGTTTCAGAGCTGCACTTGTAAGCAGCTTTGTTTTTAAAAGGCAATTTACAACAAAGCCACGGTACGTTCAGTTTATTGTGCAGAAACACAACCAGACCAGATAAAACTTAGCTGTAACATCACTCTCCGGTCACAAACAGGCCCCAGCGTCTGTGCTACTACAAAGTCAGCACAATCATAATGATACAAAACGAGGATCCGTTCAGTACAAGACGCAGAGTGCAGAGTGCAGGGCCAGCTGGTCTGCCGGGATTTATGCTTCACACTTCTACATCCTGGTCACGGCTAGCGGAGTTACTTCACCATATGGAGGTGATGGGCCCACTAATTACTACAGTGCTGTCCTATTAACACATAAGAACGCCATTTGGCAACCATGCATCATTTAAGGCATACCTCTACGCAAGTTGACTGTGTTTTACAATAGCCTTTACCCAGTGATTAATGGCAAGATCCTCTGACATTAATGGACAAGAGAAGGAAGGCTTTGAAAAACATGCAAATAGGAGTAAACATCAGCATGACTATAAATAATATCGGACTTTGTGGTGGTTTGTGTCAGAGTTTAAGTCCCACCCCTTCAGCTGTGCCCCATGGAAGATAAATTTGGAATAATTTTTTGATCCTGTTTGAATCGTGCAATGTATTAATTCCAAAAACATATAGTTTGTGGAAAAGCTGGTTCAATAACACTTAGTTTAGTGTAAAAAAGCTCAGTGAACTGCGTCTCTTGTCGTCACCAACACCAAAATGACCTCTGCCCTGGTGCATATCGCCTCGTTCTTTGAGAGTTAGGTGTAAAAGTGATAAAAGTGATAGAAATCCCTGCATGTCTAGTCATGTTGAAGCTGCACAAACTCTGAACAGACTGTGGATGAGATGTTATGATGACGTCACCTCTATTTTTCTGTTCTGGAGTCTTTCTATATACCCGTTTTCATAGAATGACACACTTTTCCAAGAAAGACTTGGTAAATTATCTTGTAAATCTTGACATTATTCAAACAGGGTGGAAATACAGTTTTTTTTTTATTGTGAAACAAGGTTGCACAACAGGAAGGGGCGGGACTTTGCCTCGCTACACCTATTAACAGTCGACTGATAGTGGATTTGAAAGGTCAATTTAATGATGATAGTTCAGAACAGGACCAAATCGATATTATATGATTAATGAGTCGATATCAGCACATAATCACATCCAGGTCACAGTAATATGTACCTAAAAATAGAGAAATGAATAAATCTGGGTCACTGAGCGCCAAATCTGATGTAATTAATCAATACATTTAGAAAATATTGCAAAGAATATGAAAATGGGAGCAATTTTGGAGATATTTTCCCTCAAAATTGGTAATTCAAGAAACCTAATATTAGCTTCTGCTGATGCTGATCATTTGTACAACACTTAACCTATTATTGGTCTATTTTTAATAAATGTATAGCTCTACTGATGTGAAAGAATAGTAGTAGAAACACTGCAGCGTTGGCCCACTTGGAGAACTCCAAAAATTGTTTAAAATCAAAGAGAGCAGCTTCTGCACTGAGAAGAAGACATCAAAAGCACACAACACATGGGTTTGGCAGAGTGCAGCTCTTCTCTGGTTCTTACACACCTGAATCAAAATGGTAAAAGATGAAAGACGGACACTGAATGGAGATGGGTTTTTACCTGCCAGAAGTCCGCCACAGTGGAAGGAAGTGGGCCCTGCGAGGCGATGTAAGTGGGGTTGCGAGGGTCATGGTCCATCTGGGAGAGAGGGAACACAGTGTTACTCAGTGTTTGGGCAGGAAACTGGCAGATGAAAACATACTGTCTGGGTAAGACTCCCATCAAAGACTCCATCTGGATAGAGACGCCAGAGCAGAACAGCATCTCTTGGGCAAAAAACACTCCTTCTCTTCTTCTGTGTGATGTATGTGCGCTCTTTTATTCATTCATTCATGCCCATTCCTACTTATCATTACATTTCTATCCACAAGATGTGTCTATGTATGAAAGGGTCTGATTAAAGTAAATTAAAATGCAGAAGAAACTGCAGGCTATTGTTAGTAAACTGTGAATGTCACCGGAATAAAGTAGATGTTCAACACGAATCTCAAGGACGTGGTTTGTATGCCTGTCAGCTCATCTTATTTTCACAAAAAAAAAAAAAAAATAGAAAAAAAAGAAACATCAGTCTTTTTAAACATGAATTTTTGCATAATAACACTACCTTGGACTTGGGCTGTAATTTTAGTCCAGGAAAATGAAAGCAAACAGAAACCTCTAGCATACATGAGAGGGATTTTAGAGTCCATTTCTATGCACAGACAAATCTCACTTGTGTCTGAAAAAAGGTTTTGGAGCTGGCTGCCGACACAGCACTGACATATAACTCTGAAAATCAGTTGAATATTCAAGATTAAACCCTTTATTTCTAACCTTCAGTCACTCCACTTGCTCATTTTCTACCTCTGCGTTATTTAAGTAATGTAAAATAGTTTCTATTGTGTCTTTACACCAAGGTGCTGCTTCAAAGACCTCGGGTAATAACTTCCAAATCCCAATTGTTCATGTTTTGACGTGTTTCTGCATGAAACATGATACTGCGGTGGGAATTAAAGCCCGGGGGCGGCTGACGTGAGTGACGTGAATAGTAAGGTGGGACATAATGACTCAAGGGACTTGATTTGAGGGATGTGATTGAGACTTGATTGAGTAGTTGTTGGCTGTGTCGCCCCCAAAATCAATGATCACATTTTATTGAATGAATTTTTATGCATGCCCTCAAGTGCAAGATGAAATGATGTAGACATCTTGCAGGAAAAATGGGGACATATATATAAAAATGCATTATGATGTATGCTTTTAGAGACATAATGATAGATGTTGCATCCACACAGAGCTGTATTTTGTTTGTATGGGGGATATATTTAATATTATATGTGACAGATCTACAATAGAGGAGTATGAAATAAAGATATGCCGATATTGTTGATTTTGACCTGCCAGAGAAATTGAGATGTTTTTTCTACACCACCACTAATTTGAACAGAAAATCATTCAGGAAGGGAAGAGTTGCAGAGAATCACATAAAGGAATAACAAAACAGCTACTTACAGGCTTGTATTTAATGGTCTCTCAGGTAAAAACTTGATTTTTTCAACTTTTTTTTTTTTACTTTTGTTGTGTCAAGGACATCTAACAATAGCTTATAAGTTAAACATCTAGTCCTTCTTTTATTGGTTCATTTATTCTTCCTTTCAGACACCTTCACATTTAACATATAAAGAGAACAAATTGTTCAGTATTTCTGTTTGGCTTTAAAATGACCTTAAAGTGTTTACTTTTTAATTACCTACTTGATGAAGGCAAACATACAGGAGAAACGTGGCGCTGAAACTGCAAATTAAAATTGAATTTCTTATTATTCCATTTATGTCTGTGTGTTTATTTTCATTGTGGCTGTTTAAACATGTCACATTATGTTCCCATTTTAGACTACTGTCTCCTCTGTAATGAAATTACAACTCCAATTCAATAGAAACAGACTATTTATATGATGAGACACTACTGTGGATGCTGAATGTTTATTGCACTGTCAAAAAAGTGAGTGTTTAGCAGAGAAATGCTTAATTAGATTGCTAATATCTGAATCAGGTGTGTTTATAAGATGACAGTTTTAATTTCATGTGTTATGCCAGGTACGTCAAAGGGAAACTGACTTAAAATGTCCGCCTAAAGATACAAAGAAAAAAAAAAACAAAAAACAAACTATAAATGATTCCGAAAATGTTCATTACCCAGTGGTCGACTTCAATTAAGTAATGTATAACCGTGTTGTTCAATTTTCTTCTTACCCTTTCTGGTTCAAATTCCTCACGTGGGTTTGTTAAAAAAAAAAAAAAAAAAATCTCCCCATACAAATGAAAGGGTGGTGCCGAATGCTAGTGCTGCCACTCTGTTTAGCCAATCTCAAGGACACAGACATGCTGTAGCTGTGTGCTGACATCCCTGCATGAATACTAAAGCACTAACATGAAAGAGTGGTCCTGCGTTTCTCTGTTCTCCCTATTGCTATTGTGGAAAGAAGATAGACTACAACAAAAAGGCAAAGAAGTGCTCTTTGGTTCTGAAATAAAATAGCTTGTACTAAAAAAGCCTGCACAAAAATCTGCTCCTCAACTTTCAGCACCTTGCCCCTACACCTTGATTCATCGCTTTATATAAGACAGAGAACATAGAAGGCTAAATGCAGGATTGAACTCCTTGATAGGTGGAAAACAAGCGCTGAAGAGAACAGGTGCAAAATGGAAAAGCCACAGTGTTTGACTAAAAAAAAAAAAAAAAAAAAATCCAGACAAGACAAGACAAAAGACAACCAGGCTTTGACCGCATTTTTGTGCCACCGTGCATTCCTTCCAACCATTCCTCACGCTAATGATGCTGTACATCTGGAAGCATCATTTGTGGTCAACCATTATCCCAGCTTTTTCCCTGTGAGTGTGTCATCCTCTGCTATGCAACCAGCTCAGTTCGCCCCTTCCTTTGCCTGTCTGACCCTGGATTCCCAGAAAGAAGCGACAGATTATTTACTCGTAGGCCACTGCCCTGAAGCTAATGAGGAGGAAGAAGCTACAATGACAGACATAATTACCACAGTTTTGCTGGGCTCAGCCAGGGGTCCCTTTTGTGGTGTAATTACTGTCCTTTCATCTGCACACCACTGCATCTGCCATGCCTTCACCCATCTTCAATATCCGTTTGTGTTTGGAAATCTTTTTTACCAGCAGTAAAACAGTCAACTTTATTTTAAGTCTCTATATTGACACAACACACTATCATTTTTTCCACTTTTTTCCCTGATAAATCAACTTAAATATATACTATTATCATGTAAGAATATGCCATTCAAGTAATGGAAGAATAAATAGAGCATCGAGTCTCCATTGTTTGTTTCTGTGGAGTAATAGGCTTTTAGTGCAACTGTGAATGCACCCCTCATCTATCACCTCAGAAATTTTGGCACTGTATTTGAAATGCATAGTTTCCTGTTCCCTTTGATGGAATCCCTTTTCAGCTGCCTCAGGGGAAATAATGACTGGCAATGTTTTGGGAAAAAGTACAAAAAAAAATAACCTTAGCCCTCTCCAACGCTGAGCTCTTTCTGGATTTGTGTGGGACACACATTTGTTTAGTCCAAAATAATGTAGTGTATAATTCTTTTTAGCGGTGATGAAAAAAAAAAAGAAAAAAAAAGGGCGTCTCCTGGGAGCGGCCATTTTGAAAGCAGTAAAAGTAGCACTGTGATTCAACAAGACACAACGAATCCACTGAGGCTCCCAGCTTGGAGAACAAAGTTAAAAAGAAAAAGATCAATGCACTTGGATCAATGACAAGTCCTTTGAAACTTGTTTTATCACAAAATAAAATCCAACCTCAACAGGTGCTAGTGCTGCAAAAAAAGAAGAAAAAAAAAAGCTTCAAAAACAACAGATAGTGCCCACAACGTAGAACCATAATGAATAAACAATACTCACTATTGGACTGGCATTGATGTAATCTGAGTTGCTGTGGTTATTCTCTGCTTTCAAGGTGATCCTTGAATGATCATCTGTAATGGAAATGCATAATTCATCAACATACTTTTCCACTGTTTCCTTCCCTGTACAATAACAACAGACTTTTTGGGCAGCAACAGAGGGATATGAGACTGAAACGGCTGCAGGGACTGCAATTTCACCAGACTTTCATCATACCAACACTGTTTTATATTCAATCTGGAATGTTCCAAGTGAAGTAATAATATTAAAAGGATATCTGGATTAAGAAGTTTGTAAGTTTAGAATATTATGGGTTTTTTTCTTCAATGAGGCTGTTTTTATAATCAGTTTCAATGTACTTGAATCCACTTCAGTAATCTTCTTACTTGAATTTTTTTAACAGAATAAAAACTTGGCTTCAAATCTAACATATTTTTCCCTTCCACTATTAAATATTCTTTATGAAAAGAGAAGAAGTCAAAAAGTTATAAAGGCACAGTCTGGCAAAACTCTGTTCATCTGCTTCATCAACATGACATTGGTGTGATTTGATCAGATGGGATCAATAATAAAGTACCCTGTTTCATTAGACTTATGCAAAATTCTGATTGGTGCTTTACCAGTACAGTCCTACCCACTTAGACCTGGTGACAAGAGCTCGGGAAAACACAAAAACAGGAATCTCTCATGTGGAATAATTAAAATCACTCTAACTTTGTAAGTAAATGTGTTTTATTGCAACACTCAGCTGCTAATTGTAAGGAGCTGATTGAAAAACTAAGGATTCAGGATCTTCACAGTTGACAACACCACCAACATCATTTGCTTAGAAGTACAGTTTTCAGTTTGGGATGCTTTATTTATCTGGTCTTCGTAGCTCTGTGACTGAAATGTCTCTGGTTTTGTAAATGGTGGGAATGTTCTTATTAGAAGCAAAACAAAAATCTGAATGTACTTACATGCGACAACAGCATCTGAGCGGTTCCTCTTGGAGTTCTGCTCGCCGTGGCCCACGTTGCAGACACCGGGTTCTGCCTGGTAGGAGCACAGGGCCTCCCACTCGCGCTCCAGACGGTTCTTGTTCTTCAAGTGGTCCTCCATGTATGACTAGATGAAAACAGACAGCGCCTTAGCTGGCAATTCCAAGGAAAAAGCCAAAATAGAGTAAAGCAAAACAAAATGTATAAAAGACACGTCTGTAAAATGAAATCCTGTGTTTATTTTTACAGAGAATTATACTTTCCACACCTTAAACTAGCTAATAAATAAAATATCGCAAAATACTACACACTTGACAACAGCACTCTTTTTTTACCAGCTATAGTCAGGTGTCATGAAGCGTTATTTCCTGATTGTCCTGAGCTGTTGTAACAACTGGGTGATGGGGAGGAGGCAGCGGGAGATCTAGGTGGGGAAGGTGTGCCTAATGTTTGTGTCTTTGTGTGTTTGTGCACGTGTGTTTGAACGATGGAGGGGAGAAAAATCCACAATTAAGACTCCTGAAAGGTTTGTCTGCATTAGAAATATTTCAGGGGTGTTTCAATCACGTCCCTCACTGCTTGCACAGCCACTGATAAGATTGTCTGCATTTAAGCCGTCGCTTGGAGAAGACAAAATTGAATTCGCTAGAGAGACAAAGATGGAAAAAGAGAAGGGGGAGGGGTAGAGGCCTGTGAGTCTAAGTGTGTGTGTGTGTGTGTGTGTGTGTGTGTATTCTCCCAAACCAGGGCAAGTCTTAGGGAGCTTAGAGGCTGTAGCTGGCAAGACGATTCTTTTTTAGCAAGCGCCGTGTTTCGCTTTCTCTCCTGTATCATGGCTCCCCTCCCTACGGGGTTAAATGGTTTAGTCCTCTATTGTGTGAGGCAGAAGATTACAGACTCATAAACTGATGTCAGGGATCAGCTGGCTAATACAATGAAAGTGATACCCAGATGTGTTGGGTTTTTATCCCGTATTAAAGGCAGTATAGGTAGGCTGAACAGTGAGGTGACACTCTATTGTTACAACCAACTTATTCACTTCCATATGTCAAAAGAGAAATCCAAGTCTTTGCAGAACATATATAATTCCTACCAAGATGATAATCACAAATAATCTTGTCGAACACATAATAGGCAATTACCCTTTGATGGCTCATGAATTCAGACTTCTCCTGCATGCATACAGAATATAGTACATGACATATAAGAACACTGAAAAAAAAAAAAAAAACCCTGACAATGGAACTCAAAGTTTATTGTCAGATATGGTACCAAAGGTGCCACTCTGGTCTTAAAAGCAACAATAAGACAAGAAACTCTTGCAATTAACGTAGCGGCGTAATAAAGGAACACGACAGGACGAAGTGTTCTGCTTGAACCCATTACCGACATGAAGTGATAATTAAAAATATTACTGTAGATTTGCTGTTAATCTCAAATCATCCCTGCAAGAGTATTATGCATGCAAAAAGCCTCATTTATCAAAAGAAATCTAGTTAATGTCAATTCTAATAGCAGGCAACACATGTATATTTGCATGTGTGTGTTGTTGTGCATCGCCTACGCAAACACACAGTGCTGTCGTCCCAGGAAAATGACAGCATGCCATTATGGCCACTTGACAGAGCCTGTCACCACTATGCTCTTGTCACCCTGCACAAGTACTCTCTGCTTGCCAGCATGACAGCATTCCACCTCCCCTACCAATATTACATCTCCATGTACTTGATACATCCACTCTGAATTGCCTCCCATTCTATTCAAACGATGCCCTGAATCGATTGCATTCCAAATTCATATTTTCGCAGCTTAATGCAATGCAGCCAGCAGGCCCTTATCAAGCCCTCCCGTTTCTAGGGGGAGGCAGTGGACCATAGCATATTCCAGAGACAGGGTAACGAAGGTTTAGTGAATGGGGGGATTATGTCTGCCAATCAGAGGGTTAGGATGGGAGGCCTGGGTGTCAGGGAAACAATGTCTAATCCTTCCTAAGCAGTCTCCTCAGCAGCAGAGGGTGCTGGGTGAAATCAGGATGAAGGGACAACCAGGGGAGCCAGACACAACAGGTAACACATTACTGTCAGGCTCTGCTGTCAAATTAAAATGCTGGTAACAGTTTGTACAGGGACCTTTATGATATGATAAACAGCCATGTGACGGGAATAGGTATTAATATCTTTGTTTTTGTGTGACTAATAATAGCTAAATAAAAAGAACACACTGTTTTGCTTCAGAATAAACAAGTGCAAATGATTTTTTGCTCACATAATACATTAAAAAATGTGAAAATAGTCACTGAGGGCTGTACATGCTGCATGAGTCAGAGGCTATTTTCCTTTTGAGAAAGTAATTTATTATTTAAAAAACAAGAAAAAAATGAAAACTCCCCCAGGCAATATAATTATTGATTGTTTTTCTTAATTTTTTTGTGGATGGATGATTAAGCCAAGGGTGCAGAGACTAATAACAGCGACCGTATGAACATTTTGGACAGAATGACATGTTTTTACTGTTTGGTGACTGTACAGTGCTGTCCATGGTGCTGAAATGAGTTTTATGCTTTTCTAATTGTTTAAGTATCAAGCACATAACCGATGCTGAAGGGGAGAAAGTGAAATATATAAAACAGGAGAGGTGTGTCAAAAAAACCCAAAACCCAGCAGATGACTCAGCACACAGAGGCATCCAATTTCAGTTCTGAAGTTGGAAGTCGTTATGCAAGACTTTTTAAGTCTTGTGGTGAGCAGCATAGAGGGGAGCATCATAGTTCATTTATCCTGACTGCACCAAATTCCCTCGCTGTAGTATTGTTCCTTTATATGTGTGTGAGTGTGAGGTGAGGTGATCGGGCCTCAAAAAAAAGACCCCCAGCATGTGTGCTTTGGAAAGCTGGGTATTCATCATCCTTCTCCACACGGTGTGAGCTCCAAAGAGCGAGAGAGGGGAGAGGAGAGCAGAGATGGGAAAATATAGGTCTGAGATCAGTGATAACAAGGCAATCTCACACATGGTTTCATGTGCGATGGCAGAGGAATTTTAAAGAAGGAACCCCTATAGGACACCTCCATGTCAATCACGGAACCAGAGAGAAGGAAAGGTCCCTGTGTGTTTTACCTTTCCACATTGTAAAGCTGCAAAGTAACCGGGGCTAATAATAATAACAGCTCCTAGAAATGATTCACAGTGCTGCTTTTGTTATTGCAGGGCTAAATGCTTTTCTATTGTCAATGTTTTCAAAAGGGGCTTCACAAACAAGACTTGACGAGTGCAACAAAACCCATCTATTACCACCAATACAAGGCATTACTCAGATTCACTCTCATTCATTATAGCCTCCCAATATAAAAGCTAGACATGCAGTGTGATGAATGCTTTCTCCATTAATGGAAACACTGCAAGGCATCTATCCATCTCCTTTATCAAGCTTGTCTCCAATGAATGAAGCGAAAGTTGCGCAAAATTAAAACAATCCATTGTGTGTTTGTGTAGAAGTGAAGGCAACGAGAAGCTTTTTCAACCAAAAGACAAAAAAAGAAAAAAAGAAATTTACTAAAACATCCAAATGACAATCAGATGGGTAATAATATTTCACTTTTGAGCACTTTTCATCATGGAAAACAATGTATGCCTTCTTTTGCAGCAGTAAGAGACAGAGGGAGTAAAAAGATGAAAATGACAAAGAGGAGAGAAGCTAGGACGGAATGATAAAGGGAGAAAATGACATAGTAGAGAGAGGAAAAGAAGTTGGAGGGAAAGAAATGAAGACAACAGAGTCAAGATAAAGCAAGAGGGGGGAAAACAGCGGGAGGGGTAATGGAAAAAAAAAGAAAAAACAAAGATAACAGGGTTTTAAAGGGAATGAGGTGAGACAGGGATGGAAAAGAGACACAGCCAAACAGATAAACAGAGAAATCATGCTAGTGGTTTTCAGAGTCTACCATATTCATAGACATAGGGAGTTTTAGAAGCTTGCACTGCAGCTCATACGAAATATCAAATAAATAAATAAATAAATAAATAAATAAACCTTTCTGTGCAGATCTTCTGTATGACATTATACACCAGTCAGACTGAATGCTGCTCATAAAATTACACACACACGTTGGCAGGTTAAGCAAACAGTCAGTAAGGCTTGATAAAATATTGCGGTTGTAACAATCAGAACCACAAATACTCTCTGAGGGCCTGACAAGAAAAAAAAAAAACCACACCTCAACTGGCTTCCATCTATAAATCTTTCACTATTTTCCACCACATGAATCATTACTTACATTGTTTTTTTTGGAAGCAAATATGAACAAAGAGTTGCTTACCAGTATCATGTGACCGGTGGAGATGTCCATGTTTGATGGCACCGGCTCTTCGCACCAGGAGGAGGTGCTGCTGCGGGTGGATGGGCTGGCTGCGGGGCCATCGCTGAACTGGGATGACACGCTGTTGAGCCGTGAGTGGCGCAGCGTCTCCGGGCGCTCAACACGCTCCGACGTCCTGATCGCCATACGCTGACGACATAGTTCCTGGGGAATTACAAGAGATGATGATGATGATGGTGATGGTGATGATGATGTGCTGGATCATCCAAAGAGCAGGGTGTTTAGACTCCTTGCTGGGTTTCATGTGTTTATCTTCTTTTCATGCATATAACAATAGTTTTATGTATATTATGTGCTTATCCTCGCTGTTAGGAGAGAGTTCTCTAAATGCACCTTGTAAAATCCTGTATCTCAGCTGACTTGATCTGTCCTCACTTGTCTGTAGATTAATGGCTTATCCTCGTGGATTATGGAGCTTATACTAATTATGTCAAAAATACATGGTTGAGGAATCCTACATGATTTACAGAATAAATTCACTATGTCACACCTGAATGCCATACAGCAGCTGGTTCCACTGTTTTAGACTCAATTTTTTAGTTGTGAGAAAATACGATCTGTTACACTATAATCCTAAAAAAAAACACACCCCTACTGTGGATTTATGTCCTGTACAGAAATAAATATATTCTATAAAAAGAGATATACACTTGACAGGGGAGTAAACCCATAAATCAAAATGGGGCTCGTATTGTAAGTACTCACAGCCACACGGAACTAAAGAAGATTAAAATGCATTAGCACAATTGTGAAGCATAATTCTCTATTTTGATTGATATCTCCAGGTTTTTGAGACGTACTAAAAAGAAGTTTCACTACCTGCTACAAAGATTACACCTCTCCAAGTGACTCAGCTTTTCTCCCATCATGCCTCACTGCAGAAACAGGGCATTATCTACTCAAAAGTACAAAAAAAAAAAAAAAATTCTCTGATTTATGCACTTTTCTCCCTAAATATGCAGACGAACTGTAATAGTCAGGCACACACTGCCTCATTCATAAGGCGTGGTCATGCTTGTCGATGGGTGTCTCTGTTCAGTTAAGCGTTATCTGTAAATCCCATCATGTTTAGCTTTGGAGGGAAAAGTCAGTCATCGCTACAGACTTCATTTCCATACTCAATTACTAAAAACGAGGGCAGGGCAGGCCAGAGAAAATGCCTTGTGAAAGCACATGCTAACTCATGATCTATCATAGTGATATTTCCCTCTGGAACACCAGGCGCTCTAAGCCCTGGTCTTGGATCAGCTTTCCTGCCGTCAGACTTTAATGATTAGAGCCATGAAGCGGTGCCCTGGGCCTTGGCCTCAGGGCGATATCCAGGTCCTCCTCATAATTCATCTTCCTTCTCAACATCTCAGCAAAGCACTACCAGAGCGGCGAAATCATCCCAGAAGCAGACAGGAGAGAATGCAGTTAGCAGCAGAGAGGGTCTGAGCTGAGATACATGAAGCCCAGACAGAGGCAAGCGTTGTGGAATTACAGTTTCCCTGTTTCACCGTTCTCCCTCACACAACTAAGTTGACTGAAAACAGGTCATAACATCTACGTGCTGCTATATAACAATATCTCTACCCACAGCTCACAAAACACTGTCAGACATAAGGAACACACCCACACGAACGCCTGACAGAGCACTGATTCCATCCCTGAAGGCATACTAGGAAATACAGAAATACAACGTACATATATATGGAAATACAGAAATACAAGATACAACATACAGTACAACCTTAAAGATTCCAAAGTTCTATCAAATAATATTAACCTCAATTGATATTAAGGCTTTAACTAAATGGTGAATTATTTTTGTTTTTTTTACTATGGTCTATAAATTGTCAGTAAATGGTGAAAAATTATGATGTCCTTAAAAGTCTTT
Organism: Apogon talboti; assembly: GCA_037367365.1. NCBI lineage: Eukaryota > Metazoa > Chordata > Actinopteri > Kurtiformes > Apogonidae > Apogon > Apogon talboti. The sequence continues at coordinate 15,963,133 of JAPQRQ010000014.1, read as the reverse complement.
TTTGAGCTACAAGCCACATGCATTATATATACTATACTGTTGGAGTCAAGAAACCAGAAAAATAAAGAAGCTCTAATTAGAAAATACTGACTCAAACATAACACTAGATTATAAAAAATAGCTGGCGATTAACGTCATAGTTGATAATTAACTGATTGGTCAAAGAATAATTGTGCTTCTGACAGATATAACTGTAATATGTAAAAAAGTCTTGCTTATTTGTGCTCCATTGCAGAACTCCTAGTAACACTGTAACACCTCCAGGAGCGAAACCCTCTGAAAACCTGATTAAATATTGAAAATGTTAACGCGACATGCAGATAAATGTGTTCTGAGTGCCACGCTGGGCACAGCTGAGCCCCAGTGTTGAAAATCAATACAGCCCAGGCTGCCCGTGGCCCTGGAGGAACAGAGGGAATAGGTCACAGTGGCGGCCTGTTCCTCCGTCTCACAAATACACACAGACAGATGCACTTCTCAGGCAAGGGTAAGCTTTGAATAAATGGATGCAGCACATGTCTACTGGAGCAATAAGTCGGAAATAAAGGAAGGAAATGCACAGAAATGCATAAGAAACAGAGATCTGACATGTAAAATTAACACGTTCTAAAATAAACATGGTAAACAAAATCAACAAATCATCAAACTGAATCAGAAGAAGCAAAAGCTATCAAAAAAAATCAAGCATAAAAGAATCACTCAAACATATATACATATTAATAAATCAACCAATCGGCTAATAAATCATATCCAAACAGACTGTGTGTTCTTCCAATCACAGAGCAAACCCTAAGTGTCCTGGCCTCTGATTGGCTGACAGTGAGAGGGTTGGTCTAACCTGATAGGTTGCAGTGGCATCAGTGCTGGTGTCAGTTCCAAGGCTGGCCAGCTTCTCCTTCATGTGTAGGTGGGAGCGCTGGCGAACGCAGAAGAAAGTGGCCGACACTGCCAGCGCCACCAGGATGAAGAGCATGCAGAGGACGGAGAGCAGCAGGAACTGGCCCGACTCCACCCTGGTCTCCTTTACCACAGGGATCTGGGTCAGGCTGCCCCTCTGGAAGACACACACAAACACAGAGAAAACACACTGTTAGAACAGACAAACATGATACTTTGTCTTTTTCCCCTGATTGATGTGGTCACTTCTCATCCACGGCCACCGCCACAAACAACAAATAGACAGCTTCCACCTGACACTAAATGTGAAGCTTGTCTTGCTTCTCCGGAACAAAATGTGGAGATACCGGTGCTCCCAGTGGTTTCCTCTCCTATAGTTCTACTTGTTCTCCTGCTCTGACCGGCCCCACTCATTAGTCAGCTCTAACACTGGCCTTATAATATGCATTCAGACTCAGTCAAGCCCTATTACCAACTCCTGTCCACTGCTGTCTGCACACTGTGCTCCACTATAGATATTTACAACCCCATTTAGTGCTGGCATGGGGTGGGCTGGCACTGTGCAGCTACAGGAGGCTGGGATACTAAAAGCTTGTGCTTAATTAGCTCCTCTGGTCCTGAGTTTGGCTGGATTAGATTCTGGCTCAAGCTGCACAGCTAATGGCTACCCGGACTGGGGAGACACAGGCGGCCCAGACTGGACCTTCACATCCACCACCAGTTGAATAGAAAGACACGTACGCTGGTCATTTTTACAGGCAGGTGTACAGTTTGTCTATTTTCACTGCTGTGTGTAAAAACATCTGAGAGATTAATATCAGTACAGGTTAAAGAATCGGCCTATGTGTTGATAATTAGTCCACTCATGCCCATTTACTGTAATGACACATTCCCTGTGGGCCCCACTGAGGCAGAATATTTTGAAAGCATAACAGTGATAATTGGTAGCGATAATTGGGAAGGATAATTAATGACACCTAAAATGTACTTATAAAGAATTTCTCTGCTGATTGCATAAAATATAGGCATTAATGCTGAGCTGAGTTTCCATTTGCTCTTCAAAATAAATAAAAAAAAAACAAAACAAAACAAAACATAAATATATTACCCACCCAGCACACTTTACTTCTCATAAATCATTCTCAGTCTCCAATTTGTGTGATATAAAAATATGAGTTCCTTAAAGCAAACAATATTTTTTTCCAGCTGCTTATACGCAAAGAGCAATATATCTCTAAAAGGGTAATATCAATAACAGTGCACAAATACATCAGCAGGATCCTAATTGTCTGCATGCAATACTGAAAGATTGATAGCTGAAGTGAATCAAATGTACAACATGAAAAAAATGGCAGGGCTCTGACATTTAGCCTGAGGGTCTAATGGGCCGGCTGAAGGATGGCTACATCTTGTTATACCATTTTCAAAACAAGACACTTCACCTCAGACCAGTAACAATGTGCTTTGACCTTGTGCCTGGTAATTGCCAATGTTTTAGCGCTTGTGTGAACGGCCAGGTCTTTTTGATTACTATGTTGGGCCTGACGACAGTTTCTGCTGATTGCAATCGCTGTGGCTCGAGCGTGTGCTGTAGTTTCAATCAACCATTATGAGGTTAGACAACAACTGAGAGCTTTCAAGACTCTTATATGCGGCTACAGTGGGGAGAAATGGACTCGATCCAATGAATCATCATCGCTCTGTGATCAAATGAACATAGAGACAGCAGCCACCTAAAACACATCTAAATACAATCTGAAAAACCGTAATTTAATAAGCACTTTCACTAAATGATTGGAAGACAGAGCATATTACATCAATGTAGGGTTTAACTGTGTTGCGTTTTCACCAAAGTGCACCTCTGCACCCACTGGATCAAACCCCCCCCCCCCATCCACCTATTTTCAGCAAAGACAAGCTCAAACAATTCTCCCGGCATGCAATGTTTTCTTTATCCTGAAAAAGAAAAGAAAAAAAAAACACATTCTAATTGAGTTAATCACAAATGTAGCCCTCTACAATCTTTGGCTACTCTTGAAAATATTCAGGTGAACGATTTCAAAAGTATAAAAAGCACTTTCACTGTTGGAACAAACAGACTTGAAATGCACTGCAAACATAAAAGAGGGTTTGAAGGCGGTAATCGTGTTACGTTGTTTGGAGAAAGAAAGCAGAGTATATACAAAAAGAGAGGGGAAGAAAAGAGGAGGAGGAAAAGGCGGAGATTTGAGGCTCAGAATTACCTTCATGGGCCTTCAGTGGTGCATTCATTGAACATTTGTATTTGTTATTTTTTGTAGTAATTTTTTTAATTTAGCTTAGTCATTTTTGTTTGTGTGTGACTGAACAGAACACTATCGAGTAAAAAAAAAAAAAAAAATGTAACTGACTCATTTAGATCGGGAATGGCCGAATATCACTGAATCAAATGGAACAATTACATAACATAATTTTATACTAGTGTAAAAAATTCTGCAATAAAATGTAAGGATGGCGTGTTGAATTATCACTGTGTAAAGAATCTGATTTTTATTTCTCTCGATGAATTATATGTTTTATCTAAAATCACCTTTTAAACCTGAACAAAAACATTTTCATTTCTAAAATGTATTCATTATTATTATTATTTTTATTTTGATATTTTTTAACATCTGATGTGTTCAAAATCCAAACTCGGACAAGTTATCACTGTGCCTCTACCAGACTTTCCCTTTCTGTTTCTGTCTTCTATTCATTTTGCCTCTGTCTGGCGAATTAGCCAATCTGAGAGGAGACAAGGGGCAGATGGATTTCGGTGCTCTGGATTATTCAAATGATAGAGGAAAGGTCAGGCAGAGAGGTGTTGTTGGGACGGCTGGCTTTCCTTTCACCTACATCACAATACCGTTAAGTAGTACAAGAGAAAATAATCCCAAACTGCTGAACTCAACCCATCCTAAATTTGAAAAAAAAAAAATGAATCAAAGAAAACCTGTTCAGTTACTACTGTAGAATTCAGAGGAGGAAAATTTACATTTACATTTACATTAAAATTAGACTGAATGTCCTGAAATTCACAAAAAGATCACACATTAAATAGAAAACAGACTAAGCTCAAAAAACGATATACTGGAATACACTTGCTGCTTACTAAGTAAAACAGAATTAAAATTTTGCAAATATAAAAAATACATTTTTACATAAATTTGTAGAATGTAAAGCAAACAAAAATAATGATTCATTTGGGTAATAAAAATTTAACCCTAATACAATAAAAAGGTGTATGATAAAATTGTATTTTTTTTATTCAGCCAGTCCTCTACCTCTATAGATAGATAAACGAACAGACTATAATATACCAGCTCGGCTGCATAGTCTTTTAAAATCAGACCATGAAAACTGCGTTATTTTTTTAACCAAACGGTATAATTTATGCAGACACAGAGCGGGTTTATGAGTTGAGCTGCTGCACCAGGGAGGATGAACCTGCACAGAAACTTTGTCTCCTGCAGCCAGATGTGATATCAAGCAGCCTGGCCCCAATATTAAGTTTTACCTTAAATTCCGCTTTGAGCTTTTCCTAAGATTAACCACATTTGCATGCACATTTTTCGGATGCTCGACCACAAAATGCACCGAAAATGTCTATCGCAGCAAAAAAACCCTCCAAAAACATCGATAATGTTATTGATAATAACGATAATGA
>JAPQRQ010000014.1:15934857-15953212 GCA_037367365.1 Apogon talboti | reverse complement strand
ACGTTCGTGGCAATGAACAAGCCATTTTTATGGACTAATCTGGGGGTTCATCTGTTGGTGCTGAGTGATCATCACAGCCAAAGCCTCCTTTTGGCCACTTTATGAACTAAAAATAATTTTGCTGCCAATAGCACTCAGTAAACGAGTGGTTATTGAAGCTTTATATTTAGTTCTGATGCTCTCCTTCAGTGCATTAGCTAATTCCAACAGATACAAGCCTTTATCTTTTATGTGTTTGTAAAAGTTTATCTGATTCATTTTAACTTTTTTTTTTCTCTAGTTGTTTAAAGTGTAGCTGTAATTCCCTGCTGCTGTTAGTTGACACTAATGATCTTTTCTACCTGCAGCTGTGTTGACAATAGCAATATGTCAGACAAGGATAATGTTCCTGTTTGCTAATATGCCAGAGAAATTTAATTAGACAAAGTTACCAAAGGTGCTCACATCTCAGAAATGAAACTAAAAATTCATCTCGGTATCAGAGGAGATGTTTGCACTGTTGCTTGATTTACCACAGTCCGATTTGTGTTAATCACAGTGTCAAAAATTATTTTCAAGATGTAATTAGTTTTTGACGTGGGGGATATTACACTACTGTAGGTGAAAAGTCATTAGATGCCAAGTAAAATGACCGGGTCTGGAATGTGATCTGAGTTTGCGAAAACACAACCCAATCATGAAAAGGTAATTGAAGTTAATACTTCATTCTATTGTGCGGAAAGATAAAAGAAGAGCCGGCACTAAAAATCTCACCCGACGCGTCCTGAGTCAAAAACAGCCAGAAAAACACCGAGGTTTTAATTGTTTTGTTTGAATAGAATCCACACTACTTTTAGACTATTATGTTCTCGGCAGGCTTTTTTTTTTTATCTTGGGGAGAGATAAAACTGCAATTAATTTTGAAAGGGGGGAAAACAGTGAGACAATACATCAAGTCACACATGAGTGGTGGCAGGCAGGGATATGTGGGCTGCTGCGAAATAACAGAGGTAGTCAAAGGTAGCATTCATAATTGAAACCCCAGTCACAGGAGACTTAGTGGGCTGGGAGACTCTGATACTGAGACTGACAGGGAAGGGACAAAGAGAAGCGTTCAGAGGAGAGCACCGAGCGACTTCATGGGTTCAATGGGATGCGTCCTCTCCACACCTCGGACCATATACAATCTGGAAGAAATACTGTATTTCTCAATGGCTGCTTGAACACGAGGCTGCAGTAGCGCCGAAATCCTTTATCACAAGTGAGAAATCCGGCACAGTTTCACAAAATGTACAGCTGGTATGAAATGTTTGGAGAGCTAAAAGGTTGATACTCCACACTGAGGAGAAAGTAGTTTCTTTTTTTTTTTGCTTGTCATGGTCTAGTATTTCACCTCTTCCATGAGCACCTTAAAAATTAACTATGTAATCATACCTACTAAAAAATAGAATCAGCCAACAGGAAGTGCTCCTTCTCCATTGCATGTGATAGGACGCCAGGAGAGATGCTCTTGTGCACAGGTGTCAAATATACGGCACGTAGGCCAAAGCCGGCCCTCCAAAGGGTCCAGTCCGGCCTGTGGGGTGAATTTCTGAAATTCAAAATTTACAATGACGATATTAACAATCAATGGTGTTAAAATCTTTTTAGTTCAGGTTCCACATACTGTACAGACCAATATGATCTAAAGTGGGTCAGACCAGTAAAATGTTATCATAATAACCTATAAACAAACTTTCTCTTTGTTTTAGTGTAAAAAGTAAAAGTCCATAAAAATTTTTGCATTTACAAACTATCCTTTCAATAACCTGAACAAATATGAACAACCTGAAATGTCTTATGAGAAGTCAGTGCAATTTTAACAATACTCTGTCTGTTACTACATGTTTTGTGTATTTGTGATCTGTAAGTTGTAATGCATATGTGTAAATGACAAACTGAGGCATAATATTGTTAAAATTGCACAGATTTTTCTGAAGAAATTTCATGTTGTTTATATTATCCACATTTTTAAGGAAACTTTATAGATATAAACACTTTCATGATATAATTTTCCTTTTTTTCACTGTTATTATTCTACTAGTTTAACCCACTTCAGATCATATTGGGTTGAATGTGGCCCCTGAACTAAAACCAGTTTGACAGCCCTGCTCTAGTGTTATTGGTTGAGAAGATCTTTACCATGTTAGAGGTAAATCAGTGGGACCGATTTTAGAACTGTAACGAAACATCATGGCATCATCAGGGAATACAATTAATTACCTCTTCCAGTGTCAACGGTGAAAGAAAACCATGTGTGATTTTGTCACCTTTTGCCCAGTTTTGACAGATAATAGGAGTCAGTGACCACCTTTGCATGTCATAACCTTCCCAAAAAGTCTATAAAATATATATGTAAAGCCCCGTTCAGAACAAAGAATCGTCAAGGCGTCAAGACGAAGCTGTTTTCGGACTCTGCGACACAAAGTTGTGTGTAGATGCGAGTGAAGCCAGCTGCTGCCATCACCTGTGACTCAGCTTGTCAAATCACCAGTGGCTGCTTTTAGATTGTAGTGTCTGTGGTTGGAGTTTTTCAGGGTATTTTTGGGTTGTAGATCACCTGTTGCCAAGCGGCGCAGCATTGTCAATAGCCATTCCTGTCTCAACACTGACTTCTGGAAACTCGTGACCACTTCTTTTTTCCATGTAACTGCAGCAGCGGGTAAAACAAAAGACCTGAGAATTGTCGCCTACATACCACGGTAAGAATTAAAGGCACTTCATGGCACATAATCATGTAATCTAACACAAAGTAAATACCATCTTACAGAATCTGTCAAGCCAATATCACAAAATTGCTTCAAGGGACAATCTGTACAGTTTATGACACCCTCAATAAACTGTCAAAAATGACTTTGTTCCTTCACGGTAGATGAACGGGTATGCACAGTATCTAGGGCCCTTCATATGCCAGCTATCATTCAAAAATGTACTTGTCAGTTCAGTATTCACACTAAAGTTAGCAGTGTACTTAATACAAAAAAAATAAAATCTGACTTATTTATAAGAGCCCTTCAGCTGCTGCGGAGTATGGTGCTTTCGGCAAAACCTTTGGTGGTGTTTTTAGCAGATACAGGAGGTTGGAGTCCCAAAGGAAAAAGACAGTTCTCAAAACAAGGACGAAACCGCTACATAAGTATCTCAAAGTGAAAAGTCCTGATAACAGTATGTACTAGCAATCAATGGAGCCGAAATTGAAAGGGTGTATGAAACAAAATTCTTCGGAGTGATTATTGACCATAAACTCAGTTGGAAACCACATATAGAATATATCAAACGAAAAATGTCCAAGTCTGTTGCAATTCTTTACAAAACTAGAGATTTGTTAAATAAAAATATGTTTGTGTAGACTGTATTGTTCACTTGTAATGCCGTATATGTCATACTGTGTGGAAATTTGAGGAAATGTGTATAAAACTAACATAGACCCTATAATTAAACTTCAAAAAAGAGCCATTAGAGTCATAAATAAAGCTGGTTATTTTCAGTCTAGTAATCCATTATTTGTAGGATCTGGTATTATAAAATTTCCTGATATTGTATATTTAAAAACTATGGAAATAATTTTTCAGATTAAGAGCAAAAGTCTTCCTGTATGTATTCAATTTTTTTTTTAATTTAAGAGAAGGGAATTCTAATTTAAGAGGGTTGTTGGTGTTTGAAAGACATAAAGTAAGAACAAATGTTAAATATCACTGTATTTCTGTTATTGGTGTCAAATAATGGAATCAACTGAATGATGAACTGAAACAGTGCAGCTCGTTGGTGAGTTTCAAAAAAGCCTTAATGTGTCAAATTCTTCAGGGATATAAAAGTAATATGATTTTCTAAGTGACCTCAGTAGTGAACGTAGATGATTTTGTGTTAATTATTTCGTGTTAATGTTTTTTTTTTTTTGCTGCAAGGTTAAAGAAACTTAAAGGAAGGGAGTAGGAGAAGCATAAATAAGCCTCTGGCTTCAGCTTCTTCCTTTTTTTGGTTAAAAATGGAACAAATTGAATGTTTTTTGTAAGTGTGTGTGTTCTTTTTTAAATGTAACCAAAATAAAATATTCATTCATTCATTCAAATGGTGATAAGTTCAGCTATTTGACTTGTGTACATTTAATTGCATTTACTGGTTTCAATGCTGACATTTTGTGTATTGATAGGAATCTGACATATATGAGAATCATGATAAAGGGGATAGGATTCACTGCGTTGTTTGATTACACTGTAGGCAAGGCGCTATACTGCTATTTTATTTAACTTTAGTCTTAGGAAAACTGTCATTATATTAAAAACGCACCATCATAAAGCATAAAATCCAAATGAACAACATCCAACAGTTACACTACTTCCTGTTTTAGTTCAGTAGGAGTGTTGGAGTGGATGATTCAGCTGGGTGAAGATAGATTACAGCACAGCTGCTGTATGTTGCGGTTGTGGGTTGAAAACAACACAAAAACAACTGTCTGTTACAAATCTTTTCAAATAAACTATTACAGGAATACTCAAGCATGACTGATACTGAAGCGTACTGCTGTTGTCTCAGACCCCATGAGAGTGACTTCTTCTAGTGAAATGTCAGTCAATACACAATACATTTGTGATTATTCACTGCAGACCAGCCTTACCGTACAACCTAAGCCATGTGCCTCCAGTTGTACCTGGTGCCGGTGGACTGGCGGCATATTGAGGCCGCCTGTCTGAGCATACGCCCCGATGATCAGCTCCGGCTTGTGTAAGTGGAGATATAGATGTAGAGCCACAGGGCGCCGTGTGTGATAGGCTAAGGGTCGTATCCCTGTAAATGCACACAGCCACAGCCTCATAAATTCTCATCAGTGTCTTCATTAAACATTTTCCACTGTTATCACCATGACAACGCCGGCCCAGCGTGCGCCCGCAAAGAGAGGCGTGTGTGCCTGTGTAACCCTGGGGGTTACTTAGAGGGTAACTTGGCACAGGCGGTGACACCCCATACCTCTGCTCCAGACCGACGCTTACTATAGGGATGGAGGGGGGGGCAAAGGGAGGGGGTGGCAGGCGGCCAGGAACGCTAGATCTGTTTCACGGCGATCTCACTTGACAGGCACTGGCTGTGTCTGGACTGGAGGCAAGCGCTCTGATTTCTCTCTTTAATTACTGCTAATCGGAGGAGCCGCAGCCCATGCTAATGAAGCCACACCAATCAGCTGGGACAGAGTCAGGGGCCTCTCGCTGCTAAACAATCCTGCGCACGAACTGAGCTGACACTCTAGCTGCCCAGCGCCACAGCCTCCCTGTGTGTCTGTCTGTCTGTCTGTCTGTCTCACAGCTCCAGTGGCTTTATAACAGTACTCTGCCCCCGAGCCAAACCAAGCAGTGCTGCCCGTCGACAGAAACCTCTGTGAATCCCTAATGAGCCTTCTGCCACAGCTGTAGTACGGTATCAGCCGCGTGTTTGGAGCTCACATCTCCCATCGCTTCAAACCACAACCTTTGACAACAATACAAAGTGTGGCTGATCAGAAATTCTGAAGGCAAAATTAATTATGATTTATGTCAAGATTTTGATGGCTCTGTAACGTAATAATACATTGGCGGCTCATTATTGTCAATGCATATAATCAATCTAGCCTATTTTCACCCACAAACATAATTACACTGTATGCTGTTTTGTGAGGCAGTGATGATGTATTTTTTTTCTCCATCTTGAAAGTGAATATTGTAATGAATTGTGACTGACGTGATTGCATGGATTCATGGATCCGCGTTGCCTTTTGTTGTTTCCACCATTGTAATTCCTTCCATTTGTTCCTGATGTTGATTAAACTATAAAAAATTACGCATCTTGTCTATTATTATGTCTAAAAAGTAATCAGTAAAAAAGTGACTGGCAAAAGAATGAGTTTAGTTTAGTTGTCTGGGTAAAATGTACACGAGGTTTGGAGAAATATATGGCTCAGTAGGGAACTGCATTATTTGTGTCACATGTTTTATATATTTTTAAGCTGTATAATACATGCAACTGTACCTACCGTGCAAACTGGCAGCGAGAAGCTACGTGAAGATATTTCTATTTTTATAATGGCGTCCACCTGCACAACATCAGGTGTTAGTTGCATCTGTACATTTGCTGCTAACACCCACTATGTGCTCAATAGAAAATGTAAATAAGCATGTACATGTGCACATGTCTGTGATATGTAAAGTGAATGTCCCATCACAGCAGGGCTCTTCTTCAGTTCACAGCACACCGCCAGCATCTGATCTCTATCATTGCTCCTTACCTTCCCATGTATGTCACATTTGCAATTATTGTATCATTTATTAGGATGAAAGACAACATATATTACAACAAACACATTAAAGAAAGGTCTTCAGTGCATGCTAAAGGTCTTAATTAGTCTCAGCTATTGAATATCTGTCAGATTAATGTGATTTGACAAAATTAAAAGGTAAGTTTAGTTGCAGCTACAGTAAAAAAAAAAAAAATCACAGGTTTTCTGAGGATGGCCCTAAATTAAATAGTTTATACTACGATATCTGCTTCATTAAGCAGTTTAAATTAAAAAATATACTCTAAAATAGTAAAACCATGATGAATTTTTAAGTGGCAAACGTAACTAGCAGATGTACTCAAGCCATTTAGCATCAGGGTGGCTTTAGTTTCATTTCATGCTTTATCATCACAGATGGAGGATGTTCATACCCACCACTCCCCCCAAGTCAAGGTCATCATATAAAAGACCATAACAGCTCATCAGACAATTTAGTTGACCTTGCGATGCAGAAAGTAACTGGCAGTTACAGCAGCATTCACAATTATAGTCAATTAAAGTCAATAAAAATGATATGACAGTTGATTACATTTAATTTACTGAGAGCAAAGTGGTTTCTGTATTGTGTGTTCACTCAGCAATAATTAATCCACTGCGTCGCATCAACCAAAAGGAAAATGCCGTGTTTGCTAAAAAGACTCATTTAGGTGTTCGGATCATCAAGATAAATTCATAAACCTATTTTAAAGGTACAATAATTATTGAATATCAACCAAAGGAACAAAGATAATAATTGCTCAGAGGTCTGGATTACACACTATTTTTTTTATTTATTTTATTTTACACTGTCACTTTTAGCTAAAAACTCCTCTCAAATTAACTCACTTCCCTAAAAACACATAACAAATGCAAAACGAGAGTGAATTATTCAAACAGATACTAGTGTCCTAATTTTGTTGTGATGTTACAAACATTGCCAGGGGCTGCTAGTTAGCCTGTAGCAATGTTTTTCATTTCTGCTACTGTCAATGCTAAGGTGCCAGATGCGCTATGCAAGTAGCCGCATGATAAATGGCAGAAGGTGAGCGCTCTGTGGCCGGGACCGGGAGCACCCTGCCCCTGCATCCCGCTGCCAGTCCCTTGGCATGCAGCTTGTCAGGCCAAATGGCAACCGCATCCGCCTTCAACGCTGACATTTAAACCTCTGCCATGCTATCCAGCTGTGGACACCGCAGGTCCCCCCCTCCCCGCCTCCATCCTCAGCCTCCCCCAGGCAGCCAGCCCTCAACCCCACTACTTTCACTTCCAGACACCAGTCCAAAAATTACCATAAGCAGTCAAAGTGCAGGATGTGCTTGTGTTGTCACATACAGACAAAACGAATCTACATTATGGTCTAAAAAAGGTACATAGTAGACACTCCCCTAAAGTAAGAAACTTCCCGCCTTATGTGGTGTGATTACAAGCAGAAGCACAGGAAAAAATACATCTAGTGCCGTGATTTTAGACGGGTGATTGCCACTTAGTGAATACACTGTGGCAACGGTGGAGGGCACTCGGCAGGGTGTCCAGTCAGACTCTGACTTGCGCACAAGTTTGTGAAGGATTGGGCCCATTAAGTCTGCTTTGAGGGTGTGAGTCGTGGAAGTATCTTGCAGATGAATTTCGTTTCATCTGGTGTACTCATTCCCAAAAAATCAGAAATATCAGTTTGAGGACTTGAAGTAGTTGAGTTAAATGGGCCACTGCTATCAGCTCCAGCATCTCAGAGCGGTGGTGTTGGAGGCGCACTGGAAATAAACACCGCAATATTGTTCTTATCACAAAAAATAGTATGTCTTTAACTGGTGTGTGTGTGTGTGTGTGTATGTGTGTGCAAACAGGTGAAGAAATCTCCTGTGTATAAGTGTCCCCCACAGGAGATCAGAGGAAGAAGTATATTTGATATTTTCACTTACAGTAGCAACTGCAATGTAGCTACGATGTGTTTTAAGAACAAGTCACACCTCGTCTTGATATGGTGTTCAATTTTGATGGAAAAAGGACACCATTCATTCACAGTGTAGATTAATTGAACTGGACTCTTAATCATAAAATCAGCCTGTGCAATTACAATGACAATGTCAATGAAAATGCATCACAGTGAAGAATTAAAAATATTTGACTACATGTCCTCTTGATGTGGGCCCTTCCTGCCTATCATCCGTAGAGGATCTGGCCTGGTGGGGCTGGACTAATCTGGCAAATGAGGGTTTGATTACAACCAAATTGGCGTGTTACAGCTCTCTGGGATGCACCACCCTCTGTCCTGCCAAGTGCATGGTGATGTTCCCATGTGTTAGGCGTGGCATGGGTAGAAAATGCAGCATACTTCACACCGCATTTGAGATTAGCTTTATATAGACAACATTTGTAAAGACATAACCAAGCCTTAATTTATAACCCAATTACAAATCTGAACAATGGCATACTTTTTGTCATCATAAAATGCTCAGGCATGTCAGTTTCCAGTGCCTCTTCATTGTCTGCCACTATATATACAGTAACAGCTTCAGGCTGCAATTAAAAGTCAAAAAATTCTGAGGATTTAAGGTTGATTTAACTGTAGAAATGTACATTTTTTTGTAGTTTTAGAAAAATTCTTGTATTTTCATTTATATGCTCCTTTATTATTTGTGTTTTTTCTAAATGTAGCCTGTGCCTTTACCTTGATGTTCATTCATGTGAACTCAAATCGCAGTACCACATTAATGTAAATATGATTTTTTTTTTTTTTTTACAAAATGTTCAGCCTTAGTAGATGCAGATAGTGTATTTTTAGGGTCAATTCCAATACTGATATAAAAAAAATAAATAGCATTGACATATTGTTTGATATATATGTTCAGCAACAATCCCTCAACTGTTATTATCAGACACTTGTGACTGTGATACTGCATAAAAAGGGTGCATAACATTAACCTGAGACATAAGTGCACTGTGGACTATAAATAAAAATCATGAATACAAAAAATAAGGCAATTTTTTCTGCATTATATGTTCCATCAAAAGTAGTTTTCACATTGGCTGGCATTGGCCAATGTGATCATGTACACCAATACAAATCTGTATCAGCTAATACAGTGAGAAAAAATATATAGGTCAAACTCAGTATAAAGAACCACATGCCTTCTGGCATCTTAAAGAAAATGATCTGATTCTCCTTATCCAACTTCTCAAACTAAAAGGAGTCATGACAGGAATTTGTTCTCATTTGTCTCTGCTAACTATATAACAACTCCAACCTTTGTGAAATTACTGAAGTAAAAATCATAGAATAAATGTTTTAAAGCACTGAACTCAGAGTGGATGATTTGGAGCAGTGTACAGGTGATGTTAATCAGTGTATATTGATTTTAATTTTATCTGAAAGTATATAAGACCTCCAAGGCCATGTTAGCCTTGAGGTATTTTCCAGGAAGAGATGAGTACACCGAAAAAATGCCTCTCATTTAATACCTTATAAAAAAAAGAGACAATGCCCTTCAACAAGCGGAGTAAAAATACCACTGTCAACTATTCACAGTAAATGTACCTATCTTTAACAAAGGCCCTGGAACATAAAAGAACCAGAAGGTAGGAGAGTAAACACTTTACATTCTGACACTCATTAAAAACCGACAAGACCACCCTTACCCGGGGGAGAGCACACGTCACGATAGAGAGAGAGGCAAATACCAAACTGCATGGCATGGTATCAAAGGCATTTCTGCAGTCCAAAGGTCAGGTGATGGTAAAAGGTTGCTGAGAAACGGAGCTGCTGGACGGTCTTTCATCAGTGGGAGGCAGCTGGAGTCTCCAAAGAGGCAGCGTTACTCAGGGCTGCAGGCACAGTGGGGCTGCTCCAATATGACATTTCACATCCAGATCTGCCACAGTAATGGCATTTTAGCCACTTTTAAAGCAGCCAGATTGGCCTTCCTTCACTCCTGAAATTTTTATAGATGACAATTTTTTCATTGTTTGGGTTTATTACAGTGTCTGAAGGAGATTGGATAGGTTGTCAATGTGGAAAAGGCAATTGAGGGCCAATGTGGAATTGATTGGCTGATACAAATACACACACATGCACGCACACACACACACACACACACAAACACTATGGTAAACAACAGATAGCATCCACCCCGCAGTGTAAAAAAGCTGCTTTCATTTTATCTGAGGAGCTATATTTAACGACGTTCACGCTAAAAAGAGAATAAGATCTGCAAATTAACATAAAAATATATTTTCTTACAGCACAGCTTGAAAAAAGAAGCCGAAACGCACGGGAAAACATGTTTTGAAGTAAAGCATACTGTATATCCACGCTGCAACAAGATCAATTTGTACAACTCTTATCACAGTTATTTATTTATTTAAGCCTGAGTGTGTCTATTTCTTCTCTCTAGTAGGAAATGGTCAGTGTGGTTCCCTTTGAAGTCCCTGCTGAAATTATTTGTCCCATTCGCTTGGGGGAATTGCATTTGCTGACATAGTATTTGTTATTAATGTGGTACATGCTACAATATTCTGGCTTGGTTAGATTAAAGGGAAGCAAAATGCACTGATATTTGCCTGATAACCATGCGCATAATATCAAGAAATGTGGAAATAAATATTTATGTGAAAAGTGTTCCACCAAAACAAAATGCTAATTTAAAATGATCGTCCCTGCACTTCATCCACAAGTTACTGGATCACAAGCTCGGAGAGGGTGACGGCAAGTTTGTTGATTATATTTGCCACTGTATTGTGTTTTATTGTGAAAAAATGATGGAGATGAAGAGACAGTACTTCCAAAGTGACTCTAGATTACTTTTACATTAGTGATTTTATGTTATCTCTCCTTTAACATTTAGTTTCTCTTCTGTTTTGTGATGAAGTCATCATGCAAGCTCGATCATGTAGATACTAAAGGGAAATATAACACTCAATACCCTGATTGCTGCCTGAAATTACAGCTTTTAAATCGACAAACTACGCGCAATTACAGAATAAATTTGACGCAGTATAGTATTTTTACAAAGCCTCTTATAATGACTTCATATAGATGTGCCTTGGCATTAATTATAGCACAGGATATTGGAAAGAAAACCTTCCAATCCACTGTGAGGGGTCATCATTACATGTGACCTTTCACGGAGATGAGTGTTGAGTCTGTGCCTCTGCACTCGGCCCTTTGATTAGAAATATAATGTGAGTTTTGGACTCTCCTATCAAAAGATCGTGACATTCTTTAGCAGTTTTTCAAACCTGATACGACTTGAAACTAAAGTTTACATGTAGTGTCATATTGTGGAAATAATATAGTAAAATTAGCATGTGGTTACATAATGGTATTAGTCTGATGAAGTACATTCAAGAACAACCACTGAGTTCTATATATTAATCCTATATGTTCCATTTTTGGGATAGACATTGTAGCCACACAAACATACAGCAATAAAGACAGAGTTGCTGCACATTTGTTCATACACACACACACATACAAAAAAAAACCCCAAAACAAAACAAAAAAACAACAACACACATAAACAGAGCAGAGACTCCCTGCCTGCCATATATGATTTACATTTAGTGGTTGAATAATCAGTTGACATGCAGCTGAGGGAATTCTTTGCTTAATGAGAGCCTCTTCACATAAGCAGTTTGCCAGAGTTATCTCGAACATGAGACCGCTGTCAAAATGTCAATGAATCTCAATTTAACTACTAACTTAATCACATGGGGACCATTTCATACAGGCAGGCTGACGCAGAGATGCATCCTCCTCTCACTGTATTAGAAAATATTTGTATGAAGACAATGGGAAAATATTTGTATGAAGACAATGGGAAAATATTTATTTCTATACCGATGCACAGCTTGTTCTGTTTTATAGGTAAGTGATTTTAATTTAGCATATATATCACAGACGTTTACACAGTTCATAATAGAGAGTGTGTGCTGCATCAGTTTCTGCTTAGATTGTCTCGTATCATCACAGAAATACCTTATAAATGTTAAATATATACTGCAATATAATTGTTAATCTAGAGAAAATCCTCCTTGCACATTAACTTCATCAGTGCCCAAAGCTGTGCCATTAAAACCCATAAGATTTAAAGGCATTTAACCTCATATAAAGCAACGTGGTGTGCAAATAAATCTGAATCTACATGTGGATTTAGATGCATCTTGTGCTACACACCACTGCATTTCTACATGTTTTATGTCTCTACCCCTTGGCCTTATATATACACCATAAGGATGTTAAAATATTCTTTCTGTTGTCTGTCAAGAGTAACCATAGCAATGCTTTCAAAAAAAACCATCTCACATGCCCCTCCCTTTCTGAACCATCTTTCTGAGGCTGCCTTTTTTCCCTTGCCTCTCCTCTACACACTCCCCACTGGTACCAGCCATGCTGTGTCTGTGGCTGCCAGCAAAAGCAACCCTTTTGCTTATTGCCCGGGCGCTGTTTCCAACTAGGAGGTGACTCACTGAACCCCCTTCTGCCCCGAAGACGATAAGAGGAGGCGAGGGAGAACGGCGTCGCGGCAATGTCAGTGTGTGCAATGATCTGCCGGGGCTTATTTGGCACATTTAGAATAGTAAAGGTCTGATAACAGAACTCATATATGTGACGTTTGTATGGTTTCAGCGCAATATGAAAACAGACAGGAGAGAACAGTGAAGCCAGTTAATGTGAACACTGCAAAAAGGTCATGTTAACTATGAATTACATTTGGCCATGAGATTTTTTCACACATTTGCAGGATTAAAGTATAGCTGCATAAAATATCTCCATTTGCCTTTCAGGTTTTCACAAATAGTGCAGATCTCAAGTTCAGACCACCGATTGAATGAAAGTCCACCAAGTAATTCCAGCTCCTCTGTGAATGTTATCACATACAGTAGTGCTGAATAGTAGTCATGTCAACTTGAGCCATTTTAAATACTCTATTTAGCAAACCACGTACTCCAATACAGATGAATGCTAACATTATGTTACAGTACATTACTAAGTTAGAAGGTCAAGGCAGGAATTGAACTGTAAAGTCCTGTCCTAACATTGGATAAAATATTGATAGGTTGATTTCTGCTGGTACTGAATAAAGGACACTGATACTTAATAATAGTCTTCCATTGATGCATTTATTAAGTCAGATCTGGGAGACCCGCATTCATGCACATATACGAAGGATCTCAAAGATTTGGTCATTGTCTCTCCTTTATATACATTAGTGAGTATGAATCCAAAGTAGCCTTGTTCCCCGACTAGTCCACACAGCTGGAAGTCCTCATATACATTTAACAACATTCCTTTGTCTAATCTAAACATTTGATTTCCTAAAGAAACTTCACATGCACACACAAACCAACCTTACAAATATGAAAGGCATTAAATGGTGACAAATAGGTTCTTGACGGCATTTGAGTTGTCATCATTTACACATAGGATATTTGTATTTTTAATATATAATTTTAGAAGTCAAGAAGGTCACAGTTTGTTGTAAAGCATCTAGTGTTATGTGAAACAGCTCAGTGGACTGCATCTCTCGTCTCACGTGTTAAACTCTGAAACAAACTTTACCTCTGTGTATTTAATATTGTTCTTTGATTGGGAGGTAAAAAGTATTAAAATAAGTGAAAATTACAATAAGTCTGGTCATGTTGAAACAGCTGGGATGTCTTCAGCAACTTGGAACATATTGTGGTGAAAGACAGTTATGATGATGTCACTTCTGCAACTGTCGGGTGTGTAGGTGTGTGTTCTCTTTACATTTTACAACTAAGTGACGTTCTTGTAAAATTATCTTCAAAGCTAACTAACATATACGGAAATAATAATAACGGATTAGATTTCTATAGCGCTTTTCAAGGCACCCAAAGCATTACATTATTGATCCATCATTCATTCACTTTCACACTCTGGTGGTGGTAAACTACATTTGTATCCACAGCTGCCCTGGGGCAGACTGACGGAAGCGTGGCTCCCAGTTCACGCCAAACGGCCACTCCGTCCGCCACCGAACATTCACACACATTCATACACCAGTGTGAGTGGAGGCAAGGTGGGTGAAGTATCTTGCCTGAGGCAGACAGAGGGGGATTCGAACCGCCAACCCTTCGGTTATTGGACGACCCGCTCTACCTCCTGAGCCACGCACACGCACCCACTAATGATTGCTTGATTCAAATGGGATAAAAAAAAATTCTCTTGCCATTGACACAATTATTTTCTACAATCAGGTCCCATGTGGCACAACTGTAAGGGGCGGGGCTTCAGCTCTCTATTGTAATTAAGTACCTTCAACATCATCACAGAATCATCTGGGGGTCTTGTAGCGTAACTTCTTAAATACAGCTATTTCTGCTGTGACACTGGGAATTTTAACATAGGGTAACTATGGGGACTGACTCCCTTTTGGAACCAGCCTCAAGTGGATTTCAATGAACTGCAGTATTTGGCTTCATCTGTCAGAGTTGCTTGAGACACAAGCTGGAATATACTCAATTATACTCAACTCGCTATATTTGAGTACACGACAAAACGTGATTATGTGGTACAATACACAATGCTGTACAACGAATCTACCCAGTTGTACACCAATTATAACATAAAAAGGTAGTGACAAAAACAGTAACATATTTTTTGATATGACATGCTCTATGTAATGAATACTTTTACTCTTAATGTTTAAAAGGAAATTTTGCTGATAATACTTTTACTGAGGTCACATTTTATATACAGGATTTTTACTTGCGATGCAGTGTTTCTAAGCTGTGGTACTTCTACTGTCACTATAATAAAAGTAAAGGATCAGTGGAACTTCTTCTGCCTCTGAAGAATGATGCATTGCTTATGACTCACACATAAATTACCTTTAAAAACAAAGAAGTAATTTTTTGTCTTTTTTCCCCCCCTTTTAGGAAGCTGAGTTCCTGGCAATCTATAATGGAGTAGATATTGCTCGGCCTATTGATTGATGTCTCCTTCCCCCCACTTTGACATTTGCTTATCCTCGTCCGCATCTACTGCTATTGACGTTCGCACTATCTGGACATCTTTCTAAGCTGTTTTGTCATTTGTCACCTCTTAAATAAAAACGGAGGCGGGGGGTGTTGTCAGTGATAAGACTTAATGATACCGACCACAGTGATGGTTTTGTATGAGCTTTGGGAGAGCATTCTGGCTGCACTATGTCTTGTGCTTTGCTTTATTTCTATCACTATACCTCTTATGGATCCACTGCCAGTTTTATCCAGTGTATTATCAATATACTGCTCCTAATAAGCAGAGTAAAAAAGACCCATTTTGCAACCTCCAGCTTGCATTTACTCATAAATGTGGTCAATTTACTGCAAATTTAGTAAAAGCAGGCTTTGGTTTAACACCTTTTAAACTAATGTGTTTGAAGAGCCCACTCTACAGGCTCTCCTGTCAAAAGCTACTATTTTCTACAACTTACCCTCAACTCTCCCCTTCTTGGATACAAACTGGTGAGATCAACACATCCTGATTAGAACCGTTGCTGATAAATGCTCCGTGAGAGTTTTCAGGGTTTGTACTTTGCCAACTCTTTATTTGTAGTACAGTAAATGCCGTGCTTCCTTAACATGCATTTGTACAAACACAGTCTGGCGCAGATTTTCTCCCCATGAGGTGGAAGACAGATTCTTCCTTTCCTCCCTCCCTCTTTCCATCCATCCCTCCCTCACCCTGGCTCCTGCAGAGAGGCTATTATTGCAGCTAATTATCTACAAATAGGCCCAATATGACAAACACAGCCCTGTACCAGTGCTGGCTAAGCGCAGGAATCAGTCTGAGTGGGAATAAAAGAATGAAAAGAAAGCGAGGAGAGGCAGACAAAGAACAGGACAAAAGTCACTGTGGAAAAAAAAAAGAGAAATGTGAATCAGAGATAATTGAGAAGAACGTGATAAAGACACAATGTGGAAGAAGATGAGAGAAAATGTAGTGCTAAAAAAGATATAAGTGGGAGGCAGATGGGCGAAGAAAAGCAGTGACACTAAAAGGGAGACATCATAGAAAGGACTAACACGGGGAAAATGATCTTGTCTATACTGTGTGTGACTGGTTGTTGCCAGTGGCAACTGTCCTGCGACGCACAGGCCACATCCATTTAGCTCCCAGCATGCTTCATGATCAGGGCAGCTCAGGGGTCTAAGGCTGTCTGTCTCATTTCCATAGAGAAACTCATTTACCAGGCAAGCATGGAGGGCTATGATGCATCAATGGGTGCTTGATTAGATCCTTACCTCTGATATATATGAATATTTATCAGCATTGGATGAATACACATTTGCTCTCCTTTCATCTGCATCAGCCTGAGTGTCCTCCTGTTCTTCTCTTAATTTTTTCCAATGAATATGTCAAAGGAGCATCAGGACTCCTGGTAAAGTGACAGCACTCAAGATAATCTGGTTATTCTTGCTCTGTAGCGATGATCCACACTTACTTTATGTTTCAGAAAATGGGTAAGGCTTTTGTCTTGTTATGCTTTATTTGCCATGGTGACAACAGCTCTTATAGACCTAAAGGAAATGAATATGAGTAATGAAAGCAAAGAGGATATGTGTTTGGAATTCATTGCTGCTAAAGATTAGTGTTTGGCTGCACAAGTGAAAGCTGCAGGTGTGATACGGCTTCCAAGATAAGTCGAAATCACAGAGTTATTCCAGTCCCATGAGCCCAAAGACAGCAGACGCACACAATCACAAGCACACCCACACACAGAGCTCAACAACAGATATTTTTAGTGTGAGTATAACTTACATCACTAACTCCAGCCTCCACTATCTTCAGGCCTGTCTCCTTCTCCAGCTGCTGCTTCTGTTGGTCTGCACAGGAGACAAAAGCAGAGGTGGAGAGAGTATGAGCCGCGGATGACAAAGTAGCAGATTTTTCAGTTCCTGAGGTGAAACAAGCGGTCAGCGAAACCGAGAATGATGCAATGGATGTAACATGGTGAGTCAGATGTCAAACTGGTCATAGAAAATGACCGTCCCACACAGACATACAGAACATGGAGAGCAGTCTTCAGGGTGAGACAGCTGTGTGCAGGCTGGCAGCCGTACGCGGTGGCACTTGGAGAAGACGTCTCGACTGAGAGTGATATTGTTGGTGTGGGAAATTATAGCATGTAAGTTCGTCAATAAAAACGCACCATTATCATCACACATGTTGAGTCAGAGCCACTCAAGATTACCAGAAAGCACATGAAGTACTTGTAGATTCACAGCACACAATAACTTGAGCTCCTGCCTTTGTTCTAGCAGTAATTAATACACCACCCAAGTCTGATCCTCAGATCTATTGATCTAATCAAATATGGCATGTTATTTCCACAGCTTTATTCACGGAAGATATTCTCATGCAAATCAAACCAAAGAGAGGCAATGTTAAATATCCATCGTCCAAGATCACACATTTTGCCGGCTCTGTGCTTAACGCCTGTTCCTCACTTTGATGGAAACATTTATATTGAAAAACAAAATCAAAGGGGGCCTTAATAGATTATGCCAAATTATCGAATGAAAGGGAAAAAATGAAGCATAATTTTAATTGAGTTTGTTAGCATGTGAATGTGATTGGTAACGGTGAAAAGGGGGGAAAAAAAAGTGAGAGTTAAAGAGAGACAGAGAAAGAGAGCAGGTCCTTTAAATCCCATTTCCTCAGATGAAGGCTATGCAAATGACCCTGAAGAGCTGAACCCCACCTCGCTCTCCAAATTCGGCGAGGGCCTGTTTAATTAGTATTTTAATCTATCCCAATGATTCCACTCAGTCCACAATGTATGCAGCATTCCATCTAATTAAGCACGCTACTTTTAGGATAATCATCCATCTCCCCCGCTCTCTGTCTCCCTCTCCTCTTTTCTCTTTCTGGTTATTAAGGATCCTGCAAACATTGATCATCCTATCATGTCATCAACATGGCAGCAAAGGGGACATCTTATATTTTAGGTGTCAGCTAGGGCTTCCTGAGGGATGGCTAAAAGGAGGATAAAGACGGTTGTGAGAGAGCTGGAAAGGTCAAATATACATTCTAAGTCTCTTCCGCCG
>JAPQRQ010000014.1:15917348-15928073 GCA_037367365.1 Apogon talboti | reverse complement strand
GGGGGGGCTTTTCAGGCTCCGACAATAATCAACTGGATTTTGATCTGAAAACAGGATCAAACCATCGAAAACACGACAGAGGATTTCTATCACAGTGTGCTTTTGATCCAAAGACACATTTGTCATTGACACAAGAGAAGCCAATTATCAACGTAACACATGAGTCTTTATAGAGTGGACACAACCAAAATATAATCCCCACTATTAACACAGCGTATCAAGGCGTTTTTAAATAAAACAGCTCTGGAATCATGAACTACAGACAGGAGCCTTTAACAAACTGTTCCGTTGACGATTCTTACTCTCACTTTGGATTCAACAAGACGCAGAACGCTGTCATGGAATAGATACGACAGCGTGAATCAGTAAGCGACGGCAACCATTTCGTAACACATGTTAAGAGGAAATTTAGCTTTGCGGGGAAAAACAACAACAACCCAAATTGGATCCTAAATCAGACCTGCAAAATGCAGAGCTGCTAATGTGATCCCGACAGAGTATGAATTCATCAAAGCAGCAGCATAAACATACACATGAAAGATACATTGATTTCGAAGCTCATGTCCCTTTTCAAACAATTTCACCCACTCAGTTCCAACTAATGCACTGTCTGAACATCTAGATTAAATTTCCAAAGCTTTATATCTCTTTTCTTTTCTTTTTTTTCTGAATAGTTGAAACAAGGTTTTCAAGACGTTCCCAGCTAAAGGAGGTTAAAGTCAAAGTGAACACACATTTGCTGTCGGCAGCCTTTAGCTAAGTCAATCCAAACCACTAAACCTCTAACCGTATCTACAGATGTTAGTGCAGTGGAAAGCTTTCCACAGAGAGTGGATAAAGTAACCTGAAGCTGCCTGCCTCTCCTCCACTGTAAGGCATACTGGCTGCACCTCAGATCACAGTGTTAATCTTGCTGTGCTGCTTTCCTGTGTACAGCTGGGAGTGGTGGGTGTAAAATGAAAGTATAACACAACAGCCTCACACAGGTGTCAAAATGAGAAATATGACATTTCCCTTCGGAGATTTTATTAGTTCTGATATCATTTTGTATTCTTGCCTGTCTGATGTGTCACTGGGCTCTTTTTTATTACTATTGTGCTTCAGGACAAAATGTGATAATCATTATTATACGTCTATATCTGAGCAGCTGTGGCTGCAAAGAGGAAAGAAATGCATCCAGGACGGGAAGCAATTGGAAAATGCAAAATGAAAATACACAGTTTGACTACTGGGTATGCCATTGTATAAGCACCCCTTCTTCTCTGAATCAATCATCTAACTACAGAGTTTCTCAAACAATTCCTTGTAAAAGAGAGGGAGCGTTTCAGAATCACAGCATGATGATTAAATCTATACACCGCAGAAACGCTGACAACACTCGACTTACTGTGTTTTTCAGCTTTTATTTCTTTAACAACTGCAAAATCTCTATATGTTCCACACTCTCCTCTGAT
This sequence comes from Apogon talboti, assembly GCA_037367365.1. NCBI lineage: Eukaryota > Metazoa > Chordata > Actinopteri > Kurtiformes > Apogonidae > Apogon > Apogon talboti. The sequence continues at coordinate 15,926,619 of JAPQRQ010000014.1, read as the reverse complement.
TGAACTCTCGAGTAGTTAGAGAGGGGAAAGACAAGACTGTATAAGCACACCTCCCTGTCTTTTTAAGGACACCTGTTGGGCTGCATGGCTCATCTCCTCCTCATTTAGCCGTCTGTCTGGGCTCCGTGGGGCTGATTACCAGGAAGAGCTGATTCCAGTTGCACTGCTTATCAGTCTAATTAGAGCCCCTGGCAGGTGACATGAAGGAAGTTGTGTGTCTTACGGATGTTCAGGCACAGCGATTTGTACAGGCATGGCAGCGGTTCCAACTTACATGGGAGACAATGTAAAAAGTGTAAAGTAATTTTAAAAACATGCAGGATGTAAAATGTGAGTTGACAGATGACTGCTGGTAAACAGTTTTTGTGAGGGGGGATATATTTTTAGGGTCTTTCTTAGGATAAGCAGTTGCCTTGAGGAGATTTTGCAACATTTTGCATTTGGGTTTCCTCAAAGAAAACTTCAAGTGATGACAACAAGTCAGGGGAACGAGGCGACATCTCCACGAAAATCCACTGGTTAAAGTATCAACTCACACAAAATGGGAGAAAAATTGCTTTTAGCGGAGGGCGCTTTAATAGATACGTCAGAGAAAATGGAGGACAAAATAAAAGCATGCCTTCAGAAAAAGGAATAAAGAGAAGAAAAGAAGGGCGAAGCGGCAAGAGGCAGAGAGTGAAAACATATTGAGGAGAGTTAAGGACAGAGGAAGAATTTACAAGAGTTTTCAAGGTAGTATATCAGTCACTGGTAAAAGGTCAGTAGTCTGCTGTTCGCACATGCAGGTGCTAATGTAACACCTCTCACACCTTCCTCAGCTGCCTGTGTCTGGCTGCCTGCAGGTTGGTGGGCACAGAGACTGTTGTTTGTGCTAGAATAATATGCTGTAATCCCCCGTCTCAGATGTGGCCTTAACACAGGTAATTGGACTCGGAGTGTGAGGAAGCCTGTGGCTACATACACACACACATACAATACACAGCTGCAATTCACACACCGCAGCCTGATTTGAAATAATAACAGAAATGCTCATATTCTCAAGAAAGAAAAGCCACTTTTATTGTGTTTGTTTATAAAGTGCAGCGCTGTGTTTGTCTATTTCATGCAGATTATTGCTGTAAATATATAAGCTGTTGCACCTAAAGCGATGGCGATGCTTTCATCCTTTCAATCTATGCAAATACAGGTATTTAAACGTCCTCACTTTCCTCCAGGAGAACCAGCGAATATATTCCTTTGTGTCATCCCAAGTCAATCTGGGGTGGATATTGAAGTTAAATTGAAAATGGGTGTCCCTTAAAGAGAGGTTTGAGATAGGAGCGAGTTATCACCTCCATGGAGAGCCCTGGGAGACACAGCGCTCCTCTGTAGCAGCCCAGCCTGATGCATACAGGCCACTGACCCATGACAGTCAGCCCGTATCGATTTAAGAGGAGGCAAGAGACAGAGGGAAAAGGAGTCAGAGAGAGAGAGAGAGAGAGAGAGAGAGAGAGACAAGGGGAGGGAGAGAAAAAATGAAAAACAGCGAAGAGGCCAGGGAGCAATATCCCTCTTAAAACTTATCCATAATTCATTGTCTTTTCATTCTTTTTTTCTCCTACTTTTCTTCCTCATTCAGATGGGCGCAAGGCAGGGGAATCTTCATTTTTAAGGGGGATTAGCGACCGACCTATTTTGAAATGCATCCCAGTCTTACTAATTTCCCACACAGACTGACACATATTGTACATCCACGGCAAGAACGACTGAAATATGTCCCGAGACTATTATATGAGAGAAATATTGTTCCCTGTTGTTTGCTGTTTCAACGTACAATAAGCCATCACTGCAGGTTTTAATGCCCATAATGTAAAAAAATAAAAATAAACATTACACGTTATACTGACTCAATATTGCCCAAAAAGGTCTTTATTGTAGCCAGTCATCTAAAAGTAATGCATCTGTAAAGTGGTGCAGAGTGATGAGCAACTTAAAATGACTCGTCACTTCTGCTCCTGCATACTGTCTGTTAAAAGGGATTTTACTCATGAGTCTGTAAAAGTCGATATAATGCCCACTAAAATCATTCTCACAGATACAAGTTTCACCTTCTCTTATATTTTGTCCATGCTAATCCGTCACAGCGAAGAAGAAAAGTTAAATTAGGATGTCGAACCATGCACCGTGGTCCATCCGTAAAATAAAATATGAGTATTATTCTTAAATAAGTCATTGTCTTGGGTTCATGCTCTATACCGCACATGTCATTCTTCAATATAGATATCCACCTGCAGAGTTCAGTCACTCCTACATCTCTGCAGGCAGTGGGGGGCTCATGTGTTTTGTATGACAAGATGCACAGAAGCCTGATGTAAACACAGCTGTGGAGTGAGAATATCTTTGCATTTATGCCCTCTATGCTTTCCATGGAGACCAGGGAGCCAAAAATTCATCCAGTTACCATGAACGTAGAGGCAAAAAGCACTAGAATATGTTACTGATACAAAGGTTCCATTACCTGTGTCGTATTTAAGGCGGATTCTGCAAATACAATGACGAACACTTCACTCTGGCCATATGCAAACCGTAAGCGCTAGTTCCACAACAAGGACTAGCCTGGGATTAGTCATAGCCGTGATTTAGCCTTAATTACTGCTCATGCTGAACTACTTGGACGCCAGAATCTGCATCACAGGTAAAAGGGGGCAAGAGCGACCCACGCATACGCAAATAGATATATAGAGAGATGCACAAAGGAAGTGAAAATTGAACATCTGTCTTTTTTTCTTTCAAGCACCGTGCCAAAGAAAGCTGGTGCTGCACCTGGACATGAATTATAGAGAGGCACTTGGATGAGGCTGATGGAAGAAAGAGAGAAGAGGAAGAGAGGTGAATGAAAATGAGAAGACAGTGTGGATTTCGCGACTCCCCCATCTGGAGACACTCACTGGGGGGGTTCTATTAGGTCAACGATAAATCTGCTGTCGATAGCTGCCAATATGGAACAACACCAACACATAATACACTATTGTATGTCCTGCATGGATATATATGAATAATAGAGGAATAAAGGTTTCAAAATTATGGTTAAAAACAGACAACTCATTGTGCATCCTTCATTGAACACGTTACGAAATGGCTCTTGAATTTGACACAATGTTTTCAGACTATGTAATCCTTCAGAAAAAAAATATATAATTATACTCAGAAAGGAACTACAAAAGCAAATAGCGCTTTGAAGATAGAAAGCCCGAAATGTCACAAACCCGCTTTGAAGCTCACTGGCTCTCTTTGTTTCTCTACACTTGTGGCTCACAAAACCAGTGGCAGAGCGCGCTGCATTTAGGGGCCAATTTAGTGTGGCTACACCATTAAGAGTAAAAACACACACATACAAACACATGGTCATGAGCCCAGACACTCATATGGTGTAGAAATACAGACACGTACACACACATACACACACACACACACCTGGAGAGGCTACATCATGCAGCAAATGTATGGCCGTGTGTCTGTGTTTTGTGTTCACCCTTTGTGGTTTCGAGCACTTTAAGTGTCATCCAGTACTTCTTTGATACACTCAGTTAGTCCATTAACAGCGAAATCCAACAAAAACCGGACCTAACCTCAGAAACAATACTTCAGATTTATGTTTAGGCTATATTTGAAACAAGATACAGTATGTTACTTTAACTTATAAAGAGCACTTAACATAGATCACACTGGTCTACAATTATTATTATAGTTTATTTTTTATTATCATTATTTATTTATTTATTTTACAAATGATCTGCCTCAGAGATTAAATGTGTGAAATCTTACATACTTTAATAAGATGAATTGGAAAACAAATGACAAAAGTGCTGGATAGCTGATGTTTTCAGTATATATGATAAAGTGTCATTACACATACAGTATATATTGGTTTATGTACATTTATATAATAGATTTCAATATATACAAAAGATACATTTTCCACTAGAAAGACCATGTAAAGTGATTGTATTGTAATATGCAGACAGTGTTTTGAAGTAGATCCTGTAGCTCTGGGACAAACATTCCTGTTGAGTAAAACCCATTCTATCATTAATTCTCAGAATTTCACATTTCGACCCAAGACTGAATGTTGGAAACTACAGCCAGCCAGTATTTTAGACTTGGTAAGGATTATTGGGGTTGTGCAGAATAACTGCAATTAGCTCAAATAATAACACCATAATAATAATGTGATAATTGTAACAGACACAGTAGCAGTCTGTTTATTTATTTATTAGTTTATTTATTTATTATGTTATCTTATCATTGTATTTTCTGGGTTCCCATAAAGCATCCATGAATCTTAAAGGCCACAACTTCAACAACACATTATTTAAATGCAATATCTTTCAACTTAATACAATTCATAAAGTCTAAAAATGAAATTAAATGGATGATGAATATCCTTTATAGTTAGCTTTTGTCAGTGAAATGCAAAAATCTTTCTACAAAGTAGTACCAACAGTAGAATTAATGCCTCCTCACACATACAAAGTCTTTTGATCCATAATATTCTATGAAAATTGTATTTTTTTAAAGCAAACAGATGACAATAAAAAAGCTGAGACGGTTTAATCTTTGTAGAGATGTGTGAAATCAGTTCTATTTTTTTTGATACTACAGTCAACTACATTAACCACGACACGAGCTAAAAGTATCCACATGGTTTTATTAGTGTAGGAGGGAATAAAAATCTGTTTCTGAAAGGTTATGATTTAAATTTGGCTGTGTGTTAAGTGAAGGGTAATTTTCTCTGTGGCTGTGTCATACTGTCCTGTGTAGTTCCTGGTGGGTGTTAAGGGAGATTAGGTCATCGCCACCATCCCTCCTACTACTTTTAAGTGAAAACATTCATGACGAACAGGAACATAAAGTCTGAAAAATGTTCAGATTTCCTTTTAACTTATGAGTCATAACAGACGCTCATTTACATAGCTGTTTGTATGTGCTGCCTCATAAAGTAACACCCATCAAGTGTGCAAACCACTGCACAAACAACAAACACAATGTACGAGTACCTGCTGTTCTCGACATGAGGGTCATCAGTGCATGGCCTCTCATTTGGAGTAGCGTTCACTGGGGGTGCAGGCATGAGAGATGGAGGGATGAGGGAGTATGGGGGGGGGGGGATGAGAAGGAGCTGGTGGTGGCAGGACTTGAGAGGAAGTTGGATTTTCTGCTCAACATGGTGCTTAAACCTGCAGCATTGAGCAAGTATTCAACATGTCTATGGTCAGAGCAGTGTGCTTTCAGCTCCTGCAGTTTATAGAGAAGTGACAAAACCTCTGTGAGAACAAAGATGTACCACGGGGGGCTGCTGAAACTTGGTCCTGAAAGGATTCTTGACAGCAAAAAAAAAAAAACCCAAGCCTGTGAAAAAAATATTGACTGAAGAGATATTAATAATTCTGTTATTTTACTTCAGTGCACTTTTTGTTTAGCTCCACAGAGAAAACCCTGATGCATGACTCTCCCAACAGACAGCTAATCATCATTACCACTTTGTGGCAAAATGTGCCGTTTTGTAAGTTCATAAAATATGAAGCTAGTGAGCCATTGTGTTATTAAGTTCACCACCATGTGTGAGAAAATGTGTTTGTTGCCCGCCATCCTGCGTGGCTCAGCTGGAAATTAGATCATAGTCAAGTCATTGGTCAGATAAAAACCGCATCATCAACACTCTGAGCTGCAACCCAGAGAAGATCAATTAGAGAATAGGGAGTCATATAATTATGAGTCTCTGCATATTAGCCAACTGTTCTAACAAATAGCATATTAATTGGTTTTTCTTGTGCATTGTGTATGAGAGCAAATGCAAATCCAATATAATCAGAAAAATAAGAAATATCCTCAAGTATCAAGGGGAGAAATTGATTAAGAGGGAACAATATGGATAAAACACTCCATGCGGTATATTATCATAAAGTATATGGAAATAAACTAATTTCACTATATTTCTGTCTGTTAAAGTGGTTACTGTGTTACAACAGCATGCGTCCAAAGGATGGAAGCACCAGAACCTTCTGGACAGGATAATGTAAACCTACAGTGGTGTCTGTGGTAATATGTGTATGACACTGGCCGTTTAAGAAACAAAAATGGGTCAATGCAATGGGTTACAGAAAAACAATGCTGTGGGTTGTTAGATTTTAAAAATAACAATCACTTCAGTACATCTAAAATAGTGCACGGCAGAGCATTCTGAGCTCCTGTTCGTCAACATCATGGATGCGACTCAATCCGTCATAGAAGGCCAGAAAATATCTTTACATGCTAGTGTTTTTGTTGGGATGTTCTTAGGTGTTCAGGATGCTGTATCACTTGTCTTTTACGGTGTCGCATTACACAACATAGATGAACACACATTGATTGTGTGAGATTAGGTTCATATCAGGATTATATTCTGTCAGACTCGATGGGGACAAGGACCTCGTCTTAAAAATTTAGCCGATGTAGTAGTATCTTAAAATTGTAATACCGCTGCTGGCCACTGGGGGCTACTCAAATTGGTTCTAAAAAGCCATGGCATAAAGCCCATACACTCACACTGAACTTATGTGTAAAAATACTAAATCAGTCATTTTTTTTATCCTGGACTCATTCCTGTCCCACCTGTTTTATTTAAAACCTCTAACCTCTAAGTGATCTTGTTGTCCATCTTTCATTTTTTTTTCCCTCTAAATAGAAGCTTTCATGTCTACCATGTCAGGGTTTGATTGACAGATCAGTTTAACAGGTTGTTCGTCTGAGTTCCAGTTATTAAATAAAACACATTTCTTCCTGACAGCAGCTACACTGTATTTGTGGGTAATAGGTTCAACATGACATTAAAATGATTTTGTTACACAATGCTCGATGAAATTTAGGACTTTACCCAGTCAGTAAGTTAGCATTTAGAATTGAATTGAATTGAATTGAATTTAGCTTTATTGTCATATGGCATGTAAAAAACTACAACCACACGAAATTACGTTTGCACAGTTCTTCCAAAACACCACCACTGTCTCCCATAGTTCCACCCATTTTGTCCAAATATGGTCACTTGTGGCTCCAAAAAAACAATAGCCAAATTGCAAACAGCAGTTCAGAAACCATTGAGTGATGTCATGGATCCTCCATCTACTAAACATACACAGTCTACGGACTGAGCTCAGAACAGTCAAATAGGCAAACTATTTGTTCACAAGTTTACATAAATAACCGAACTAGGAGCATCTATTTTTAGTAATACTTGCAAATCAAGATACAAAACTCATACAATACTTAAATGATACCACTGAAATGTTGCACAGTTTAATCTGACATTATGTAATAGACTGAATTTCCTACCAATGACAACTGCAAGGGTATAAACAATACTGGTAAAATCTTTGACTAATGAAGAATACATGTTGACTATATATCAATACATCAATTGAACAATCTTTATCATTGTCTAGTTGCAGCTGAGATAGTCATAGTCCTCAAAGGAAACAAAAAATAACCATAATAATGTGTTCAGCCCTACTATTAAACAAGTGTCTTGGGTTGTAGTTGGGTTTAGTATGATGGTAAAACGTAAAATCAATCCTGCCATTATTGTAGTCCAAGTAAAAGCAAATATTTACAAATATAAAGTAAGACTTATGGTTTTTAAAGTTTAAAAGTTGTATTTTTATCAAAATGCATTCAAAAAACATTTCAAACTAAATAAAATGTTGATTCAATTTAAAGTCAAAACCAGTGTCAACAACTGAGCAAGTACAATAATACCTTGGCATCATGCTTTGACACATTTCACATTTAAAAACACTCCTATATTCCTTTCTTGATCCATGTCTTTCTCATTTCACAGGTCTCTTCCCAATGAAATAATGCATATTCAATTTCTGTTTACAAACTCAGGGCCTCTGCGGGTGTCTGAGAAAGGTTGCTCCGTTGTTCCAATTTGCGTTGTGTTTCACCCCCTACTCATTAATCTCCTTCCATTCGCTGATAGCTTCGTTTCGTCCACTAGAAATCGCTTTCAATTATTCATGCCTATTTTCCACAAATACCTTGGAGATGGAATTAGCAAACAAACAATGCCAGGCGACACTAATCCTCGTCTACAGCAAAGATCCGTTAATGCACTAGAGATCTGGCCGGCTGTTGACAGGCACCTGTTACTGTCTTCAGCTGCTTTGCAACAGCAGTGTTGACACAGTAAATATGTTTACAGGAGCAGTGTAGCCCTGACCCTACGCTAAGGTGCACGGATAATACTGAAAGGAAGAAGAGAGGAATAACTAAGAGCAGGAGAGCATGGAGAAAGCGCAAGAACAGGAAAGAGCACAATTGATGAGAATAAACAGGATAAAGAGGAGTGTAAGACCTAGCCCAGTTCATTGGATGAAACATTCTGAGCTCCACAGCACAATGGAAACGTTTCCACATCTCTCTGAGAAGGGCACAAAGTGTCAGTAATGAAAGCTCACTCTCTGAGCCAGGGACGGGGATAAAAACGAGATGTTTTAGCTTGATTTGACAGAAGCCAAAAAGCCCTGATTGAGCATTTGTAATAACAGTCTTTGGCAATTTGAGATATTTTTCTGCTCCTTTAGGCAACAGAAGAGACAGAAGCTGTAAAAAAAAAAATCTGAAAATCCAATGAGGATAAGGCATTGTGACCTTGGAATTAAAAAGACATCTGACACCCTGGTACAGACGAAAAGTTTCCAACAAAACAAAGAAAAAATATCTAGCAGTTTACTGTGACTCATACAACTCTGGTTATCTAGCAGCCCGCAGCAAGCAAACACTTGCACTGCACGCACATTGCACACACAAACTAATGCATGTGTGGAGTAAATAAATTGCAGTTTACCTATTGCAGCAGACAGCAAAGGTTTCTGAGATCAACAATGCATAAACTTTACGGAAGACAAAAAAGTGAGATGTGTCACATTGAATCAGCATCACCATACGGTGATATTTGTGTGTGTATACGCATACATGTGTGTGTGCCCTCTAGCAGACGGGAAGATGATGCAAGGGAGGCTGTCAGGGTACTACTGAGACTGAAAGAAGATAGTGAGACTGGCGGTTTAGACGACTGAGAGCTGGGCTTGTAGCTGGTTGACACACACACGCACACACAGAGCCAGGGGCAATGGAGGAGAAGAGACTGAGGAAGACTTTGATCACCGAACTGAGCACATTCAAGCACTCAACCAGAGAGGGCAGTCAGTGATGAGGAGGAGAGTGCCCAGGGAGAGAGAGGAGAGGGGGAGGA
>JAPQRQ010000014.1:15871561-15917326 GCA_037367365.1 Apogon talboti | reverse complement strand
GGGAGAAAGGGGAGAGGGGGAGGGGGGCAGGAGTCGGGTTGTTTTCTGACCTCTACGCTCATTGATACAGATGTTAAGGCATGAACACACAGACAATCATGTATCCGACAGACTCCACAGACAGGGAAAAAAACCCAAAAACACTACCTGTTTCTTCTCGTGTTTCAAACCCATGCTGACAAAACTAATTTCATTTCATTTGAACACTGCCTGGACATGATCATATTGAAACTGGTGGTAGCGCTCAGATAATGTAATTCACACCTATTTCTTTAGCCTCTGGTGGCTTGCAGATTTGTCAATAGTGAATTGTAAATATTACAATATTCAGAAAAAGCCACACTCGCCAGTGTCACATAGGAATCCTGTGGCATATATTACTTTTACAAACAGAGTATGTCCAAAAACAGGCAGCTGTAGCACTATGGAGCCGTCCTCTACGCATGAGATGCAGGTGGATAAACCATTGTGCTGTTTGCAAAGAGAGCAGGTAATTATCGTTGGCATTTTGACAAGTGTTTGCTAGAGTGAAGGTCAACTCTGTCTGCGTGGGAGATCTATGCTAATCTGCTCAGCTGGAAAAGACTACCACTCACCACTCAAATGGTAGCTACCACCATTATGCAGCCGCAGCTATCGTGTTTTCACTTTAGAACTGTCTGCAAGTGTGTGTGTGTGTGTGTGTGTGGGGGGGGGGGGTATGCCTTCAAGCAGATCAGAAAGAGAACCAGGCGTTCCAACAGAGAGGAGAGAACAGACAGACAGAATCAGGCAGACAGACAGACAAATAGAGTAAAACAGAATAATTCCCAGTTATATTTAGGCTCAGTCATGCTTTAAGAACAAAACACTAGACATAGTGTAGGTGAAATACATTTTACAACTGGCCCAAAAAGTACAACAGTCTGTTCTCTTGGTTTCTTCAGGCAACTTTTCCTTTGTCTTCACCTCACATACCGGGAATTTTCTCACAACGTTTTCCTTTCCAACTTTCTTCCAATCTCTTTTCTGCTGTCACTTACATGTGAGTGAGAGTGTGTAAGAGTCAGATCGACAGAGGCAGAGGCAGAAACATGGGGGCAGACATTGTCTGTGTCCATGTCTCTGTGCGTCTCCCTGGGGTGACAGCCGTGTGTCAGGGTCTCTGCTCTCTGCTCCAGATGGCCCAGCCAGTTGCTCCCAGGGTCCCCAGGCTCCCAGCGCTCATTGACCAAGGCCGGGGTTCTCACGGCCTGGGGGCCTGTGGACTCATTGCTGTGGTCTGGCCTCTGGGGCCTTTGGGGCCTCTGAGGGGCTCCGGGGTCGCCCAGCCATGACAGCCAAGACAATAGGAGTGTCCTCATCCAGCTCCCACCCACCACCTACCAGCCACTCGCAACACACACATATCTGCTCACACACTCTGGTGTTTGGCCTGGACGCCCTTGAGTTGGTAAACACTGACCAAGTCACAGGACATCAATTTTCATATCAGATGCAACATTTGACAGGAAGTTAAACAGCACAGGGTTGACCTAATATAACAGATGTGCTGTAAATCTGCAGGATAATAACATAATAACCGTGGTATATCTATAGCTATTCTCAAATGTATGTATTAGTTATATATTGTCAAAATTAGTGTATTTTCTGCTCTTAGGCATCATCGCTCAATCAAAGCAGAAGCAGATAATGTCAACTGCATTACAGAAAACTGCAGACGATACAAAAAAATGGCATAAACGCGTACACCGTATGCCTGAACTTAGGTCGTGCAGAACATTTCACTCAGGCCAATAAAACAGCTAACAGTTTACATGTTTAGTGACTTATTTTCAGACTGAAGAAGTCTATTTCGTCTAGAGACGAAATGTTTTCAAAAGAGCTAAATCAGTTCAGTTGAACCTAGAAGAACTACCAAGAAGAACGATGACCTGGGCAAATGAGAACCTACACACACATTTAGTAACTTATATTTACACATTATTTCATTCCAGTAAAATCACCACAAATAATGTTAAATGTTAACTTAATAAAGGGGATAAACAGCGAAATGGGGAAAAATGAATAAATTGATTCATTACAACATGATTGGAAAGATTTGATATAATGTAAGTTGAAAGTCAGGAAAATACATGACAAAGTCCTCACTATTTTGAAATATTTCAATTTAGAAACACACAAGACTATGATGAAGTATTCCGGTACCTTATTTATACTAGATATTGGTGAACAGTGTGTAATTCCAACCACACGTTTGTTTTATTGATTCATTTCAATATATTATTGTAAATACGAAATTGAAACTTTAAAGCGTTTTTTAAATTTATTTGACCTGCAGTATCTCCACAGCCCACCAGGGGTCTGTATTATAACTATTGATCTACATGATCAGTAACAAGCCATCTGAAAAAAATAAATAAATAACAGGCCATCATTGTAGACATTTCACAAAGGAAACCCTCCCTCTTTACACAAACTGTGATGTTCACAAACATGTTAAGCAAGAACGGGAAGCGGATCAAATCCATCATCATCTACAAAATGCTGCTTTACAGGCAGCAAAAGCAATTCTGGCAGTTCCAATTTCCACAACTGAAGGTGATTTACATGTTTAGAAATCGCATTGAGATCGAGAGGAAGCGAGAAGGCAAAAAAAGTAGAGTTCTGAACAAGACATTTCAACACTGGTTTTAACAGCTTGGCTGCCACTTCATCAAATATTGAATAAATCATTTTCTTGGCACAGTATGAACACAGCTGCAAAAAAAAAAAAAAAAAAAAAAAGAAAAAAAAAGAAAAAGGAAAAAAAAATCTTACACAAATGTAGGCACGCACACATCCGCACACGCGCACACAAACACGAACACACAGAATGCCTTGTAGTTTTGATAAAGCAGCAGCTTTCTCTTTTGTTTTGCAGCCGAGCAGGGATTAGGCAGTGCAGGTCTTTGTCCTGCGGTTTTCCAGTTGAGCAGAACACAAGAGCCTCTACCTCCACTAATACAGTCAGACCTCCCAGCAGGCCTTTCACCACACAGCCGCTAAGAACCTGCTGCCCAAAAGATGCTTTTCAATGAGTTATCAAATCTCCTCTATACTGTCCATGCCTTTCAACCGAGTCTCTTTGTCTGTTCTTTTCAATGGAGCATTGAACACATCAAATAGAACTGATGGGCAGATAGATGGACAGCAGAATGTAGCAGAGCCATATTAACTTCTTTCACAGAGTACAGTTAAGGTAACGCCAGCAAAGATTTACACTAGTAAAAATAAACTGAATTTCTGAATGAACATGCACTGAAGTAAAACACTACAGCAGGTTCACAAACTTACACAGAGCACTGACACCACCAGCCAACTCATCTGTGAATTAGCTACAATTTACACAAAAATGCTCAACATTGACTACTTCCAGCACCACAAATTTGAGGGTTTTCTGTTTTTCTGTGGTTGCGTCACTGATAATCAAATCTTTGTGTTTTGAATACACAGTGAATTAATCGATTAACCAACCAGCAGGGACTTGACTGGCTACGATTTGTACCAAAATACTCACAAGTGCCTGTCTCCACCATAAAAAATGTGAAGATTTTCAGTTTTTCCTGTATCTCTGCTCCATCACTGCATTTTGAGCAAACAATCAGTCAATTAATCAATTAACCAACCGGCAGGAAATGAAATGGTTACATATGTTAAATAAACACTAACATTTATTGCCTCCAGGATTAAAAATGTGAGGTTTTTCTGTTCCTCCCTCCCACTTTGTGAATCAAATATCTTTGCATTTTGAACAGTTAATGAATCGATTAATCAATTAACCAACCAGCAAGTGGTTAATTGGTTAAATTTTTCAGAAAAATCGCAATATTCACTGCTCACAGCTACAGTCTCCATAAAAATATCTAAGATTTTCTGCTGGTAGCATCGTAAATGTGAACAGTCTCTGTTTTTCTCCAGTTAAGTCACTTTCGATCAAATATTGTTGTATTTCTAGCAATCAGTCATTTAATCCATTAACCAACCAGCAGGAAATTAAATGCTTACATATTTCAAATAAACACTAACATTTATTGCCTCCAGCATTAAAAATGTGAGGGTTTTCTGTTCTTCGCTCCTAGTTACATAACTGTGAATCAAATATCTTTGCATTTTGAACAGTTAATCAATCGATTAATCAATTAACCAACCAGCAAGTGATTAATTGGTTATATTTTTCAGAAAAATCTCAATATTTGCTGCCCACAGCTACAGTCTTGATAAAAAAATATCTAAGATTTGCTGCTGGTAGCACTGCAAATGTGAGGTGTTTATGTTTTTTTTCTGGTTAAGTCACTGTCGATCAAATATTGGTGTATTTGAAAAACAATAAGTCAATTAATCGATTAATCAACCAGTGGGAAAATTAACTGGCTACTCTTTTTCACAAAAACCTCAACATATGCTGCTTCTTTTGCTGTGTTAATTAATGATAGGATTTTACATTTTATTTCTGGTTGCATCAACATTTTTGTATTCTGAACCAGAAATTGGTCAATTTATTGATTAATTGGTGATAAGTTTAATAAAAAAGCTCAACATCTGCTGCCTTTGCCATAAAAGACGTGAGCATTTTCTGTTTTTCTTTTCTTTTCGCTGGTTATGTCATTGAGCAAACAGTGGATTCACCGATAAATGAACAGACCACAACTGTAATTTGATAAAACAGGAAATGTGAAGCTGCCTCTCTGAGGTTAGGCAGCATTTTACTGTTTTCTGAAATACTGTGAACTGAATCACTAATCAGCTACATAACTGACTTGTTTAAAATGGATTTCCATGACTAAGAAATAATTAGTTCCTGTTGTTGTGGCAAGTTAGGCATTAGGCTTATGATAAATGACTGATTATAAATATTTTGAAGCTAATTATTGAATTTATGAAGATTATTGCCTGTGTTGTTTTATGAATTTATAGCATTCATCTCTGTTTTTCTAGTTTCACCACAGCTATAAAGCAGACTGTGCAGCTTCTTAGCAGCAGGTTGAGTGCAGAATTCAGCAGGGGTTTTGATGAGTTCATTAGGAGGCCACGTCATTTATGCACAGTCACACATAAGGCAAAGGTCACCCAGGATTACCCAGGTGGCCACTGCATGTGGGTGTCAGTTTGATTTTCAGATTCTATTTAAACCACCGTTGAGGTCCACAATCTTGTAACCACTTTGAAAGCACCATGCCACTGCCATATTGTATCGAATTCAATGTCATGCAGATATTTGGAGCTGAAGCTGGAGTTGGAAAATGATCTGAAACACCAAAGGGATAAGCTACACTCTTGACAGCATTCACTTCACATTGTTTTTTAATACCAGGAGGAAAGAGGGAAGTCCACTCCACTTCACACTGTGGCGCAAATAGAAGGGGCATGGGAGATAAACCTCTCGGATGATTTGATCTAAGGTTAGCGAGGTCACACGTAGCTCCAAAGAGAGAGGATTTAACCACACTACTATCTCCAAGAGTGATTCTTTTACAATTTTAATGTTCTTCAAAGCTGGAACCTACAGCTCATTGGAATGAATGACACCGGTGCATCCAAACCTTAAGTGGGTTGATAAGCTCCTCCTGTCCATTCTGCAAATCACTATTCAGGTGGGCTGTATTCATAATTCATCAACACGGGTCAGGCTGATGATCATGTTGACTTAACATTTGGTCTGACATTTCAGCCCAGCTCACGCCTGTCATTAGTTCTCGCCGCACGCCACCTCATCAAAGTCAGTCACACCAGAGAGGAGGTTAAAAAAACAGAAGAAAAGTGAAGAAGGAGACTGAAGAAGAAAGGACCAATGGCCCTGGATCTCACCAGCATGTTCTACCAAGAATCAATAACAAGTTGAATTTGTGAGGTTGTCAGGATCTGTTTCTATGTTAGAGTCCTGTGGTGTGGATGCAGAAGATCAATCTCCCAATAGAAGTGGGTGGTACTTTCACTGGAGGTGAACTCAACTAATTAAATCAAAGTTCATATATGACTTCCTATCAGTGCTCAATAGTAACTATACTGATATCTGTAACCATTTCCATGTTATAAACCGTTGAAATATGGACCATTATAAGTAAAGGCATATTTTTTTACATTTCAAAAATGTAAAAATCTAAATATCTCAAAACTGTGAACAAACTTTGTAGACATTGTCCCAAGGAAGCTACATATAAAATTAGAAATAAATCCCAGTAGTTTCATTGGAGATGTTTGAAGAAATTGCTAATGAAGACGACAAAGATGATCATTAACACGGCAACAAAGATGAAGACGATGAGGATGACGCCGGACACAGTGCCTTCACCATAGCTCATGGCCTATCAGCTGGTGAGGTAATAAAAATGGAAACATGTAGAGGTACAGTATCATTACATGCATTAGATCTACAGTGTCTGCTATATTTGCTCATTTAATCATTTTGTTAAACAGACACTGCTAGAAGTGAAGGGATACACACTTTTAATCCAACACACACACTACAACTCACACACTCGCACCCACAAAACCACTACACCAAATCCAACCCCCGCCGCAACCTGTCTTACGGTAAATCTGTATCATCAGCCATCATCCAGCACATCCCTAATAGGAAACGAGTTGGTGCCAAAAAATGACGCTGCGCAGAAAACTGGAGCAGCAACACATTTCAGCCAATAACAACACCACCATGTTGATTCCAGTGGGGTGATATTGGATGATATTGACTGTTGGGAGTATTGCTGTGCTTCTCAAAGTCATTTCCGTCCAAAGCAAGGACATCGACACACATTCGACACATATCGCACACACACACTCACACACGCACACACACTCACACGCCAACATCAACAGCACTGATCGTGGTGCAGACAATGAACAGGGGAGTGGAAGCAGCGCATACTGACAACCTTCTTTCTGTGGGTGACAGCTCTCCATCAGTCTACATCAAACAAGTGCATACATGCAGACACACAAACACACACACCTACACACACAGAAGAGGATACACTCAAACTGATTGGCTGGTGCAAACCTGTTTGAACCTTTCAGCCTGTTGGACATAATAGAAGACAAAATAAACTATCCTGCACACTGTATATATATGTGTGTGTTTGTGTGTGTGTGTGTGTGTGTGTGTGTGTGTGTGTGTGTGTGTAGACAAGCGACAAGTGCACGCTGAACTCATCATCTCAGTAATTGATGGTCATCTGTCATTGCACAGTGTTGATAATCTTCTGTGGGACAGGGGTTTGTCTGAACAAGATGAACAGCAGCCTATCTACAGTATCTGGAGAGACTAATCTGTGTTCTCATTTACTGAAGCACAGACGGTGACCGAGTGGTCTGGCTAGTAAAAATGAGACAAATTGCAATGAAGATTGTCAAAAGCATCAGTGTGTGTGTGTGTGTGTGTGTGTGACATGAGAAAAAAGATGAACAGCTCTTACTTGCGACTTGAACCAAATCTGCAGTCGTCACATTCTTCGGGTTAGGACCGACTCTGAACGTCAGCGCAGGACCCAGGACACTGCAAAAACCAGCAAGATGAGCAAAATGAGCAGTTAGAGCCTAATTTTATATTATATGCATAAGCTGACAGAGATCTAGGGCTTGATACTGGACTTGTATCACCAAAGGAATTGCCAAGATATGACCAAGTACTGAAAAATAAGATACCATGCATTGGTTCTATTTCAATACTTAACCTCCTAAGACCTGGGGGACGGTTTTTGAGTTTTGGCTTTTTTTTAATTAAATAATTGCTTATATTGGAAACATCATGATGCAACAGTTTTTTTAGCTGCATTCTTAAAAATTTTTATGGAATGTCATTTGCGGTGGACAGTTGTTTCTTTTTTTTTTTGTATAAAGCTGTGAATTTCTTGTCCTCATACGTGGACAGAGGGTCCTAGGAGGTTAAGGAGTAAATTTAATTGGTGTTAATGTTTGCATTATGGATGTTATGCTGACAACTTCAACATGAGGTAAACTGGTTGATGTTTTTTTTTTTTTAAAGAGTATATCAAATGCAAATGAACAAATTATAAGGTATGTTGTAGTTTTCTGTTTGATAAAATGGGAGACAGGTAAGTTTAGGAGCCAGTACTGAAGCTAAACTATCTGTACTGGTAACAGTTTCAAACATTTTTCACAAATACAAAGCACAAATGATGGATTATTATTGTATTTTTTCATAAATTCCCCTTTCCATTCTACCCATAGAGCACAGTGTGGTCATCAGTGGAGCATCTTGGTTTCGTTTCACTGACAGCAACCTGTCTGGACTATCTGTGCCCATTTTCATTGTCTAGTCAGAAGTCAGCAACAAGCGTTTCAATAAATGTTTAATGTCACTGAGGTTGAAATAAACCATAACACTACAAGACTGTAAGAAGTCCCAGTAGTGACCAGAAAATAATGGAGTATCTTGAAGCAATGTGTATTACTCATGTCTACTGAAAACTCTTAACCCATTAAGACCCCGTGCTACTTTTGTGGCAAATCTAAAATGACTTTTTCTCTCTATTTAACCTTTCTTATCACCATTTACTATACATATTATCCTCTACATTTTGCATTTTTTTGTGAAAACCATGTATTTTCCTACATATAATTCACTGATCATGTAGATGCTCATTAAAGCTAGTAAATTCAAAGGTTATTACGTCAAAAACAGAGAAAACTGAAGAAAAAGCGACATTTTCAGTCAAATATATCATTAGCTGAAAATAAACCAAGTGTGTCCATCCACTGTCATTGATCCAACTCCATGGGTTTGACTGGTGAATCAATGTTGTAGAAGATGACGGTGTTTCCACGGTAACTACGGAGCCTCTGAACGTCCAAATGGGTCATATCTGATGACCATGAAAAGACGACAAACTGCATTTTATACCAATTATTTACATGTATTGCTAGGATTAGTGGATCAACAGGTATTAAACAGTTTATATGAGTCGACAGTGGTTGTGTGGGTCTTTATGAGTTAAAAATCCCACAATTTTACAAGACGCTCAATGGAGGCTGACAATAGAAGACATGCAGCAGTGACTAATACTACATAGTTCTGAGGAAGCCCGTCCTTCCAAATATTTTCAACAAGACAACAATAAACATATCATTTAGCCACGTATGATGAAGACCCCATCTGGGCCAATCAGTAACAAATATGGCACCTTGCTTTGAGCTGTAATTGTAGTTCCCCAATGAGCCAATCAGTGTTACTCTAAATGTTGGCATGCAGCAGTAAGTTTCAAAATCCAAATTAAATTAGTGATATATGAAGTACTGATGGTGAACACATGGCATAAATGAACAAGCCATCAATGCAGGAGTCTGGTGTACAACTGCAGTTCTGAGATGAATCAAACAAAAGTCATTAAAAATCTGCAATTTATAGCGCACTCTTTGTCTGATAATTGGTTCCAAGTCTTTTATTTACTTAAAATGAGTCAATAAAATCTTGAGTGGGGTAATCTCACCCTGTTTTCAATACAATCAACTTGTTTTAGGAAGAAAAAAAAAAAAAAGCTTGCTCAATTCCAGTGCAGCATGCAGTCGTCTCTCAAAACTACTATCATTTAGTTTAGAACAATTTTCTTTAGAAAAAAAAAAACAAAAAAAAAACTTGTATTGGAAATCATTTTACTGCGAGACAACTGGGGGGGATCAATAAGAGACAAACATTCCTGATAAAAAGAATTTTTCCTTTAAAGAACCACACTTTTCTCGTACTAAATATGCCTTTGACTGCCGTTTTTCCCTTAACATTTTGTAAACTGTGCTTCTTTTTTCTTCAGTCAGTTCAGAATATTTATTAATACTAAGAACTGCACTGAACTTACTGGATTGTTTCAGATAATGTTACTGTTTTAAAAGTATTCACTGCATTACAACCATAATGTAACTGATAAGAGCAAGTCCACATCAATTAGCTGTGACTTAACGATCTGTTTTATTTTCTTAGTGAACACCCAGCCTTAAATCACTGAGCTCTCATAGTACAGCGTGTTGTCATGCCCTAACTGTTATGTCAGTGTCAGTGTACATACAGTACATTAAAAGTGTACGTTCTGATAGACTGTGTGACAGAGAGAGATTCATAAGACTAGCAGAGTGCTGTGACCTAGACCCACTCGCCATCCGTCAGCCCACAGAGGCCGGGCCGCTCACTGTAGGCCAGGAGTAATATATATGAGCCAATACTAGCAGACAGACGAACCCAACCGTGCACTGATGCATTTGTGAACATGATCACTCGCATGCTCACACACACTCATACGCGCACACACACACACACACCTACACACACTCAGCGCCAAAAGAAATATGTCCTTCTCAAAAGCTTTCACCTGGGCTCTGTTTGCTCTCGTAAATGTCAATATTTCCACAATCTTTACCCCTGCCTCCACTCTCCCTGACCAGAGGTATTCTGCCAGAGATCTTGATGCATCTCAAATTGAACTGACGTTATTCTTTTTTTTTTTTTTTTTTTTTCCCCCAGCCACACACACAAACCTTATTTAAATACACAGTGAGAAACACTACACCACAGTTTCTGAGATGAAGTTAAGGTAGATAAGTTATCTGCAGGACCTCACATTGTCTCCTGTGAGCTTAGACTTCGTATTCGCTCCGCCGGTGGGGCATGATGAGTGTGTGTACGTGAAGACTGGTTGGCGGGATATTGGCAGGGGGTGTATGTGTCTGCACAGGCTGTGTGAGTGTGAGGACGGACTTCTGAGTGTGTGTCCCACTCCCCCTAGTGTCTCTGTTGAGTAAAACACTTACGTCATCTGGAAACGGCACATATTATCCCCAGCCTATCACGGCCCGAAACTGCAATTTCAAATCTCTTTAGAAAATTTGGAATATTTTGTGATGATTACTGTAGAAGCAGGCTCAAATGTAATTGTGTTCGGCGACTGAAAATTTAACAACACTTCAACCTTCGTCCTCCTCTTTTCGTACTCTCTGTCTGAACGTCTTCTGTGCCAGCGTGTTGTCATATTTGAGTGTCTCTTCTCCAGTCGATCCTATCAGGACTCATCAGAGTGAGCGAGAGTGGCCCCGAACAGGGCGGTGTGCTCTGACCCAGCGCTCGTACTCGAGCCGACTCATATTCAGACGCAGGCTTTCAAACACTCACCTGCCGCGGCCGCACAGCAAGAGGCACAATGAGCTTGCGTCACTTTCTCAGCTTCAACTATTTCTACATGAATGCGCTTTCATTACTTGGTAGAAGGAAAAAGAACAGAGATAAACAACCCAGACAAAGAGGACATTTTCTGTCCTCTGTACAGAGTAATGCCATCAATATGCAATGTAATACTGTGTGGGCTCTTAAAAAACTTAATTTGGCATCTGCACGTAGCTTTTACACTGCTTTACAGCTTCAATGCACTGTGATCAAGGTACATGAATGATTACACAGTGATATAATGTCTGTGGCTATTCATCAGCATCAGATAATAGCAATCATTATGTGCATCAGGACTTTATTCTGAATGATGTGAAATGACAGGTGTAATAACAAGATTAACTCAATCTGTGCTGGCATGATGACACATCCTTCTACTTTTGCTCATTTATACTGCATCAAGAGCCAAAATTATAAAATGGAGATAAGAATGTCCTCTTGTTTCAATTTATTTAGAGGTCACTGTGTGTATTTTTAATGTCGAACACTAGATAGTGCACACTGTCTGACAGTTTTCCCTCTCAGTACTTATTATCCGAGCTAGGACAGACTGTGTCTACAGTGCACTGCAGCTGAAGACTGCAGTGCATCAGCTTTGGTGTTCGTATGCTGCGGGTGTTACTGAACCACCCAGATTTCACTTCTCCTACAGTTATGTCTTGAAAGGCTTGTCAGATCTTAGGCGAACACATCTCCTCTGCCTCCTACATGGTCTGACACCGAATGTACAGCAGAACCATGGTACAAGCAGAAACCAGGCTGGGTTCAAGGACAGTTCGTCCGCTCATTAATATATTAACCACCTCCTGCTGGACTACTTTCGCTATTTGCAGCTCTTTATCCACTGCAGATCTCTGCTGCTTTCCGTTCTCTATATTTTTTTTTCCTTTTGCCTCTACCTGAGAGCCGTTTGATAGCTTGACTGCCCACTTTTTGACACGGTGTACAGTGACAATAGTAGCAAGGCGGTGTTTTGAATACAATGGAGACATCAGTATGTGTCTGGAGGTAATTAGGCCTGATTTCTCTCCTTGCGAGAAGTCAAACACTCCTAAAGGTCAGGAAAACAACAAACGCCTACAGTCTCTGAAAACCATTTTCACACAAACAGTCCTTGCAGTGTCTGGACAACCTTGGTTCAAAGGCAGTAAACCGTTACAAATGCTTTAAACATGGCCAATTATCCTCTATGCTATGTATGGCTTGTAAACTGCGAGGCAAATGATTAGTCGTGATAATGTGGGTGGGTACAGGGTGTTGGTGTATGTACATACGAGAGCTGGGTGAGGTCTGCGGTGTGGATGTTTAGCCTCTGCGCCAGCCGCTCCATCAGATCCAAGCCCTGGTCATTGGTGAGGGAGCTGGGGGAGACAAACAGACAACTGGGCGTCACGTATGAGGTCCATACCCATACCAGATACTGAATACATGCAGCCATTCAACTGTTAAAATGCTTTTTTTAGGGAGATACTGCCACAATTCATACCCGCAAATGGGTCATTGCACACAAGCAAAAGCTACGGTTGTCTGAATGGATGTACTGCACACATGTACACACCCGTGGACAGACATACAGGAGTGCGCAAACACAAACAAACACACAAAGCGCCGTGCCAAGGGAAAAGGGATCAGCTGCCTCTTCAGGCTTGGTAAATCACCTGCTTTTTTCCAGCAATGAGACAAACAATAAGGTGCAAATGGAACCTGCATGAGGTGTAATGGCTGTATCATATGGACGCGCCTTACTCTCCCTTTCCTTCTCTCATCTTTCTTTTTCTTCGCCTACATTCACTTTCTCTCGCGCGCACCTCCACTCCAAGTAAAACATGATAACACAAAGTACACAAACACAACAGGCACGCACGCGCTCTCACGGTGAGATGAGAATAATAAGGTGCAAATGGAATGGAGGTGAAGTGTAATGGTGGTCTGATAAAGCCATGCCTCATCTCAGCTCAGTCCGCCACTGCTCTCTCTCGCTCAGAGAGTAAATCGCCAAGGAAATAGACCAAACAAAGGCAATCTGCAGGCCAACGTGTTGGATGGAGGAAATGAGAAGGGCATGCACATACAAACACACACACACACACACACAAACTACTTTACTGCTGACAGCTTAACCTGGAATCACTGTGACTGCCAAGTGGCTGCAAGGTGACATGCACCAAGAGGTCATGGATCATAATGAGACTTTACACAATGCAGTGAGACTTGAATTTTGTTACCACGCCACAGAAGAGAAATGGGAAATGAGCCGGGAATCAATTCCATGTAGCCCTAAGAATCTCTTTTTCTGATAGAGGCTTTCAGATGCTCAGTTTCCCCTTGAGTTAAAGAAGAGACTTTTACAATTCTTAGATATATTTAGGTAAAAAAAAAAAAAAAATGCTTAGATGTTGTTTCGTTGGCCTGCATTTGACACCACATTACAGCAGCTTTTCTCAGACGGCGACGGAACACAGAACTGTGCATGAGCGGCTGATTCACTCCACCTTTGAGAGAGTGGTGGGTGGTTCTTTCTTCTCCACTTTTTGAGGGGTTTTTGAAAGTTAAAGATTCACAGAAGCAATTCCAGACACGTTTGCATCCCTCTGCGGTAATTCTAGCAACTGGAGAGCTCCAGGAGTGACTTGGTTGTTGATGCTAGCACTTTTCCCCTTGGGTTTCTTTCTCTGTCTCTTTCTGTTCCATCCATACCTTCCACACACACGCGCGCGCACACACACACATACACACACCTTCCTCCTATTCCCCAAACCCCCCACTACCACCAGCACCACCACAATGTCAGGAGCTGTCAGATAAGCAGGTTTGCGTAGACTCACTGCAGGGTGCGAAGGAGCCGGGGATAACAACCGTGCAATCATGAGGTCTGCAGCAAATACAGATACATCTATAGGCCAACTATAGGTGTCCACTAGGTGGGCTGAGAGCGGACAAAGAGGAACAGGCAGAGGAGGTGAAGTTATTTCACTTAGAAGGTGACCTGTTACTTTCTCCTGGCAGACAGTGCCCTATATTGTGTTTACGTCTTAATCTGTGTTTCTATATGAGTGGCAATAAGGTGACAAAATCAGACCTTTATGAGTCTACGCGTGTTGAACAGGTGAAGGACAACCCACTGACACTGGACTTGATAACGCCATAAAGGGATTTGAGAGAGGGCCAGGGGCGAAGACACAGTCGATAGGAACTTATCTTTGCTGAGCCCGAGCTGAGTGAGAGGTGAAAGAGAAGGAGAGCGACAGAGAGAGATGGACAGAGAAAGAGAGGGGGGGGGGGACTTGGCTTCCCTTCCTGACAAAGTATCATCATTAAAGCTGTAATACAACACAGTAATACCCACACACTGAGGGATTTATCATCCCTGCTATTGTAATCAGGTACAGCACACACCGAGGATTTCAAACTACTGTAGCCTTTTCCATAAAGACATGAATATGTGGGTGGTTTTGACAGAAATCACCTCTCTTGAAGGCAATTTAAGTAACTGAACAAAGCTAACATATGCTTAGTATTAAGCTATGTAAAATGAGTCTGCGGTGAAAAGGGTCCAACAATGAGGCTGACAACTGGTGAGTGGAGCAATAAACTCTAATATGAAGCTATGAGCTATATCATAAAGTCAGTTCATAATGACCACTTTACAACTGGAGAGAGGCTTACACAAGCTTGCTGATGTTACTTTTTCATATTGTAATGAAAAATAGGAGAAGCATGTTTGCACTGATGTCAACAGCGTAAAACAGAGCTGAAGTGCCATTAATATAAGTGACATTCATGCAGATATAAAAGTCTACATTTACTGATACTGTTAGACCTGTCACAGTCCTATGAATCATTTTTTTATTTTAATGTACTGTAATAGGACTGCGCAATCTATAAAATCGCAATATGCGCAATTATATAACTTCAAAAGACTGCAGTTTAATTAAATAAAAACGGTGTGAGCATTATAGGGCGGCACGGCGGTGCAGAGGTTAGCACTGTCCCCTCATAGCAAGAGGGTCCTGGGTATGATGGGTACTCTGTCTCCCTCCCACCATCCAAAGACATGCACCTTAATAGGTTAACTGGTCGATTTAAATCACCCGTGGGTGTGAATGTGAGAGTGAATAGTTGTTTGTCTGTGTATATCAGCCCTGTGATGAACTGGAGACATGTCCCTGCCTCCACCTATTGGTAGCAGGGATAGGCTCAGGTAGCCTCATGACCCTCTCAGGTTAAGCGGTTCAGAAAATAAATGAATGAACCACAACCTGTTCTCTATTTGAGTGCAATCTACGCATTATCTACACTTGTAAAAAATAATTAAATGTAGCAGAGCTTGTGTAGTGTGTGGTCCATTACTGACCCATGCAATAAAGAACACAAATGACCTCTATTGTACAGAGATATTTGACCTCAGATGCATGGCAAGTAGGCTCATTATACCATCTGTTTATTACAAATTGCAGTATTGCACAAAAATGTATCTTACCTTCTTTGTTTGATTTCTGCACTGCAAAACACTTGTCTAATATAATGTGTAAAATATACCATGACCTCAGGTAGAGCTCACTTTTTTTGTAGTTGTGCATTATACGGTACATTACAAATAACTTTTTTTTTTGCTTTTATCATTATTCCCATTAATATAATAATGAATATATGGCATAAGCAAAGAAGCATTCTGCCATCACCAATTTCAGCTGGGATAGCCTTCAGCCATCCAGCCACCCTAAGAAGGATTAAGCAGTTACAGAAAATGAATGCATAAACAAAGATGATTTTATGCACATATTCAGAAGGAAAGTTTGTTCTTTCTTATTCTTTTGTATTACAGCGGTATGTGCGCCATCACGCTTCAGCGGTGATGGGAACAATAGCCTAATGGTATCTCAGAATTTGTGATGAATCATCCTCATGCATGACTCATACATTAATAATAGCCTAATTTTACATGGACTACATGATGATGAAGATACAGAAGAATTGAAATGCATGGCAAAAATAGCATATAGTCAATATTTTAATAAGCTCATATTAAGAGAAGCCAGGCTCAAACTGGCTCCCCTGTAGTTCAAACCCTGATTTTTTTTTTTTTTTTTTTTTGCAGAAGTAAAGTACTGACTCAAATTGCTTTTTTGGAGTTAACTTTAAAAATCTGTCACTGATCTGGGAGGTTTTAATTATGATATCGCACTCACTCTGAGCCGGTGATGATGAAGCCAAAGTGTCGGTCCTTCCCTCTGCTGGAAAACTCCTTCACCCCCACATGGACTAATTGAGTTTTCACTTTCATGTCCTTCTTCTGCGGCTCCTCCAGCTGCTTTTTCCCTTGCACCCCTTGCATCCACCGCTCTATCTCAGAGTCCACCTGTGCATCGGGTCCTTGTGCGCCGCCGGTTAACCGCAGGGTGGAGCCTTCTTTTGCAGGTACTGTCATGGTCTTCTCCTCCCAGTGGTGGACTATAGGAGCTTGGCCCTGCTTTGTCCGGCTCTGGACGCTCTCTAGCCCGGGCATCTTCTGCAGAGAAGCCGGCGGCCTGCTGTTGACCTGTGGTGCATCACCAAAAGGCTCCAGGTTGAGGTAGTCGAGCAGCTTAGAGAAGATGGCTGAATGCTGTTAAATTAAAAGACATATCTGTTACTAGTGAAAGCATTTTCCACTCAGTTTAATGTTTGTATTCACCTTCAGGTTCTCTTTCATAAACAAGGGTATGGATGAAATTAATTAATGTTGAATAGTCTTAGTTCGTGTTAGGAATCGTCAGGTACTGAAATGTCTGAACCTGTTTCCCACAAGTGCAAGGTCTGTCATTCCTTTTCCCCATAAATTATCATGTGATGTATTTAACGACTTTAATTACTTACAGAGCATAAACAAAATACTTATGACATTAAAAAGGCAATTTCTATAGATGTTATTTTCAATTCAGTGAAATATTTAGAGGTCAGTCATCAACCAGTTTCAACGGTTCTGCCATTGTTTATCTATCTTCAGTTTCTAATAATTTAGTAGTAAATGGTAGTCCGCACAACTTTCAAATCATCTCTATTTGATATAGCATTCAAAAGTGAATCAAGTGTAAGTTTGGACATGTCTTGCTCCCTCAGAAACCAATTTGTCGGTTGAGCAGAGTAATTTTAAATTCACCTTGTCAACTGGCTCTTTGTCTGCACCGTCTTTCTGTTGGCCTGAAAACAAACACAATGTATGTGAGCGGATTGTGTGAAAACTAAAGTTTTCTTTTGTATTTAGCAAAGAAAAAATCATTATGACTCAAAATGAAGCGGTCCCAGAATACTCTTGGCAGCACTTTATATGAGGACGACATAACAGAGCAATATTGAAGCATTTACAAAAGACACAGGCCCTTACAGTCTTATATCTCAGACAAAAAATAAACACAGATATTATTGCCAGATTTTGTTGTCTTTCCCATCATGAGAAAACACCCACCTTCCTGTTTTATTCTCGCCGCATCTTTCTGGTTCAGATTCTGCTCTTTATCTGATTTCAGGTCCTGGTTTTGATTCGTTACCATAGCTGCTAGCGGCTCCTTGTTACCCTCCACCCCCCCCTTGGAATTAGCAGCTCCTGGTCTTGGCAGGGACCCCACCCCAGGACGCTCCTCATGCACCTCCTGCAGAGCTCCTGTGATGACCCCAGCGAGTTCGTCCAGGTCCTTGCCCATCAAAGCCTCCATGTTGATGCTGTGCCTTCCCAGCTGGCTAACCACATTTTGGATAAATCGCTCTGGACAGGACAGAAAGAGGGAGAAAAACCCACAATCAAATAGAGAGTTTTAATAAAACCACAAACAAGATAAACTCAGCAATACTCTGATGCAAATATAAGCCAGAGAGTGGGAAATGTCTCTAATAATAAGCTGTGATAAAGCAGATCTTACCATCCATGACACTAAGAGGCTCTTTGGTGTCGAGCCGGTTTGAGCCAGCTTTGAACAGCAGTCTGTCTAGGTTAGGCCTTGAGCTTTCAGAGCCAAAAGCCACTTGAGACTGTGGCTCAGCGTGGTCAGTCTGAGATGGTTTGACAGAGCCCAGGTAGTGGAGCTTTCCTTTCGGCCATGAAGCCTCACCACCTGGGGTGTCCTGCTGAGTGCCTGGTACTTTGGCAAGGAGCCGTTCCAACTGGCTGGAAAGGAGTTGACTCCTTCCTGGGTCCTGGTTGGAGTAGGTTGTACTAAGCATGGGGTGCCTGCCCTCTCCACTCTTTGTAAAGACTTTAGTGACTGGAGCTTGTCCAGGTCCTTTCTGAACGCTGTAGATAGTGTGCTCTTTCCAGACCTGCTGGGGTTTTGGTCGACTGGTCTCCAACTGACCATCAGACTCCGTGTCTTCATTCTGCAACACAAAACATTTATTTTTCACATTTAGCGCTTTGATAGAATGTCAGGTATGGATTTTTTTGTTCGCTTCTGTGAAGCTAAAGTGGCAAACATTTATATGATAAATCTTCATCCAAGCCCCAGCCCTGTAATAGCATTTTTTCCTCCATGAGAACATTAGGTGGGTTATACTGGGTCAGCTTTGTTGTGACAGCCTTTAGTATAAAAAGAAAAGCAACCTGGGCTCAACTAGACAGGACAGGATATGAATAGGGATTTCAGATCAAAGACAACTGCCCTTGGAAATTGCATTATGGAAATCATTGATGAGATAGTGTCACTCAAATAGTGCTTTCCATGCATTTCTACAATACACAACAAACTTTAAAAGCACATCCACACTGTCAGAAAAGTAGCAGCAAACCCTTATCTAAACACAAAAATGATGAGCCCGATTTCTAAATTAGCTGTGTGAGTTTATTTGACACATGA
Organism: Apogon talboti; assembly: GCA_037367365.1. NCBI lineage: Eukaryota > Metazoa > Chordata > Actinopteri > Kurtiformes > Apogonidae > Apogon > Apogon talboti. The sequence continues at coordinate 15,898,315 of JAPQRQ010000014.1, read as the reverse complement.
TGAATTATGTATGTGTGTTACAGTGGGCTAGTATAGGGACGGTTGGAGGCCTATAAAGTATGTGCCATCACAGTCTGGATCAATATTGCCCCCAAAGTGTGTGATTTTCTCTTTTCTTCTCTCTGTAAGAAAGAGAAATCATTGTCTGAATTGTAAAGGCCCACGCTTCAGTTCAGCGTACATTGCCGGCATATCCGATCCACTGGGCAGCATTATTATCCATGTCGCTGCTGCACTAATACTAGCTATCTCCCTAGGTGCCATTTTCTGTCCTTCAAATGTATATAGAGAAAATGTCAGGCTTTCCAAGCCCAGCATACTGAGAAGCCATAATGGCATTAGCACAGTGAGATGGGGGTGCTCTGCCATTCATGCTAACCATGTTTGCCTTTTTCCATCACACTACACAACAAAGGGTCTCATCTCATCAATAAGGAAGGTCCTGAACTCTTCAACTTTGCATTATGGTTGCACTGACACAGCAGCAGGAAGCGGTTCGGCAATGAAGGATGCCGAGCACATTTCATACAAAGCTATGGTTCCACCCTAAATATGAGGATTGAATAATGTAAAGAGGTGATGGAAGATCATTGTGTAAAAGGGTTTCTGCTCAGTGGGAGGTGGAGGAGAAGACAGAAAGCGAGAAACAAAAGCAGCACAGGGATGAGAGGGCAACCCCCAGCTAAGGGATACTGACTGTTTGAAAAAGAAGAGGAAGAGGCCCTTCCATAATTTAGCCAAGCAAAAAATGGATGCTTTTCTGTTTCCATATGTGGCCTCGATCAATACCTCTACCCTTCAAAAACATACATGTACAAAATCATTAGTGTGTTGTTACAGTCTGTTTCTTACTGATGTTTCTTACTTGTGTAGTTGCTCCCTTTTGCTGGACTTGTGGTTGTCCTTTCCCCTCAGACTCCGACAGGAAGCCCATTCCCTTCAGGTACTGCTGTAGGTTTCTGCTCAGCTCTGGGCTCAGTTTTCTGTTTCTGGAGGACATCAAAGGGGCAGGGGGTGTGACTTGATGGCGAAGGGGGACATTCCTCAGTTTGGAGAGCTCTCTGGAGATCTCCTGCTGCGTGATGCCATCCTGCCATGTCAAACCTAGAGACAAAAGGTCACTCAGTAATTCATTCATGGATAGTATAAACCATCTGTCATCTGCTTAAGTGAAAATATATCAGCATTACAGAGCAAACCAAAGGCCAAATAACATATTGATACTGGAATGTATGTTCTATTGCAGTACATTAGCAATAGACTTGTGGCAAACATCACTTTTTTTCATTGAAAACCAGGGCACATATGGCATGCAATTTGCACTCAGTGTATGCATTAATGGTTTAATATGTGAGATTTGCAGGTGGTTGTGTGCTTTGATTACATTAGTGTTCGGTTTGGTTTGCATTAGCTAACTCCATTTCTACGATAAATGTCTCAGTTTCTTTCATCCTTTACACTAATTTATACTTAGGTTGTTTTTTCACAAACTCCTCATGGTTCCCTCTGAGGTCGTCAGTGCCTCTCTTCTGTCCATATAATAGCGTGCAACACGAAATGGAGTAAGCTAATGACCTGCTCCCAGCACAACACAGACTCCAAGGTAAACTTAATAGAAGTACACAAACGCATGCACATTTTACATGTTAAACCTTTAAAGTGGCACTAAGCCGCTATACACTTTTTTTTTTTCATATCATTTCAGTAGTCAAGTCTGTGATAATGTAGTGAATGCATAATTCCTAATCCTTCAGGGTTTTTTTTTTCTTTCTTGTAAATGACTGTCTCACATTGTATTAAGAACATTAGACTTGTGGTATTGTGATGCCTTCATTATCAGTATTGAATCACAGGTTACTTTCTCATCCCCACCCCTAAGGCAAACACTCACATCTAAAACAAAACAACAAGGTGGAATCACACAATATAACAGAGGGGGTCTAAAATTACAACACACTAAAAGGGAGCCACGGCTGCATGTACATGTACAGACACATGTATACAAAGACCTGTGCACACACACACACCACAGCCAGTCAACAAGCCTGGGGAGAATGTCACACTGCGGCCTGACGCCTTGCCAACATCTCTGCTAATTGCCAACACATAGTTGGGATGCAGAACTCCTGGGCAGGGGCAAAGCACTGTGGTGCCAGGACCAGATGGAGCTACCCAAGCAAAAAAGATACCCAAAACATGGCCCCATTCCCAATGAGCCAAGAGGCACAGGATTCCATCAGCAAAGAGCATAGAAATACCATAGATATTATACTTTTTTTTAAGGATCCAAGATGTTCACTTCCATTGCAATGAAGAGGCATTTTTTAATGAGAAGAAGTAATTATGTTGTGGCCTAGGCTTAGCTTCCAAGCTGTCACATACCTAACATTTTACCAGACTAATCTGAAAAACAAAGACTGCCTTTAATGATGTAGACATGCTAAATAGTAACTAACAGCCTGGGTTGGAATATACAAAGTATTTAAGTATCAACACTGCAGAATGTCTTCATTAGCCTGGTTTCTCACCCATAGACTCTGGTTATACTCATAGATATTCATAAGCACCAGATGAGGATCTGAGCAATGCAGAACAGCTACAGATGCCTGCAGTCATTCTTGGCAGCGTTGAATGGAGCACAAAGCAGCGTATGTTGTCACTGTTCTGGAACGCGGCTCAGCCATCCATCCGTACAACAATGACAGTTAACTACCCGTGGCTTACCCAATGTGCTGTATTCTTGCTATATATTAGCACGGTGATGATCATTTATGCTATCATCAAGCGCGATGGGGAAGTCAGGTCTGGCTTCACCCCTTAAGGTTCCATATGGTACCTGCAGTTAGCTGCAGCTGGTGAAATGGGTTCAGTGTAAACGTGGGATGGCGCCACAACAAGATGAGGCTGGCTTCACTGACTGTGACACCTCTATCCCCCCTATGTCTCCTGGGGGATGCACTCATTTCCATAGATACCATGTTTTGTCTGTGTGTGTGATGGGCACACTTGAGGGAAAAGGTATGCCGGTGCAAATAACACAATCAAAATGAGTCGTTTTGTTCAAAGAAAAAGTCAGGGAGAAAAGTGGTGGGGCCTTTACGGTTGGATTCCTCTCAATCAACCTCTCAGCTGATTATCCTGGCACTGAGGAGCTAAATGTCATGCAAATTCATCTGTAAGTCCAGGAAAGAGCAGGTTCCATCACCAAGTGCTGCCTCTTTTTGCCTGTTAAGGGTAGCATGCCGTCTCAGGCAAATGCCTCAGTTAATTAACGCCTTGCCATTAGCACAACAGCTTTCAAACAAGCAAGCCTCCTGTCTATTTTCTGTGTGACAGAGAGAGAGGCAGAGAAGAGGGCCTCCTAAATATTCAAAGCCTATTAGATGGGACCCTGTCTACATGTCTTGTTGTTTCATCTGGGGTTTTTTTGAAATGCAGATTTTCCCCTTTCCTTTACTTCTGTCCACCAACTGATTTTAAAGGCATTAATGGAAGAGAGCGTGAATAATTTAGCAGCAAGTTCTACCTAATTAGTCAAAACGAAACGTGTCAATCCAAATATGACACATAAATTAAACCAACAGTGCAATGGAGACCCAAAATATGAATATATTTGCAAGTGCCATTTCATTTGGTGTCAGCCAGCACTGTATATATAAAGTTCATATTGGAAGAACAATTCTGCTTAAGCTAAAAGACATTACACAGTATTAATGTTTCTTTCTTAATGTACAGTTATGTTTTTATGGCAAGAAAGCTCATTATATTCCACTAGTGTGCGGTGACGTCTTTATTGAAGCTATATGAAGTGTAGAACGAAGGTTTTTATGGCTGTGGTATTAAAATCAAATTATTCTAGATGTCTTGTGAATCACTTTATGCACTTTGCCCCAAATTCATCTGAAATATTCAATAAACTTTGTGATCTCTGTAAATTTAAAATAAAGTTTTGTCTGGTTTGGACAAAGTTTCATTCAAGCCTGATTTTGTTATACCTGACAGATGAGTTATGTTTAAAAGATTATTATGTTTTCTGGTGAGTGCTAGGAAAGGTCTGCCATAGGTCAGCTAATAAACTGAAGTATTTCATATTGCTATTACGGAAAAATAAGTTCTAAGCATCTGCAAGGACATAAAAGATTCCTTTTCCATCAATAAACATTAGAGAAATCGCAGTTCAGAGAAAAAATCAGCAGTGGGTTTTCTAAAACATCGTCCTGTTCCACACACAGACACTGAATGATTCAATAAAACGCCTCTTGTTTCCTTCATAACAACTCAGTTTTCACACGGCACGTTGGCGTGTGAGTGTATCTTTGTCTGACTTGTTTTGTTTTTTGTTTTTTTTTCTTACTAGTACCATCCAGCAAGGTTGTCAAGGAACAGACAGAACCGAATATGAGGGAGAACAACAACAGGTTTTGTTACTCGTCTGTCAAGGAACATTTGTTTGTGCGCTAAAGAAAGTAGGACCGTGAATAACATGTGGCTTCGGTGTCAGTAGATGACATTATGTCAGTTTAAAGCCACTGATCCTTCCTGACTGAGTATACCTGCCAATGGATTTAATAGGAATGTCACAGTGCATCATCTTACTCCACTCGTCTGGACTATGAGAGGACCCACTGCACTGCACGGGGTCAATCGACTGCAGGTTAGCAGAGTTTAACGTGGTGTATTAACAACACCTGTGATGTGATTGGTTCTGATCTGTGGGCAAAACTGAAAACACAGGAGGACGATTCATCTTTCTTGCAGTCCAGTCTAACACTGCACCTTTTTTTTTAATATATTGTACATCAGATTAAAACACTGCAGTTACCGACTTATCTCCCTTATGCCTTCACACGGTCCCAGTCTGCCCAAAAAGACATACATGTTAAGCTGAGCCATCATAATGCAAAGCAGCCTGGCTATGGAATGTATACACACACTATGACAATACATATGTCGTAGAATACTAAACTTGCATGGCTTTATAGGTGATGTGGGATATAGCATTCATTGAGGTGAAAATTTAATACTAGACAATATGCTGGGCCAGTAGGGACACATACAGACAACCCAAGCCCTTTTGTACAAGGGTCAGTTTCTATTGATCTGAATGACATTGGTGTTGTGCAGTGAGCAGAGATTGTGTGATTTCTACCTGCGCCTCTGATGCAAGATAAAGAGGATTGTAAATCGATTCCATTGATGTTCCGCCCCGTTTTTTTTCCCCCCTTCATCTCTTCAATTTAGGTTACAGTACAATGGTCTCAATAACCCTGTCTGAGGTTAAAAAAATAAATAAATAAATATAAAAAAAAAAGGGGGGGGGAGGAAAAAAAGGTGCCCCACGTCTCAAAGATGACACTTCAATAGCTGTTGAGCTGATAAGAATAACGTGTCACTGAGCATTAGCAGTGCATTGTAGGCTCAACCGAAGATAATGCCCTCCGTCTGTGGATGTGATTCTACAAGACAGAAAGGGGAAAATGATTCAAAGTGATGATGTCATGTCTGCGCTGTCTGTAAACGGGTGTCTAAAAACACAAGGTCAGAGAACGAGCCCCGTGATGAAAAGCATCTAAAGAATTAGACACCACTTAGAACGAAGCGGGAAAATTACACACCGGATCTCTTCTCATCCTCCTCGCTCTCATTTTGTTTATTTCTGAGCAGTAATTACAATAAATGTGTGGTCTCGCCTGGCTTAATATTCATCACTAGATTTTCTTTTTCTTTTTTTTTTTTTTTTGATTTCCTCCAACAGACTGCTTACTCTTAATGATTTTCAACACTGGTTCACGCCTGTTAAAAAATATTAAGCTCAGAGTGGCCTGCAAAGCCAATTATGTTTGGAGGGCTAATGTTGCTGGTCACGGTCTGTGTTAAAGGTGTCTACTGCCCCCTGGTGGGTTATAGCTGCAGTTACAGGCCATGAGGTTGAATTTTGAGAGACATTTTCTTCACACATCCAGTCAAGCATGCAAGCAATTTTTCTGCTAAATACCTCAGAATATCTCTCCAAACCGCTTAATATTTTTTTTCCCTGTTACAGCATTGGATTCGTAACAGCTGACAGCCTGGAGGCTCCAGACTTTTCTAGCTGTTGTTCACACTAACAACCATCAGCAAGATATGGTCTGTTTTTGCCACATTAACATGACAGAACTGATGAATATGCTGTGACTCCGTGGCCCATGGGAGTTTTTGAATCTGTGTTGGCTAAATGAAACTCAGCATGGCTTCAGGCTGGGAAAATTGAACAACTAATTCTTAAAATACAGTTACTTCTATTCTGCAGACATGTTATTATACATGGACTGTCTCCCCGATGATGTAACCTGTTATAACAAGCACATTAGCTGCTGCCACTGATTGAGTAGGAGAGACTGTCTAATGTGATTACACTGCACACCTCACAGTTACTCATCCACAAAATTAGCTCTAAATGTCCTAGCATACAAGCCAATTAGATTGGCTGCTGGAGTTAAGCAATGATGGCAAAAACAATGGCCCAATATGAGTCAAATGACCTGTTCTAGCTCAGTAGTGTCATCCTATGCTAGCCAAAGAGACAGCTTGGCTATTTGGCTTGCGCCACACAATGGCAGTTGACAAGCATTGCTGTAAGCCCTGTACATGACTGATAAAGGCTGCTGAATAGGGAAAAAAAAAAAAAGACATTCGGACAAAGACAGACAGGCAAACAGGCAGTACCTCTGTGAGCCAGTTTCTGTAGGAGGATCCTGAGGCGTTGCAGAGCTGAGGAAGAGATATCGTATGTGTGCAGGTCTGCACCAGCCAACTCCTGGCACCTTCCAAAGACTCCATCTACAAAAAAAGACACAAGGTAGAAAAAAAGGTGAGGTGATTTTTAAAAGCAGGTTGCTACATGTTCATAAGCAGTGGTGGAAATTTTACCTGTGAAATTTCATACAGTAGATTACAGATCAGTTGTTTCCCTGTTAATATGCATATGCATATGTGACTATTTCAATGACTTCATCAAACTAATTAATTATATATATTAAGACATAAAAACAATGACTGAAATGAATGAAAGAAATGTTCAAGACCTTTTCTGATATTATAAGGAAAATACTGTTAAATTTCCAGCATTTTCAGGTGTTCTTATCCAATGCAATGTGTCTTAGCATGAGTAGGGGTTACATTTTACATATTATAATATTAATTTTAATCAAAAAACATTATTTATAAAGATGTAACCCCTTTGTAATCACTAGCCACCAATGAAATGTTATTATACATGTCCTCCTTCAGTACTGCAAGTGATTGAAGTTGCATTTATTTTATAATGGATTTATGAAATGCTTTTATAGGTCACTAACTGCTCCCCAATGCATGGTTTTATAGAAACACTGATGATATATTTATGAGCACTTCTTGTACATGTGTTGTGGTTTTGCTGAAGTCTTCTCAGCCAGATCAAATGCTGTAATGGTGTGTGGCACCTGCAGTGTCTCTGTACCTCCTGACTTCCTGTTTTGGGGGAGCTAATAGCTGACATTTTTCGTCTGACAGCACCACGATAAGCAGCCGTTCATGGCAGGAAGGACTTTATCAGGGACCCTGGTAATCTCCCTATCAGCAGGCCTCCCGCCTCACTCAATACAGGTTGCTAGGCAACCAACGCCACAGAGTCCCTATCGGCCCCATAATTCAATGGCTGGTCTAGACCTCTGAAGGATGCTGAGGCTCAGGGGTTCAGAATGCAGCGAGTGGATGTAATGCCTGGAATATAAATAACCCACATTGTCACCTTCTCTCAGCTGGGGCGATAAATCCATGCATGTTGTTGGCTAAACTCACCAAATGAAAGTCTAGATGATCTCTAGAGATGAATCTTGGGAGATTGGATATGTATGTCTGTGTGCATGTCCATATTGCTGCATAGTGTGTGAGTATGTGTGAGGATGCCGCTGCGATTAGATGAAATCTAATGATGTGAATCAACACTTTGTCATGCACCACAGCATCCCATTAATTAGCCCCAAGATGTCGGACAACAAACATCAGTGACATGATTGATGCTCACTGACACGTTGGGCAATGTACAATACACAAGCGCCACTGCTGATGTCCATTACATGCCGCAATTTTCTGTCTTCTCCTCAATGCAATGAGACTAATAATTACCAAGATAATAATGTGTGTCAGACGGGACTCTAAATTGAATTCTTATTCTACAGCAGAAGCGGGTGTTTTCCTGCCTTCCCCCCTTTCCTGTGACCCGTTAAATGACAGCTCTGTAAAGGAAAAAGCCTGTGGGAGATGGTGAATTAGCATAGAGAACACAGTACAACACTGAGGAGTTATTTTAAGATTTCACAGCGCAGAGGAAAAGTTCTCAATAACAGACACATGGATCTGAATCACAAGATGTCAACTCTACCCTTTGCAGCAATCAACCCATCTTTTCTGACTAATGTGATGCCATAAATACAATGGCAATATACATGTCAGGCTGATGCTTTTGGTGTGATTTATTTTCCCTTGTTACACACTATCAACACGTATAATGTTAGAATTGAATGGCGGTGACATAACAAGTGAAGGGAAACCGTTAAATGTTTGATGGTTTGCATCCCTCATTGGTTTCCATGCCAATGGCAAGTAATAAACATGCGACTTCCTTCTCTGTTGTCAGGGACATTCCCGGTAGCTAGCAGGAGTAAAAATAGACAAATACGCAGATCCACACACAAGCACACAAACACAACCAGGATTTTAGTGCATAAAGAAGTAGAAGACAGGGGTAATTTACAACACAGGAATTCTTGTTAGGCAAACATAATCACTGATTGATTTATTGAGGTGTTAAGAGCCGCAGCTCAGGAGAGATGCTGAACCATTCTCAAACGCATGCATGATAAATCACACAGCAGCTTTCCGACACTTTATAGTGTGCATTGACAATACTGAGGCTTTCAAAAGAGGTAACAATGGTTTATTGTAGTTGACAGTTTGAAACACAGATACTGTTTTTGGTTTCTGACAGCTAAAAAACAACATTTTCATTTCAGGCTTGGAAGAGCAGCATGTCTAGGATACACAGAGGGTTGTCCATATTAGACAGAAATGCATCGTAATCAAATATCAAGGAGGTTTTACATTCGTATGTCAGCGGATAACAGACAGTATTGTTGTGAGAAATATAACATATGTGGGACTGACACATTCAGAGCCAGTTGGGGAGTAAAGTAAAGTCCATCAGGCAGAGCAGAAGACAGTGATCCTCTAATGATCATCTGCCAAGGTTAAGGAAATATTAAGCTGACAATGGATCAATTGGTGCCTCCACACAAAACCAGACTAATGCCGTCAATGTAATGAACAAAAGGCAACTGCAATGCAAATGAACCATGATCAGTGTAATCCATAATGCACAAAACCAGCTAGGCGAAAGAATCCATCAAGTCCATCAATTCTGTGATAAATCAGTGACATTTCTCTGTACAGAGCGGCTATGCCTGAATAAGTAGCATGTTGACAGGAATACAGAAGAAGATTTTCAGCCAAAAAGGTAAAGAGCTCTAAATCCAGACACTGTCTCTCCTCCCACTGTGACAGACAGTGCGACACCCGTCTGCCACTAAAGCTATTTAAACTGTGAAAGCTAATGCTTTAGGATAACAGGAGCAAACACTAAAGCTGACAGTCAGCTAAGCATTTCTAAAAGACTATATGTCAGAGGGAGGGAAGGACAGACTCAGGAGACAAATTAAGACATATTGAAACAGGTGTAGTAGCTGTACAACTCGTGTGTCGTGAAAATGAATAGGGCTAAATCAATGCACCGAGACCATCCAGATGTAGTCTGCCAATAAAGCAAAGGAGAATCTAAAATGATTAGAGTATGATTAATGAAGTGTTTACGGATATTCAGGGTTGTTTTTTCATAATTGTCTATTTGAAATGATAATTACAATTATGCATGCACTGCAATCTACATGTAAATAAAAACATTATAAAGATAAAGCAGACTCTCCACATCAAAACATCCTGCTTATTCAATCAGAATGTAGAATATAAATGAGCCCCCGGCTTATATTATTTTTTTTCTATTAACAAATCAGTTTCCTTGCACTTAAATCAAGGGGCTCCGGTCTGTCTCTTCACATTTGATTATTCTTGGATTTGCACCCACTGCATAAGCGCTCTGTCTTTGGCCCATGCCGCTTGTTTGGAATTAGAAATTTTGTAGTTGTTATTTAAAGTGTTGGTGCTTGCAGTCGTTGCGAGCCTTCGATCAATACATGCGGCAGCCAAATCGTTTAAATCTAAAATACAGTGCGGACATTTCAGACAATATTGGCCCAAGTGGAGGCAAGATAACCACCAATCGATACCACACTCTTGGTTAAGTGTTTAATAGGAGCCAACTGGTGTCCTGAGGGAAACATGTAGCACTTATCTGCTGTACTTTAGCTTAGCTTATCATACCAGTAAGCCACAGACTCTGGAGAGATGCATCAAATGAAATGCATTTCCGGTCTTAAAGTAATTACATATCCTTTTAGAGGAAAGCATTCCCATGAAAATGGAAATGAAGATTTAAAGAGGCTGGTTTTGAAATAACATGACAGCACATTGTGATATGATGTACAGTATGAATGGCCTAATTATTCCTATGATGCAATTACAGCTACATTTCAATATACCGTTAGACACAAAACTGACTTTTTTGCCAATTAGATAAAAGTCAGATTTATAGAAAAAGCTGTGGATTGACACGACTGAGAGCAGCTCTCGTTGTAACCCTTTCCTCCGCTCAGCCATCTCGCATGGCAACAGCAAGGGTGAGGAGGAGCACGGTTGGCCCAGCCTCGAATAAACCAGGTTACTCCTTCAGGGACCTGGGAAGAGCTGAAGTGGCAGACCTAGTTACTCCCACTCATCCTCGCCACGTACAGTGGCGGCTGCTCATCAGGAGTCCAGTGGAGAGTGACGGAGCCTGGCCTGACTATGCATACAGGGCTACCGAGCAACTGAATAATGTCTCATTACTTGCATATTAGGTACAACATTCGTTTTAGTTTGAGTCTTTTTCTGCTTGGATATTTGCCTTTACTGAGCACCGTGCTTGTAATTACATTTCTGTGCTGGAGGGATGTTTGGTGTTTCCTCAGTGTGAGTTCTGCTTTGTGGTCCAAAAGGCGGTAAGAGATAAAATACAGGAGGGGGGGAAAGAAAAAGACGGAAAGAAATGACTATTCACATCACACCCATGCACGATAAGTAATGAAACTTCATATGAAGCCTCAGTACCTAAAATGACCCCTTTCTCTGCCGTTGGGTATTTTCTGTTGAGATGTCAGCAAATTTCCTTCTATTAGGCTACACAGCTTCTCTCTGTACCAATGCGGACTCTGCAATTAAAGTTTGTTTTTTTCTTGACTGCACCGTACTGCAATCTCCTCCCTGTTTCCTCCTAAAGTGGGTTAATATGTAAAGAAGGGTGGAGATGTCCTAATGTGCTCCTCTAATATGCACCCCCCCACCGTTATTATTAGATCTTCTCCTTCCACTTTGAGCATTGAAACTGGTCTTAATCTCTTGTGTTTTTATCTCATCAAAGCCGTCATCTCTCTGCAAAGCGCGCAACATGCATCAGAAATGCAGCATGATAAAGATATCGATACCTTTGATTATTATAAGGCAGATAGATCCAAGCAACACAGACACAAAACATGTCAGGTCACTTTCATCCTTCTACTCCTATTAAAATATTACCAACCAAACAGCTGTACTTCTTCTTAGTGTTGTCTCCTATAGGTCACAGAATGTTTTGCACGTAATGCTAACACTTTGCAATAACGGTATGTTAATTAACATGACTTGATAGATGTTTTCACCTTTATAATGAGAGCAACAAAGAACAGGTTAAGGAATAATAAAATAACAACAGTAAGTGGAGAAATATTATCTTTAACTGTACATTTATCAAACTAGTTTCCTCTTAATGAAAACTTCATGACCGGTATGTTACTATTGTCATTAGACATTTACTAGTATTATTGAGTGATTTAATTAACATGTAAAGCTGTAATACATGTTAAAAAACAGACATTTATTGACAAATACTTATTGTTCTTATGCATTAATTAACTCAGTTATTGCTTGCTATTACTTAATACACTTGCTTGTCAATAAAAAATAATGCATAAAAAATAGCTAATTGTTTATCTATCTTTATTAAATGCATTAACTAGTTTTAGTTATTGTGAAGTGTTACCCACAATTTTATTATCTGTTAAAAGGAATAAACTCTTTTCTGGGTTACTCTTGCTTGTGAAATTGATTTTATCAGGAATCTGCAGCAAAGTAAATGAAGTGAGCTCAAACCTAGTCAAATAAAACAAACATCCGCAGAATATAAGCATCTGATCATCATGGTCACAAGCACTGAAGACAAAAACAAACATGCTGGTACACACATGCACTGCTGCCGAGCCTTCCGCTATCGGAGAATACATTAACCTTTCACGATGGCTCTGTCACGAAGATGATCCTCGATATCGACACGCTATCAATCCTCTTCAAAAGCAAAGGCCGCTGTGTGACAGCGCTGAATGCTACACTGTAAAAAGCCCCGACATTTCCCCTTCCATTCATCAGCCGGTTTTTGTTGTCATGGAAACCGTGACACAGACACACGCATCTTCAGGGACAACGGGGTTTGTCTATAAGGCTGTGACTATTTGTGGATCGGGGAAATCTCGGTGTAAAAGAGGAAAACATCCCCTTGGTATTGATTATAACCACTATTAAGCTGAAACAAAAGCCGTTTAATAAATGTAGCCTATCGGATTATGTAAACGCTTTTCTTAAACACGACTCACATTACCAAACTGAGCTGCTATCCATGGTATGACGTGAACAGACTCTCGGGTTGCCCTCTGCTGTGTCTATCTATAAAACCCTGAGTGATTAAAAATAGCCGGGGCAGCTTCAAAGCATATCGGCTCGATGATGGTTGATACCACAGGGATGATGCTGTCTATAATGAGACGTGGTGGGCGTGCACAGCCCTCACAGTCTGACTTACCATTGACGCAGAATTCGTATGGCGTGCAGAGCTCGTCTTCAAACAGGCAGCCTTTAGGTGAGAAAAAGAAAAGGAGGAAGAGGGGAGACAAAGATGCATAGTTAATATACAACTCCATATGTGAGAATTTCTCACATAAGGACTTTCAGTTGTAGGCTAATAGTATCACAAAGCATCACTGTACTGTTAGTTATGCAGATTAGCATTTCCAATATGCATTTTCATGGGAACCTGACACATATACATTTACATCTTTAGTATTCTATGGTATAAAATATTAACTCTCAAAGATTTAAAAAGCTGCCAGACACTAAAAGATCTGATCTAAATATTTAATAACTTTTGATCCACTAATCTTATCAATACATTTAAATAATTCAGGTAAAATGCAGTTTCTCAGATTTTCAGTGACATCAGATGCATCTTTTGTGGGCGTTCAGAGGCTCCATAATGAACATGGACACAAAATCATCTTCTGCAACATTAAATCATTAATAAAACCCACGTAGTTTGACAAATGATAGTGAAGTTATGTTATGCTGGAAAGGTCACTTTTTCCTTCAGTTTTTTCTCTTTTAATATGATAACCTTTGAATTGACTAAATTTTTCTACATGATCAGTTAAATAACTGTAGGATTTTTGCTGAAAAATGCAGAATGCAGAGTATAGTATTATACTAAATGGCGGCAAAGTAGGAGAGGAGAGGTCAAATGCAGAAATTCTATGCCTTTAAGAGTTAAAAGATGAATAGAAAACATTTTATTTGTTTTTGCTCTGGGTGAGAATGTCATTAAAACATTGATAATAAACTCGCATTGCTAACAGTTCAATTAACAGCTAGTTAGCTTAGCCTAGCATGAATAGGACAAACAAAAGGCAAACAGAAATTAACGTGGTATATATTGTAAATTATAGAAGCTTAAGTTTTTAAATAATAATTTGTGATATTACCTGTGAAATAACCTCCAGTATCAGTTTAATAATATAAATTTAAAAGATGGACATTGTTATAACATCCCGCAGCTTACAATGACATAAAAGATATAATGAGATGAGATGACTGAATGTGCAGAAAATGTACTAAATTGTGGTACAAAAGCAGGTCGATGTCTTTTCTAAATATAAAAGTACAGTTTAGGACTATATTAACACTGGCTGGGGGCCCTGCCGCTAATGGCAGAGCCATCAATCATCAATTAGTGTGACTTCTTCTATCCTGTCTCTGACACTAATACTCCAACTCTATGGGCTACGTTTCCATATATGAATGTTGTATGAATATTAATGAACTTTAACGCCTGGACTAGGGCTGGGTGTTCCAGACTAATAAATGAACAGATGGCAGGAGCATTATGGGTAGCTGTTCCCTGTGTTCATATTTCACACGTGGGAGTTGCAGCGAGAAGAGGACTGATTGTTCTGTTCACCGATCTGCACAGGTGATCCTCCACATTTACACATTTGTAGGAAAAAAATAGAGTTGAGAAAAAAAAGTGTAGTGTCTGAGTTTAACAAAAAAATAAAATTAAATTAAAAAAGCTCTTTAAATGTAATTTTCTGCCATGGAGACCCAATGTAGTGGCACATTTGGAGGTCACATATGCCAAAACAGACAATATTAGAGACAAAATGAGCCACTTAATGTAGTGTTTGGGTTTGTTCAAGGCTTCTGACAGACTCGTATTGTAGATTCTATGGTGTGTGCACTGTTGCTAAAACAGACACAATCTGTAGACGATTAGGTCAAGCCTCAGCCTTCCTCCGGCAAGTCTTTTATCTTTGTTATTTCCCTCGCTGTGCTCATCAGTCGGAGTGACGGAATTGGATGCGGCCTCTTGGCCCGGTGGCCTCGATGGACAGCAATGAGCGGCTCATGACCGTGAATAAAGAACAGGCTGAGTAGGAGGAGAGGCCTCTGTCAGACTTCTTTAATAATGAGAAGAGAAAGGTGCAAGAAGTCTGTTAATCAACCCACACAGAAAGGATAAAAAGGACAAACACAGAGGAGACAGGAACTTTTTGGGGATCAGTTTGTTTGACTTTACATTCCTTCTATCCAGATCCATCAGTAATGTCATTATTCTTGTACAATTATTAAAGACTAATCTGCATTGAGACCTTGATTTTATGGATACGATAAGCAGCCATTTTGTTTGGTAGTTGAGGGCACATTTCATGAAATGACACCTTTTTGAGATAATGGCTTCAATTTGTCAGCAAAATGGGTATTTAATGATGTAGAGTTGGGCATTACCACAGAACTATACGGTCGCTCGGTTCTTTACAAAACTGTGAGGCAGAATGTCCTCAACTTACTGCTCCATCATGAGCCACAAATGGCAATCCACCTTTCCCAATGCATTACTCATATTAATGGGAGACTGGGGAGACAATAACCCCTTTAGCGCATAGATACAAACAAATCATCTAATGCCATCTGTGTTTTTTCTTTTCCATTCAGCTACATTTTGCAGGAAACTCAAAAATTCTGCACTTGAGCCCGCAGAGCTGCGTTAACCCTACAGATGCACAGTGTTAGAAAACAGTAGTATGCATTCCATTTGTAATCCGTAAAATCATTCAGGGTCTGTTGGGACAAAGTATTCCGCCATTAAATCAATGTTTACTGTGCAGTTCTATAATGCACAAAATAACAATGATTTATGTTTCTTTTACTGAGTGTAATATGATGTATTAGACTGAGCACTGATAAAGCACATGGACTGTGAAGGCTTTGACTTTCTAATTAGAAATGCTCATTGTTGCATTTTATTAACACCAGTTTCATGGACATATAGAACTTTAAATCAACCATTTTCCTTTCCAATGTTTTCTGTTTTTCTTTCTCCTTTGACTGTATTAATACTCAACAAAAGACTAATGCTAAGAGATTTGTTGAGGGTGAAGCAAAACAGAAACTACTTGAACTGCTGTTGTCCTTGTATGTTTTATTTGTATTTTTTTAACATGTCTATGAACAAAAAGTCAAAGTCCTGTTCCTTACAGTGCGTCTAACGTGGGAAAAAAGAGTGGCAGTCAATGGGGAGAGACAGTTTTCCAATTTAAAAGATCATTTACAAGTCAAGAAAGTCATAGTTTGTGACAAATATAGTAAAGAAACATCTAGTTTTGGGATAAACAATTCAATGGACTGCATTTCTTGTTGTATGTGATACATCTCATCGACACTAAACCTAGGGATATTGTACATGAATCTTCAAGAGCGAGGTAAAAAAAAAAAAAAAAGCATAGTAGAGGTGAAAATAACAACAGTCTGGTCATGTTGAAGCTGCACAGACTATGACCAGATTGTGGAGACAGTTGTGATGACGTCACCTCCTTGACCTTCTGGTGTGTCGTCTTTCTCTTCATGTATTTTCACAATCTGACACTTTAACAGTTTTACCACAAACAGCATCTTTGGTGACTCATAGAATTATCTTTTTAACAGACAAACATCATGATGGTGTAATTTAAATGGGATATTTAAAAAAAAAAAAGAAATTGTCTTTTGCCTTTGACTGTAATGTAATTTTTCTCCAAATGGCCCAATGAGGCACAAATGGAACAAGTTTCTATTTACAGATAGAAAATGTCAGCCGTGATGCTTGGGGTAAATAATAAAGTTTAAAATAGACTAAATGGACTGTTAACGATGGACAGTGTTCTTTAGGACCCAAACATAAATCAGAATTAATGAGTTCACTGTGTTTGATTTTACTGTTCCCTTGAATCTTTTGGTTCTAGTACTTGTTTTTTTTTTTTAACACACTGTTCCATCAACACTTCCATCATAAATAGATTAATTAGGATTTGTAATAAAGGTTAATACGATAAAATAAATAAATAAGCCCAAAAAAATCAAGAAGTGGCCCACAATCCCTCTTGACCATGCATCTCACCGCTCGCAATTAGTGTCAGTCCATTCAACTTTACCTCCTCATCACTTCCCCGCTTAATTCATTGGGTTCTCTGGGAAGCCTTGTCAGCTCTCAATATTAATTACGGCCTTCCATTTAATGAAGCGTCCAGCCAAGCATAGTTAGTCAGACATTGTGTATGTGTGTATGTGTTAGACTGTATGTGTATGTGTGTGTGTGATAGGCAGGGACACAGGATTGATAACACCTCATCCCCTTTCTCCGACATTATGCCAGAGATGATTAAAATGGCGGCTTTTAATTAAAATACAATCACAGTGGATGCTGCTGATTACCTCAGGCAAAAAAAAAAAAAAAAAGAGGCTCAACTCATCGTGGCCGTGGAAGAAAGTCGTTATTAAAAAAAAAAAAAAAAAGGTGTTTGGGCTATATCTTAATGCTTAATGAAACCATGTTTTATTCTAAAACTTCCAGGCGTACAAGATAATCTCACAAACAAAATGACCTTTCTATAACAGTAATTCTCTTGCCACTGACTGATGATCTGTTGCCATGTCAACCTCATCACAAGTCAATCTCAGCACCTCATCAATGGAAAATTGACTATTAGTCAAACAAGTGTGGTCTCTGTGGGTTTTAATGGCACTACAGAGAGGATTTCAGTGCCTTTTAGTGCATTTTTGAAGGAAACAACAACAGGAAGTTTAACACATGAAGCGCCACATAAACTTCACCAAATACAAAGGTATAAAGATAACTACTGCATATGTAAAAATGTAAAATGTATAATATGTGGTTGTGCTGATTTGATCAATAACCATGGAAATAAATGTCTGTTCATTTGGAAATTCAGGTTCGAGGTTCTCCAAAATTAGGGCATGTTCTGTGTTAGATCACTGCAAGTAAACTAACTTCAAATTCATCCATTTTGTTTTTAGATCGCTGGTTGAATGTAACACCTTTAGCTAACAGAAAAGCTGGAATAGGCATTTTTCAGAAATGAATCAAAATTAATTAATCCTGAGAATAATTGTCAGAAAAAAAATAAAAATCAAGAGTAGCAGCGCTGAGCGAACTACAGGTGCTCTAGATACGCAGTAGCTTCCCCTCCCGAAATAGATGACCTAATTCGTAACTATGCAGGGAAAATCCAGAAGGTCAATGGATGCAGTGAGTCAGTTTTGGAAATGATATACGGGTGGTTAGAGACTCATCCTCTGAGGAGTTTGTGAAATATCATAGTATGATACCTCTACAGAGAATTTGTCTCATTGATCTGCCCTCTGTCTTACACACTAGCACTACTATCATAGTGATTTAGGATATTCAGTGAAGATACTGCGCGGAAATAGGACCTCGGATCAGTCCCTCATGCCTCTGTGAAGATTCTAAGGCAGCGAAGTGTTATCCACTGTTTAAATCAGCAATGGTCAACACCGATACATAAAAAAACAACTGATCTACAGCTAAGATCTGAGCAACATGTAACAACATGGATGTTTGTCCAGAGGAGTGGAACATACAGGGAGTGTGTTTAAGGGGAAAAGCTCATTTTGAAAGAAAGCAATTACATAAGAATGACTGAGAGTTTTTCATTAGAGAATTGTACAGGCACATTCATCTCTCAGCTAATCTTTACCTGTATGTTATTAAGTCATTAAGTGCATTCAGCTAAGCCATCCATTAGAAATATCAGGGCAGATTAAGGTCTGGTGGAATGGTTTGTTGACTTGGCTGTGAGAACTGACCTTGCCTGGAATATTAAACCTGTCCTGATGAGGCAAAACCCAAGGCTGAACAAGAAGTCAGAGGCCTGATTGTTCACTTTCCCGCACAGGTAGTTGGCCAGTACCGGGATACCATCTGTGATGTCTGAGGGGCCAAGGAGGATGCTGGGAGTCTGGCAGCGAGGACAGACGCTCCCAGGGCCTGCTGCAGTTAAGGCCATATTTCATTCACTCTCTAGAGCCACCGACATATCTTTTATTATAATTATGGGCTTCAACCAAGGACACCTGACTCTAGTCATTTTTACTCGCGCAGACGTCACACACGAACACCTGTACTGTCAGCCAAAAAAGCCATTTTAGACCAGTACAGTGGGTGACAACGGCAATAAAAGCACAAGTGAATTGAAAAGAGAGCAAGGCTGGAGCGGGGACAGCAGAGAGGAACATCTCCTGCAAGCAAATTAGCATCAGCTTGACACCATGTCCGCAGATTTAAACAGCTTGTGTCATTAAGACACACTCCTTCTAAAATTAAAGATGGCTCCAAGCTTTTCTCTGCTCCAAAAGGTCTGTTCTTGTCACAAGCTGCATGTCACATGTCAGTGATGCAGCCCTGCTAAGTTTATCATTACCCTTTGCATTTTCATACATTCCCCATACAATTGTCTTTATAGCATGACGGCAACATGCTATTCAAGTAGAACTATGGCATTGTGGGTATGTAAAATTCATCGGAAAACCTTTTTTTCTGAGGTGAATTACATCAAAAAATCAATAATATAACATAAATATACAATGACAAAGGAAAATACAGTGCATCTAAGAATATATCAATGTAACTGAGTATCATGTATAATTAGAAGGGGGCTAACAGCAGCGTGGTTGGAGGTCAGTTTGATTGAAGATAGAACCTGACATAAAACTACCTGATTTCCAGAAGAGTGTAACCAAACACATTTGTCAGTGACTTTCCAGAGAATTTCTTTCCGAATTCCCAGGCAGGCGGGTCACTCTCAGTCAGTCAGCTGCCAGCTTCAGGCGACAGCCCAGACAACGACCATGAATTAAAGATGGCAGCGTCACTGCGGCAACACAGGACCCAGAAATAGGCCGGCTGACCTTTTCCGTGACCCACACTGAATGATTCAGACATTTGATTTTCTCCCCTCTTCTGAGGTGTGATTGCGTGCTGAAGCGCAGAACCAGAGCAAGTCAAACAGTTAAGTGTCCTCTCTCTTATGTGCCGAGAAGCTCTGAGTGAAGCAACAGCATCTGGCCTCAAGGGAAATCTCCCCTCCTCTCGAAAATCTGAAAGGTTTAAGTCTTATGAGTGCAGGTGAACCTCATTTGAAGTGCAGGTCATCACAACACTATAGCTAAGTGACATATATGCACCGTCATGTGGATGCAAAATCCACATGACACAGATTTTTTGTTACTTTTGTGCCTGTTATTTTATTAATTTCACAGCATAGAGTAACTACCATTAAAGCTGCAGGAGCTAAAGTGAGGTGAGAAAACACCATACACCTCCCTTTTTTCATCTGCAGCTTTCTCCTCTTGGTTCAGATCAATACTTTGAATTAGAGCTCGACCGATTAATCAGCCCGCCGTTATAATCGGCCGATTATAGCGTATTTACCAATTAATCAACATTGGTCAATATATAGCCGATATATTAACTTTTTTGCTGCGTGGAGATTGTGTTGCTTTGCTCTGCACTACACTCTCCCCGTGTACTTGGCCCCTCCCCCTCACACTCAAACAGGGCTGCGTGGTCCGTGCCGCGGGTACCTCACAATGGGTATGCGCAAAGTGAAAGTGAAAGTTAACACACGTTGCTAATACCTTTACATCTCCCGCTGTTGTGAAGTTCATTTACCTATTCCCTAGCTCCTGAAACTTCGGAACTTTCATTTGAGGGGGCGGGATGTTTGTGTGTCGTGTGCCCCCCCCCCCCTTGCTAAAAACACACGGGAGCCGGGTGGTGCAGTCAGCATACTTTTGCATATGGAACTTTTCAATAGCGAGTAAATATGACTGATTGATAAGATATTTTTGTGAATGAGCCTTTGAAAAACACATAATGTATTAGTTTAAAAACACCTCACATCAACCTATGTATGATCACTTTCAGCTGAATGCAACCACTTGTTTTGATTTTAAAATGGTCAACTATTGTATTTAATTCTATGCTAATTATTTTAATTTAGTAGTGTTCTGCTTCTTAGTCTTGAATCATATTTTGGGTATTATAAGAATTTGTGTTCATGTATATATCCTGTGTATATCAATGTTCTTATTTAATATACTGTATATCAGCCAGTATATCGGTTATTGGCCATTATATCAGATATTGGCCGATATATACAATATCAGGGTTTTTTTTTCCCCCAATATCGGTATTGGCCCCAAAAATCCCATATCGGTCGGGCTCTACTTTGAATACAAATATAGACGACCACACATCACTTCATGCTATTATGGGGAAGTGAAGCCGTTTTTCTAAGCCCCACCTGTCTGAAAACACCTCCGATTAGACAAAATCTGTCACCATGTATGAATCTACAGGCAAGGAGAAGGTGCAGACGTCTTCAGACTTGAATTACAATATACTGAAAGATAAATATGGATTTTTTTTGCCCAGTGATGACTAAAAGTCTATCAAGCGCTGCAGTTGTTTTTTTATTTACCCTCAGTAACACACATCTCAACACTGTCAGTGATATTACGCAATTACCTACTTTTATTAGGTGTTGTTATGAGTTGGATCTATCCATGAAAATGATAAAATCCTAACACAGTGGCTTTGTACTCAAGACAACACACTTTTACTGCTTCCTTCACACCTCGTCAGCTGCAGCACATTTTACATCCAACACTTCCATTCTTAATTCAACAATACTTGACCAAACTTGAATTCACTCTGTGTTTTGCTACGAAAGAACTCGATAAAAAAAACTCATGCTGCAGCTACATAGTCAAAAGTCCAGCATCAAACTTCATTCCTTTGTCCAGAACCATCTGAAGAACCAGAGACCAATGCCAATGTTGACTCTCCTTTTGCTTCTACTTCTTATCTTTGCTGCTAAATGTGGTTTTTGCCAGGAACCAGTGGTGGCAGTGACAATAGCCATTTTGCATGAGCTACAACTATTTGCTGCATTTACCATTGGAATTATGGTTCCTTTCTGATACTGCCTGTACTTCCATATGATTGACAGGAGGTTACAACAAATCTGGTGTTATAGAAACGGGGAAAGGCTTGCTAATTACAGGGCTCGTACACATTTTTCAAGATCAAATTCAAGCACTTTTTAAGCACTTTCAAAGGTCATTTTTTTTCAGCACTTCATTACAAGAGTAAAATACATATCTACAGGAACATATATACTCATGATTTTTTTTTCCCACTTTTTATCACAACGATGTATGTTGTATTATGCTTTAACCTACTAGGACCCACTGTCCATGTATGAGGACAAGAAATTGACAGCTTTATACAAAAAAAAAGAAAGAAACAACTGTCCACTGCAAATGACATTGCATAAAATTTTTTAAGAATGTATCTGAAAAAACTGTTGTGTCATGATGTTTCCAATATAAGCAATTATTTAATTAAAAAAAGCCAAAACTCAAAACCCTGTGGGGCTCCTGGGTCTGAGGAGGTTAAACATCTAAAATTATAGTTCATAATAGCAAAAAGTTTAGAAATTAAAGGAGAAGACAAAGTTTTATCCAAAAAAAGGGAAGTTACTTGGCGTTCTTCTAGCACACTCGCACCGAGCCAAAAGTTAAGATAAAAATGTACCTGGAGTCGACCTGAGAGCACCAGCTAATTTTCTTTTTTGACATAAAATTTAATTTTTTTAAATGTATCACCTCTCTTTAAGTAGCTTTGGCTATAATTGCAAGCACTTAAGTTTAAATTCAAGCACTTTTCAGACCTTGAAAAAACAACACTGAAATTCAAACACTTTCAAGGACTTCAAGCACCCGTACAAACCCTGTAATTAGCATGCTATCCTGTTTAGATATCTCTGCAACACTATACTAAGACAAACACTAAAATTGCTCTAGCTATGTTTTGAATGCCTTAAACTAAAAACATTTCATATCAAAACTTTAATACATCAGAAATAAAACACAATTGGAGCATGATCCTGGGGCACTACAAGGAAACCGCAGCCTCTGCGTAATATGACGCTTTAAAGGTTAATAAATGTAATGTTAAAAATCACTAATGCGCTCCGCAAACTGGTAGTAATTTAAAATTGTCAAAAAACATTAGAAAACGAGCGCAGCATCTCTCTCCTGGATTCCCCTCACAGTGATTCTGTTTCCTTGCTGCACTGAGAAATGGCCCGGGGTATTAATCAGCATCACCGTAAGACGAAGTCGACACATCGCTGCTTTAATCACAGCTCAGATAGTATAGATTAATTCTCCTGCTCAACGCTCAGCCCTCAGAATTCTCATTACTGCGTTATTGTCCTCATTATAAATCTTGGCTCTGCAACACGCAGGTGACCTTCAGACTGACCCCTTTATCAACACCATTTAATTTCAACCCAATGAAACCGTTGTGCAAAGACATAACAAAGATGTCCAGTTCACCTTTTATTACCGGAGGATGTTTTCACACCTTGTCAGGAAGCCCCTCGAGCTCGAGGTGTATAGTGAGGTGAAGATGGTGGAAGCATGAATGTGTTATACACTTAGAGTATTTATAGCTCCCAAAGCTTCCACTGAAATGTAATTTATTTTTAAATTAGTGGAACAGAAGAGCCCTCCACCTCAGAAAGTGTAACGCAACCTTCCTTGTGTCTCTAGTAGCACGATTCCTCCTTGACCTAGAATGCCTTTTCCGTTCACCTTCAACCGACGCTGGTAAGAGAATAGCGAGATGGATTGCCTCCACAAGTCTGTTTGACACAAATCTGACTTCCTTCCTCTCCAGAGCTCTGGTGATATTTGTCGGAAAAGATGCCGAAGCGCAGCCAGCCGCTCCGCTCCGCTCCCACTCCCTCTCCCTCTCCCTCGTCTCGGTAACCACTCAAAGCCAACACACTCCTCCAAGCATCTGTTGAGTCACAAAGAAACATCGCACTACGTCTGTTATCACACCAGCCGTGGCAGCATCCCAAGCCAAGAATATACAGCTTGCTTTGTGCTTACACTTTAAAGGCTGCAACTTTGAAATTAACAAAAAAAAACAAAAAAACACTAAAATCCCATACTCCCTTGTATACAGCGACACTTTATGAATAGCTGATCAGCTTACAATTCATGTAGAACCCTGAATACTCACTGCAGCAGAGAGGAGCCTAATGGTGACACTGTGCTGCTTATTAGTAAGAATCAAAAGACATATATTACATTCAACAACAGATGAGGATAGAATATCTGAATTTCAGATCAATTACACCCAAACTGAATACTGCAGCTGTTGCAGTGATTAATTTAGAAAAATAAGCTTTTGCCAATAACACACCAAACGCTCAAGTGAACATCATTTAACGATTCTGCACAGCCAAATGGTACAAATAAGACACGTACTGCGCAATATAATATCAAATAAAGTGAAAAGCATGTTGTACAAACTGTTTATCATAGATGTAAGATCCAAGAGGTTTTATTGTCATATGTACTCGATTAAAAAAAAGAAAATGCACAATGAAATTCTTGTCTGCTATTCCTCCTTCCACAGTAGGTTAAAAGGTCAAAAAGGAAACAGAATAGATATGAATATAATTAAAAAGACTATGTGAATTAACAGTGACCGGGACAAAAGACTATGTACAGGTGGGTGATTATATAAGTCACATGTTAAATCCCATTGTTCAGTACCATATGTACAGTAACAGTTGACAGTGAAAGGTGCTTGGCAGGTTGACCCAAAAAAAAAAAAAATACAAATAAATAATGAAAATCAAAAAATACTAATAATATTCAGGGTTGAAATGGGGTACTGAAAAAGGTTTGAGCTGCCCAATACAAAGGGAATGTTCAGTGACATGGTCTATTTTATCAGTGTCTGTTGCTCTTTAGCAGAAAATGATGAATACTGTTAACGAAACCACATTTAAGCGTAAATGGACATATTAATTGGGGTTGGACACTAGTCATATGAAGCTGTAAAATGGACAGGTTTATAATGTTGAGGCCCTCTTCTCTCCAGAAGTAACTGAAAGATATATATCTATTTTTTACAGGAAACACTTGAGATGCATACCATGCATGTAGCTATATTTGTGACACTACAGTCCTCTGGAAATGTGCAAAAAAACAGAGTGTTCTTTTTTTTATTTTTTTATTTTGAACCTCCCTGTAGGAAGACGGTGCATCCAACATGTCAGTAATGGCTTAAACTGTGGTCAACACTGGTTATTCAGCTTGACCCTCACCAGTTCAGTCAAGATGACTCACACATCTGCAACCTTTACCAAGTGGGAGATACTCTGACATGTGTGATACACTCACATTGCAGTTGTTTACCGTTTTCTCTTTTAATTCTGTTTTTTTTTTCAGTTATTGAAGTAGTCTTCATTCGGAGGTTATTTGTTGCGTGTGTGTCTGCATTGAAAGGGGTATGACTGACAGTAAAATGAATTAAAATAAGAGATTATATAAAGGCAGAAATACTCTTATTATTTCCACTATTATTCTTTAGATAAAGCTTTATTTTTGTATTGTGTTTTGGTTTGTTTTTTGATATCAGTTTCATTTTTACATGACAGCGTATGTAGACTTAGTTTTAATTTTATCTTACAGAGTTTCCTATAATTTTTTTTAGTTTTAGCTTTTTCAAGTATTAGGAGGAAAGTGATGATTTTCAAAAAGCTAAAACGGTAGAGGGGATTCACTAAAATATTTATTTATTAAAGGTCACATATTGTGCAAATCCCTTTAATGCTTGCACAACATGAGTCGTTAACCTTGTCTGACACACAGCAGAACTAAACCAAACAGGGGTTCCTACAGCTGGACATTCACAACAGAGATGTGGTGTCTCCCTAAATTATACATAATGATTCATGATAGAAAAGAGATTTTATGAGCAATTACTGTGAGCTAGTATCACTGCACCAAGTGTCAGTTACTTATTTAATGATGCTGTCATTGTTAGGCTGATAGGATACTAAATTGTGCATGTTCTAAATAGTCCATTCTTATGTTAGTTCATTTATTATTGCCTATTATCTATAATGAAAAGTGGGAATGTCTTATTTTGTTTGTATTTTGTAATATTAATTGGTGTCTGAACGAAATATTGCACTTATGTTTGTTCATTTATTGTCTGATGCTGTCATTATTGTTTTATTAATGTCTTGTTTAGTTTTTGTGTGGACCCCAGGAAGAATAGTTCCTACTGTGGAAATAACTAACGGGGATGGGGAAATTAATGAATCGCCATAACATGTGCATTTTTACTATTTGTTCCACCATTGATGTTAAATAAGAGGTATTTTTTTCTAATTATTTAGCAAGATAATGTGATAAACACTTCTAACACTGACAGCTATTGTCAACCTATGTGAATGCTTATGTACACAATAACATAGCTGACCTACTTTTGCACCTTTTGAAGTGTGTATTTTGCACAGAGACCAGCTTTAGATTTTTCCCTCTGTTGAGAATGCTTCATTTCTTCAGTCTTAAACTGTCGTTATTGAACGCCTCCAAATATATAATACATCAAAACCTCTGATTTGCATTTTAATGGTGTTTGGTGAAGTCTACCTTGTTATTTCATTTGTCACATGAGCCTCCCCATTGGTAAGCCAATCAAAACAGGCCCTATGTTTGGAAAAAGCAGATCTAAGGCAAAAAAAATGTATGATTTAGGGATTGTACATTTATTTGCATTTCATGCACATATTGAATATGATTATGTTTCACTGTTAGTTTTAGTTGTCGCTTTCATTAACTATAATTTTGCTATATCTGCATGCTGCTTAACCCTTTATCGGGCAAGCGACTATTTTTGGTCATTTCACATGCATTGTAAGACAGTGACAGCAACAGTTCCAGTGAGGACAGTGAGTCAACAATCTCAGGTCCAATGTGGTCTACAGGGTCTGT